>CM075066.1:114598002-115198002 GCA_037428765.1 Rubia yunnanensis | reverse complement strand
CCTGTAATTCCAGCTTCTTCCTCTCTTCCTTTCCTCCTCATCCTTTTCATCCGAATTTTTCCATCATTTTTGGTTAACTTCACCTCCCTTCTTCCTTCACCGCCATTCTCCTCCGCTGTTCCGTTTGTTCACAATATCCGGTAATGTAATTTTTTTTTCTTGAATTCTCCATTTTGCTCTTGTTTTATTTTGTTAAGGTTTTCTTCCGGTCAAATTTTTAATGGATTTTTGGTTGTAGAGATCAAAATCGGCCTGAAGTTCCTGCTGTTGACCGCATTTGACCCATCTTTGACTGCCATTGACTTCCACTTTTGCCACCTTGTCCGTGAGTCTCGGACTCCCCCCACTCATATTTTAATTTTTTTTGAATTTGATTGAACCCTAAATAGTTTTGTGAGTTGTCGTAGAAAGTTTGTTGTTGATTTTTTGGTTAAATTATAATCCGTGGAGAACCCGAAATAATTTAGTTAATTTGATTGTGTTGTATGATTGTGTGTTGTTTTAATGATTAAGTTTGGTCCGATGCTTTGATAGCGTTTAATGCTGATGCGTGACTGAATGAAGTAATTATGTGAATTGTTTAATGATTAATGTATTAAGTTTGTAGCAATAGTAATGACATTTGAGGATACTATGAAAAGGAATGTTGAATGAAAAGGAAATAAAATTTATGTCTTTGTATAATCGTGTACTGATTAATGTATTATGTCTATATTAATAGTGTTGTTAATGTGGCCGAGTGGAGTACATGTACATATTTGAGGATACAATGAAAAGGAATGTCGAATGAAAAGGAATTAAAAGTTATGTATTTGTGTATTGCAGTTGTACGATGTTTTTGACGGTGTATATGTATAGAGGGGGTTAGATTAAGTTTGATTTGACTGTGGGTGTATATTATGATCCTCCAATACCGAAGCGAGTTGTGACTCTCGAGAGGAGGTTGAACCACTCAGAATTAGTTGATTTAATTGTCACGAGACTGGGCATTGCGAGAGAGAGGTATTTGTTGAAAATGTATTACCGATGTCCTGAACTGATTGGTTTAGCGGTATACTATCGGTGTTATAATGTGGAAGATGATGAGTCAACCGCATTCTTCTTCAACATTGTTGATCGATTGTCGTTATCCTCCGCGGATTTTTACATTGTTATGGAACAGTTGTCAAGCGCTAATGACGGGGCACGGCCAAGCACGTTCATGTCGTTGTTGAGCAACATGCAAAACTTTGCCTCTGTACCAAGTATACCACCACCTGTTCATAGCCGAGGTGTTGAAATTGGTGAGTCCAGCCAACCTGGTGGGTATGCCCACTTGGATTGTGCTCAGCCGTCCACAAGTGGTGGTATGTATGGTATGGACCATGACGAGCAGAATGTCTTCAACGATATTACGTGGGTCACGTTAGCGACCATTTTGTTCGGCATGATGGTAGCGAAGACGATAGTGAGGAAGCTGAACTTGACGGTGGAAGTGAGGATGATCGTTCGTTATCAACTGATTCGAATCCTGGGGACGAGGAAGAACAAGTGGTGTGCACGAACAATGTACCCACGCCGTTTCATATTCTGGCGAACCCGGATACACAGGCCTACTATAGGGATTATGGGGGCCCTGATGAGGATAGCTATGACCCAACTCATTTTGGGTCCGGAGTTTCTACTTATGTTCGAGAGACTGGTGAAGTGGAGGTGGGTATGCGATTTCATAGGAAGCCCCAGTTGGTTGAAGCTATTTCTCAGTGGAGTTCCATGATGAACAGGGAACACAGAGTCGTGAAGAGCAGATCACGCACATGGTATGCGAAATGCAAGGACGTTGTCGAAGGAACCGGGAATTGTCTTTGGGTTGCCAGAGCTTCAAAAAAGGCTTCGCATGGCATGTGGGAGATCACCAGATGGGATAGTAGCCATGGGTGTGTTGGGGATGGTCGATCTACGGGTAACGTGAATTTGACATCGGTGATGATCGCCCGTTCAATCTGCCATCACATTGATGTAAACCCTTCATACACAGTGAAAGATGTACAAGCTCAAGTGAAGGAGGAGTTCAATGTCACCATTTCCTATAAGAAGGCGTGGTATGCTCGACAGAAGGCAATTGACATGGTTTTCAGAACTTGGGAGGATTCTTTTGAACAGCTCCCAACGTTTATGGATGAGCTTGTCAGGGCTAATCCGAGCACCGTTGTTGATTGGGCTGACGTACCTAACAGAATACATGGTCCTGGGTGTAGGAAATTTAAATTTGTGTTATGGGCATTTGGTCAGGCAATTGAAGCCTTTCGCCATTGCAGGCTAGTCATTAGCGTGGATGGCACTCATTTGAGAGGTGCATATAAGTCCACACTGCTGGTCACCGTGACGCACGATGCAAATGATTACATCCTCCCCATCGCTTACGCAATTGTTGACGAGGAAACGAATGAAAGCTGGATCTGGTTCACGGGGAGACTGCGTCTTCACGTTGTTGGTGGTGATAGCAGGCCAATCTGTATCATATCAGATAGGCATGTTGGACGTATAAATGCGATGACACATATGGAGGAGTGGATGGAGCCAGCTGGATACCATCGGATTTGCCTGCGGCATTTTCAATCCAACTTCCTATCATATGATCACGGGAAGTTCAAGAATGCGCTTATGAAGACTCTGGTGTGGCAGCTTGGTAGTGCCAGGTGAGAGAGCAAGTGGAGGGAGTATAAGGAGGAGCTGGAGAGTATAGATTCATCTGCTTGGGCTTGGCTGGAACGGCAAGATAGGAGTAGGTGGTGTCTTGCTTTTGATGAGGGTGATCGATGTTGGGGAATTCTGACGACGAATTTGTCAGAGAGCTTCAACAACTGTTTACGGTGCGCACGCCATTTCTCGATAACAGCGTGTGTCAAAGCGACGTTCGAGCGAACAGTTGAAATGTTTGCGCAAAGGCTTATGGACGCCACGAATTGGAGGTACTTTGTCAATTAATTACAGTTTTGTATGTATTCGTAGACCAGTTTCTGGATTTTAAAATATTGCTCGTTTGTCCAGGTCTGTGTTTCCTAAGAGGAACTGGAAAAAGTTTCAGAAGCAGGATACATGCGCATAGGGACATATCGTAACCTTGTTTGGCCATGCATCGCAGACTTATAGGGTTGTGACAAGGAACATCGATGGGAGCATTAGTGAACGACAGTACACGGTCAAATACCGAAGAAGATAGTGCACTTGTCGCGAATGGAAAAAATTCCGTTTCCCTTGTTCCCATGCCTTGGCCGTCTGTCGGCATAGACATGACGATCCTGCTAGTCTATGTGACATGGTGTATCACACGACCACATATGTGCAGCAATACAGTCAGGGTTTCATGCCTGTGCGAGATCCATCACTTTGGCAACATGCCCGTTGGAGGTTGATTCCTGATGCAGAAAAGTTTCGCAATAGGAGGCGTGGACAGTTCATGGAGAGGAGGATAAGGAATCAGATGGATGAGAGGGTGCTGGGTGAATCCAGGGGCGTCTGTGGGCATGGCCGTGCTTAGTGTCGTGTTGTCATATGGTGCCTGCAATATTACCTCTGTAGTATGGTACTTGTAGTATTACTTTTGGAACGTGGAATATTTATCTCATGATGTAGTATAGCTTTTATTTTTCTAATGTGTTTGACATGGTAATCATTTGAGGGATTAATGTTGACATGTTATAATTGTAAACAGGGACATACAATGTATCATTATCATGCAGAACCCATGGAGGATGATTTGTTGTACCTTCATGAGGAGCATCGTTCTCGTGCATTGTACAACGGTCACTTAGAGGATGAGGCACTTCAGTTCAGGCGGTGCGATGGGGCATGCTGGACCGAAGGTATGCCTGACACAGTTATGAGCTATGTGCGTGATTCAGGATTCCAGGGACTCCTGGATTCCGCACCGATACGCATAGACCATTCACTCATCACTGCCCTAGTGGAGCGGTGGCGACTCGAGACGCACACATTTCACCTGCCGATGGGGGAGGCTACGGTCACATTGCAGGATGTGGGGATGCTCTAGGATCTTCCGATCGATGGGATCCCAGTCACAGGAGTAGACATTAGTAGGCGTACGGAGGAATGAATGATAGTGTGCATGGACTACCTCGGTGCTACACCTGACCCAGTGTTATCCAAGGGGGTGCATTAGGGCAAGCTGGTTGGGAAACTTATTGCACAGTCCGTTCCCTGCTCACCCCACTGAGGTCCAATGTCAACAGCGGGCGAGAGTTTTCATTCTACTGCTGGTTGGGGGAATGCTCATGTCAGACACATCAAGCTACCTAATTTCGTTGCTCTACTTGTCGGTACTGATGGACCTAGGTGCAGCACGCAACTACAGTTGGGGGAGTGCCATTCTCGCACACTTGTACAAGTGCTTATGTGACGCTGCAATTACACAGGTTAAATCCATTTCTGGCCCCCTTGTCTTGCTACAGGTAAATTAGTCTGTCATTCCACTCTTTTGTACATAATGGCCATTATATTACTTTGTATTACATTTAATTTTATTTACTAACAGTTGTGGGCATGGGAGCGCATTCCATCCATCCGACCTGCAGGTGCTCTACCAATAACAGTGCCGCTGAATGCTGTTGGGTCCCGGTACGTGACGAAAAAATCGAGAGAGAAATTTTTTATACCATAGTCAATTCCACACACTGGCTAATATAATTCACTATTCGCTCATAGGTGGAGAACCCCTTACGATTTACCACAATCACCGATGCATGTTTTGAAAGTGTATCGCGATCAGATCACATCTCTCAGTTAGAATCAGGTATGCGCCAACTTGGATTATGTTTTTCTGACTCCGTGGGAAAAATGGTTTTGATTACCTCATCGCAACACCTTCATGTTCTTTCAGTTTATTTGGGAGCCATACACGGCGGATATCGTGCAACAACTCCCGTGGTACTGTACGGCTGGTAGCAACAATTGGCTAGTTTGCGTTTACCTCATTTGCTGGCACGTCGTAGAGTTTAACCATGCACATCGTGTTCTCAGGCAGTTTGGCCTAATCCAGCCAATACCCACCCAGTTGGTTAGTAGGGATGAGTACAAGTTGTTTCATACTAGAGACCGTCGGGGCAGGTCTGGCATGGATTGGCGTGTCGAACTAAGAAGATATCTCAATGCTTGGGAACAACGATCCGATCGACAAGTAAACCCACTTGGGTATGCAGATCCATATTGTCCCAGTCGTGAATACATGGAGTGGTACTTTCGCAAGACGGTGAGCATGATTGATCAGCCATGATGGCCTCTAACGGCTACAGAGGGTTTCCATGGAGACGGTGCAACTACGGAGTACTTGGTATTTCCTAAAATTCAAATATTGTTAAGAAATAATGCTACGGATTTGCCCAACATTGCATATCTAACATATTTATCTCGATTCTGTAGTTGCAGATAATCACTGAGGTGCACAACAGGTCGAGCATTAATTTGGATGGATGTCCCCCACATTTCACGAACGCTCTCAGGGGAATCAATGAAGTGGTCACACGGGGTCTGCAACACGCGCATCAGGCCTCTAGATTGCAGTATTATCAGTTGTTTGTGCACTGTGAGGATCCTCCCCCTGGTGTGAGATATACGGACCTCAGAAGCCACCGTTAGGCTCCACCTGGTCGACAGGGAGGTCGGAGGCCGCATGCTAGGGGCCAAACGGAACACGTTGGTCCATCGCAAGCTGGACCCTCACATGCGAGTCCACCGATTGGCGGACCGTCACATGGTGAACCCTCACATTAAGACATGCCTACATCGGAATACACTGCATATGTCACTCCAATAGCCAGTTATCCATACATATCGCCTGCCGCTCCATTACATACGGGTAGTGTTCCACATGCTTATCGTGAGGAGGCAGGAGATGAAATGGAGGATGAAATACCAGAGGGAGTTCCACAGGAGGAAGTGCATGTACCTACACAGGTGGCTGTTCCACGACGGACATCCGGGACCATACGTCCTCCACCGTGTGGAACGGGCGGAAAGCTTTGCAGAGATCGTCACTAGGACAGTGCATGCCATTGAACACTGATTTGCATTACATTTCACACGTATTGTTCGGCTATTGTACATTTATGCTAATTCATACTCATTCTAACTATGCAATACTTCATTCTTACACCTATATTCAGGACTAGTTTAAAAACTGCAACTCACGCTACCCTAATTTATCGTTTGACTAGTTCTCAAAATATCATCAGACCAACACGAGTCTACTTATGCAGAATCTCCACCGAAAACAATGGGATGACAAATAATAACTTATACATTGTAGCATTCAAGGATAATTTAATTCTTAAATTCACGACTCATTCTGAAAAATGCACTTTAGTTGAATTCACGACACGATTTCATAATCGGGAAAAAACTGAAAAAAAATCGTTGCAATTAAAAAAAAAATCCCACATAACGGTCATTGGTGGGAATAAGCATTTTGCCAAATAATTAAAATTCTCCAAACGCTTATTTTAGACAATTTACCGAATATTGGCAAAAAAAATATTTTATTCAGCCCCTTGAGGACGCATTTTCAAAATGCATCCTCTATTAAATTTTGAGAAAAAAAAAATAAACGGAATCATGAGGACGCATAACCTAAATGCGTCCTCTATTAAATTGCGACAAAAAAAAAATGAGGGCATCATGAGGACGCATAACCTGAATGCGTCCTCTATTAAATTGTGACAAAAAAAATAACAGACATCACGAGGACGCATTAGGGTAATGCGTCCTCCACCTTCTTCTCTATTTTACAGAAGCACCACAACAACATCCAACATTCAAATATAAAGCCTACTAAAATCAAGAACTCTTATCCCATGATACATGCTCCAGACTTACAAACCCAACCGTTGAATCATAGTCCTTGCATAAGATTCCCAGACTTACAAACCCAACCGTTGAATCATAGTCCTTGCATAAGATTCCCAGACTTACAAACCCAACCGTTGAATCATAGTCCTTGCATAAGATTCCCAGACTTACAAACCCAACCGTTGAATCATAGTCCTTGCATAAGATTCCCACGTTATATTTTCGTCTTTCTAGAAAAAAATCTCCTTGTTTGTATGAAAATTATGGCTGAAATTTGGCCAGCTCATTTCTAACACATCAGAATGCATAAATGCAGTAAAAAAATTAGAAACCTTATCAAAAGCAGAAAATCACAACTGAGCATATGTTAACCCCATCTTAGGTTTTTGCACACAAAACATAGTATGCTCGAGTTGGAGATGAACACAGCTAGACATACGTTCTAACTGCGTCGATCCATAGATCTGCATAAGCTTCTCATTCTGGATTGATATACTACCACCGTTCTACTTAAATAGGGAAAGCTCTACAAACTATGGTTCATTCATGCATTATGAAGCTAACTCTTGAAATAATCTGTCATAGATTAAATCTATGAATTATAATAAATGACTGAGCGTTGAGTCCAAGAAACATAAAACTAAATTAAACTAATAGCTGCATACTTTCCTCGTCTATCTCTGCAAGTGTGTTACTTCTTTTTTTATACTAGTTATGAATGATCGATTATAAAAGTTTAACATCCTAAAAATTGTAAATAATATATACTGTAAAAAATATACGTTACAGCAAGATTTTATACGATAATTTTCACTTTTCTGTAT
This sequence comes from Rubia yunnanensis, assembly GCA_037428765.1. Taxonomy (NCBI): domain Eukaryota; kingdom Viridiplantae; phylum Streptophyta; class Magnoliopsida; order Gentianales; family Rubiaceae; genus Rubia; species Rubia yunnanensis. The sequence continues at coordinate 115,190,335 of CM075066.1, read as the reverse complement.
CTATAATTTTGTACAATCTAAACAATATGAGCTTTATCAATGAAGAGTGAACTAAGAAACACAGGGGAGCATACAACATTAACAGCATGTACACCTCTAGGCCTAACCTTTTGCGTTCCAGTTCAATTCATTTCTTTTTGATTTGGTTAATGCAATCTTCAAACCCCGCATTCAAGTTAATGCAAGTTCATTTTGATTGGACAAGATGCACCAAGTTAATTTAGTTCGATCACTACTGTTATTCAGTTTGCTTGATCTCAGTTCATTCCATTTGAGTTCATATGATGTGAAAAACATAACAGTGCAATCTACATATAAACTGATTGCAGCAGAAATATATATGAACCAGATCCAATCGTACGAACATCATTAATAAATCAAGAGCCTCAATTATACAGATTTTAATCATACATCTGCACATATCAAATCTGTCCTGACCTAAATATGACACTGACCGAGGAGTTGACTTTCCGCCAGTACCTATATCGCGGCGGCGTGGATGAGCAGGGCGGCGGAGCTGCGGTGGTGTCGGCCTTGATAGGCGGCGGCGGAGGAGCGGCGGAGGAAGAGGGAGAAGCGGAGGATGGCGGTGAGGATTGACACCAAGTCCGCCACCACAAGTAAGCGCGCGAGTTGGTTATAAATCGTCACGCTTTTTCTGAGGACCGCCACATGCATCACCATCCGAAGAGCTTCTTCTAGTCTCCACATCTTCGCTCCTTTCCTTTCTGATGATGTGATCCGGCGATGATTCCGATTCTTATTACAGCTGCGGCGTGTGAAACCTGCGACCAATTATCATCTGTTCACCGTTATTTTATTATGCTGTCGGCCCGGGTATCGGCGTTTTTACTTTTTTGCCCCCTTCCCTCTCATCCATCTCTTTCTTTTACTGCCGAGTCATTTCCGGACTTGGGAGAAGAAAACAACAATGTTTATAAGTGTTAGTTCAAATGATGAGGTAAAATTTGATAAACAATTTTACACACCCCAAGTCTGACATAAATTTTAGAAACTTGTTCATCATAAAATTCAAGTATTATACAAATAACAATATTTTTATGTGATATTACAAAATTCAGAATGATATGCATAGTTTTTCAAATGACAATTTTATTAGTCGGTCGTGCGTGCTATCTTCGCAACAGACGTGACAGATCTGGAAGTTTTAATTTGGTGAGTCACAATTTAACATTTAAATAAAACTTCTATATGAGCAACAATAACTTTGTGTGGGGCATTATTGCAATATTCAGCGTGTACATTGTGAATATCAGTTTTTGATGACGTTATTATACGCAATTAAAGGTATTTTTAGTCAAAATTGATTCAAAAACTCTTTTAAATAAAACTCTTTCACTCAACATCGTTACGTGCAGTCAGAAAATTATATTTAACAGTAACATTTTTTTTCCAACAATATTCATTCACTTACATTCTAGTCATATAAATTTATTTGGAAGTAGATTAAAAAAAAGGTGATGACGTTAGATAGGATCCAGTAAAAACTTGGGAGTAGCTTGCGAGGGCAGAAATGTCCAACATTGGCGTGTAATGTTTGGATTTTGGAGAGTGCGGAGTGAGGACATAATGTGCACACCCTAGGGCAAATTGTATGGTGTTGCAAACCAATTGTTGCAATTCTTTTACCCAATGTGTCGACATTCGCTCCTCCCGCCCTTTACAGGTCGGTCTCACTAACCGTTTTCATGCAGAATCTGTCTGTTCCATCACATGCTCACAGCTCGAATTTTAAATTCTTAGTGTGAAGTGAAATAAAGATAACAGCCACGGGCTTCAGTCCAGTGGCCAGGGCGGACACCCCCTACCTGCGCCCAAGGTTCAATTTCGGCTTGAAGCAGGATGTTCACTTTTTGTGAGTTATGTGCGAGTCTCACTCCACCTTCCATGTGAGATGCGGGAAAGACTCACTCCCTTTGTGTGAGGCAACTTGGGATGTGGTAATAGAAATAGAGTGCGTATTCAAAAAAATATATAATAAATAAAGATAACGGGGTACGTCTCTTGAAATACAGTCTTTACATGGCTGGACCAACGTTTCAAATGCAAATGAAAATAAATGTAGATAACATTTTTGGGTTGCATGAATCGGGTTATAAACTTTATAACTACTGCACGTTGTATAATGAAATTTTAATATTGCAACTAAAACTTTTTACCTTTTGATTATTCCAGTAAAAACCCGTCTTTCCATGAATTTATGGAAAAATGATCCTTCCCAAAAGTTTGCCAAGATACAACAATATAATTTTAAGTAATGATGTGTAGAGGTGTTTGATGGTGAGTGAATTGGATATTGATTAAGTGGTCACGTATCTTCATAATACATAAGTTCATGGTTCAAGTTACATGTGTTAAAGATATGTGAACTGTAGAGCAAATTTTTAATGAGATAATTTGGTTGTATGGGACCGTGTCGGTGGTGCTCGTTTTGATTTCTCAACCTGTAAATGATCGATGGGTTGCAATCATGGGATAAAGTTGCAATTGGGGTGGTTCCGACTTCGATGTGTTAGTAGCGCAACATTTGAGTGTTATCAGGAGGTGTCCCTTACAATTTGAAGTACCCCGGGGATACGCACCGCATTGTATCCCCAAGGTACAATTCATTGACGATTTATTGATTAGTTAATTTCCATTAAACGTGGGATGTGCATTAACTTCATATTTCAAATTTGAATTACATAAAGTAGTAGTGGGTATATAATATGCATCGTATCCCTTGGATATGGTATACGACTTGCAATTCAAATGAATAAAATTTCATGCTTTGTTGAGTTTCAATGTATTCAAATTATAGTATCTACTGGTTTAGTCATAAAGTATCTTGTTTATACTCTGTATGCCATTTGTAATTTGATTGTTAGTAGGAAAGGATGTTTTGTTTTGGATGGTGTGGCATTGTATGAACGCGGCCCGGAGGATTTCTAGTGTGGGCCATTCGTGTCTTTTAGTGTCGACCCATTTCCTGCTATTTCTAGCAGTTGCTTTGTGGCCCAGTTCATTCTTACTACTGATCCACTGAATGTGCTGCATTACGAAGCCCAACCACAGTTTTATTCGAATCCAAATTTTAAAAGGACAATTTAAAGTTATCTTTCTTTGATAGTATTTGGGTTTTAAGGCCCATTCTCTGGAGCTTATCTGCATTTTATTTCATTTTAAATCAGTTCAGTTCATCGTAAATTTAATTTTATTTACTCATAACTGCTTTTCAACACACTTATTTTCAATACAGTTCAGTTCAAATCAGATCAGATCAGTTCGTATTAGCTATAAAGAGTCCAAATACTGCCCGTATTTCAATTTAAACTGATATTAAAATATTTATTTCCTATCCATTTTTAAAGAGAAATTATAGGAATGTGTATTTAAATTGAAACATTACACCGGGGGTGCAATGATAAAACATGATATTCGATGGGTACCATATTATTTGCGGTATTTAATAATGTGTATATTTTTTGAGCTAGTATCTTGAAAGACTGTCATTCCAAAAAGACCAATGTTTAAAGTGTAAATTAGATGAAATGAAGATAAAATTTTCGGGTTGCATGAATCGGATTATAAACTTTATAACTACTATAGTTGCATAATAAATTTTTAATATTGTAACTAAGATATTTTACCTTTTATTATTTTAAATAAATCTCATTTTTCTGTAAGAATGTATTTCCCACTACTTGGTCATATTTTATTGTGAAATTTAGCTTGGGATGAAGGTAATATTAGAGATCGGATAGACAAAATCTTTGTGTTGGGTATTAATTGCAAAGCGCCAGTGGTTATAATCAATATAAAAAAATCTCTCTGCGGCAATTAAAGTAAGACATAATAAGATTTACCAAATGGTCAAAATATGATGCTGTTTATTACATGGTCGGCAACGCCCACCAGTACCACCCATGAAAATTAATTTGATCCAAACATAAAAAATAATCACCTTCTTCTAAATCTGATTTATTGGATTAATGTTCTGAATTATTAAAAAGTAAGACAGAAATTAAGTGGTCCGCGACTATTAAAAAGCATGACGGTCACTAATAAACTTTCTTTTTTAATTACAACTGACATAATACAGAATAATCTGTCTCCATTCGATAACTTTAATTTGAGATTTGAGATTTGAGGTTTGAATTTGAAAATTGAAATTTGAAAATTACTAGTAGTTTTTTTAATAAAATATATGATCTAACTGTGGAGTGTGGAAATCAATGCGCGGATTTTGACAAATTTAGGTTCTAACATTTAATTGCGTTGTAAATTTTTACCAGAACGTATGCTCACTCTTATGTTGTTGCATCATAAACTACGCTCTCACTATTTATTTAATTAAAACTACAGTAATTACATCTAACTATGGGAGGACACTAATTTTAACCCATTTTCAATCTATGTGGGTAAGGGTATTTTTGTCTTTTCATAGTTGGTCGACATCAAAATTGACGAGTCAACACCGGAAAAGTGATAAAATGTCATAATTTGCATATTTTATCATAAAGTTAGGGTTATTTTGACAGTTTTTCGTTTTGCAGGGTTATATTGACATTTTCAACATAAACTTAAGGCTAGAAGTGTAAAAATATCTAAATTAAATGACAAAGTCTTGTATAAGACCGTCTCACAGTGAGACCATGGATTAAATTGCAAAGATTTCAATATGAGGTTTCATATTGATGTTTTAAAAGTTTTGGGATTTAATGTGTAATTGTGATAATTTGCAATTTAGACCAGTTCTATTATATTTTTGCCCCCGAATTTAGTTTGCTCTTATCCTATTTTGCCTCTAGTCCTTGGTCTCACCATGAGACGGTCTCACTAGAGACAGACTCAAATTAAATTAGCGATTGAAATCCTCTTAATAATTGAAAAGGTTGCCGATACAATTATCGAGAATGGACTAGTTTTTGAATATCCGAGAACGTTCGATGGCATTCTAATCGATATAAAAAGATATACAATATTGTACAGTACAATACAAAAAAGTACAATCATCTGAATAAAACAATATTTTAACATCACCAAACACGTGTATTAAGTACAGACAGACAGTAATCATCCGTTAGACAACAACATATCATATGTGTTACACAACGCGTGAAGTTGTAACGTGAAAAGCGGATTCAAGTACATTCACGATTAAACTGCACAATGTAATATTACAACACGTGAAAAAAGTGAAACAAATTTATTAAAGTATATTCACGGTTAAACCGCACAATGTTATGTTACGACACGTGAAATAAGTGAAACAAACTATGCATTTATTTCAAAGAAAATAATTACAAAGAGTGTGTAACATGTGAAGTAAATGTTGCTCACTCATTGTAAAGTTCACTTCCCTAGTAAATAAGTAGAATTCAGAGGAAAAGCAAGGAGCATATACATTTCTATTTTTACATGAGGAGTGAAATTTTGTACTAATCTACCACCACTAGCTTTAGTTTAATTTGAAAATACAAACATAATATTGTGGAATTTTACACGTGACATGGCACGGTAAGAAATGCATGCACAAGGTGGTAAAAAAGTAAATAAACAAACAGGGTGAAAACGTATGATGAAGTGGTGGGAAGAAAGCTGGAAAGATAGGACATTGCTGAACTAGCTCTAGCTGTTGTTTTGTGTTTTTCAAGTACAGACAGCTGGATTAATTATGAGTTTCTGTCCTTTTTTTACATTATTTTTTTCCTTTCCTTTTTATAAAACCATAAATACGAAATTTCATTTTTACTATTTATACAATCCCAAATATTTCGAACAAGAAAAATAAAATAAATACTTTACTCTTTGTCCCACCCTGAATTTCACATAATTTTCTTCATGGTACCTAATAAACACGTTCAATTGTATAATAACAATAAATTAAAGATTAATATTTAAAAACTACACACAATGATGAAACTCACAGTATTTCATACAATAGAATCAGTGCTCGTATGCCTATTCTACAAGTTTGACTAAAAAACGATTTGGTCCAATTTAAGCTAAGACAGATAGTACTATATGTTAAAAAAATTTAAAAATGAAAATTATAGCAGTAAAATATGAAATACATAATATACTCATGTGGCCAAAAGAAAAAAGGAAAGGAAAGAAAAGCGAGTAATTGACCGTTATGCCCTCCAACACTCGACTAAGCGAGAGCCGCACTCACTCCCCTGCACTTTCTCTTTCTGTTGCTTCTCTTTCTCTCTCTAAACACTTCCATTTCGTTACTCCCCCTCCGCCACCTCCGCCGCCGCCCGTACGCCTCCGCCGCCGCGGCGCCCGATTGCTCGGAACGCCTCGTGTATTGCATCTTCTCTCCCAAGCTGAATTGCTCTGCGCCGCTGCAGCATCCAAGGGTTTACGCCGTTTGTTCATCGATGAATTGTTTCTTTATTTCTCATCGTGTTTGTTGAGGCGGCGGTACTCTTCGCGCTTTCACTGGTCTGTTGCTTGTATAGTCTCGACGCATAAGTATACGCTGTTCTCGTCAGCTAGTTTATTGCGGGGTTAGGGTTTCCGCGGGAAGTAGAATAACTTTTTTTTGCTGTTGTTATTGCTCTGTTTTATTATTTAATTGTCTGTTTGATTAAGGGAGCTGTAGTTGATTTGATCCATGTTGGTATGGGTTGCAGCTCGAAATTCGTGCGATTAGGGCAGGGTTAGGTGTTTGGAATTTGAATGGCATTGGGAGACATGATGGCGTCTAGGTTTTCGCAATCGACGACTGCTCTGGCCGTGGTGTCTAATCATTTTGAGGCGTTGAATATAAGTAGCAATGCGAGCAGTAGTAATGGTAATGGGAATGCTGGTGTACATGATGATGGGGAGAGGAGTGCTAGGGATTCTGAAACTGTCAGTAGTGGTTTAGGGATTGCCGTTGGTTTGGCAGCACCGGCAACGACGAGCATGGCTTATCTGCCGCAGACTGTGGTCTTGGCTGAGCTTCGGCACGAGGCATTCGAGGGATCTGTGCCATCTGGCCCATCTGACACTGGCTTGGTTTCCAAATGGCGTCCAAAAGAGAGGGTAAACTTCTTGTATCCAATTTTATGTTTGAAGTCCAATTTTTTATTTGGTGTTGCAATCTGTCTGTGAATAGGACTTTGGATGTGCTTATCATCAGCTGTAGTAACTTCAAGAAGGGTTTTGAAAGCAGGAGATAAACATTTTTTGATTTATTTTTTGTGTGTAAACCTGCATTACTGTGGTAAATGTGTTCTAATCATGAGCTGATAAATGTGGTTTACGTTGAGCGATTTTGAAATGCAATTAATACACGGACTTTTAGAATGCATTAATGACTAATGTTGCGTGTGTTTTAAACGCTTAAGTGACGCGTTGAAGCTGAAAGAACACGCATTTAGCGCGTTGTTGGAATATTGTGATTTCCTTTAGCAACTTTTGTACAAAGATTCACAAAATTTATTGTTATCGACTCATCTATAGGGTTCATCAATTGGGGCTTTGAGGGTCCTAGTTAATTGTATACATTCCTAACACATCAAAAGTGTGTATAATATACCTCATTTGATTTCGTGTGAAATTGAGATTAGCATCCTATTTTGTTCCGGTGCAGTGTCTTGCTGAATCTTTAGTTGGTAGGAATCTCAAAATTTCTGCACTTTCATTTCATCTAATGTTTGATTTTACTTCCCAGAGGCAGAAATGACTAATTTAGACTTGTCTGCATTATGGAACTTTAGTTGCGAATGAGGAAATTCCAGGATCTAGAGCTTTATTTACCTCATTGAAATTGATTTTGAAAGCCTCTACATTCTAAAGGTGATTGTTTTTGTACTCTGTAGTGGAAATGAAATGGGCTATTAGATCAATTACTGATCAGGTAGTGATACTAGTGGATGGGGTGCTGGGGGTTGGACATTTTCTATATGCTTTATAAATTGATCACCCACTACTAGGTGAAGCTTGAAGTCAATATGTTCATAATCATATTTCCTTGTATGGCCTCTAAAAACGTTAAATTTTGCTTGTCGCTATTAGATGACTTATTTTAGTCAAGCCTGCTACTTGAAGCACCATTTGTCCTTTTAATATTTCAGAACAGTATCCATTTTCTTTAAAATTTGGTTGATATGAAAATCTCATACTGTACCTTCTGCAACATTTCTGCAGATGAAGACGGGATGTGTTGCCCTCGTACTATGTTTAAATATTAGTGTTGATCCACCTGATGTCATAAAGATATCACCTTGTGCCCGGATGGAGTGCTGGATCGGTATTTTTTCTTTCATAATAGATGCGGGTTGATTTTATTTCATCAATTATTACTAACTAGTGTTTAGGTGTTTTCTGATGTCTCTCCCTCCCAACCACAACTATGCTGTGAAACCCATTTTGTTTGTGTTCTAGAGTTGGAAGTATAAAATGAATTCGTGTTTTCCCGTTTGAAATCAATGCCGTGATGGTTCTGAGCATTCTTGTTATTTTTTATAGAGTTTAAACTTCCGTGTCTTGTTTATCTCTTTGTTTGGATACCCTTATTGCAGATCCATTTGCAATGGCTCCTCAAAAAGCTCTGGAAACAATTGGAAGAACCTTAAATCAACAGTATGAGAGATGGCAACCTAGGGTGAGATTTTAGAGATATTTACCGATTTAAGAAGCATGACGGGCTTTTTTTGTGCTTCTTTGTTTGAGATTTGTATAAATCTTGGATGCTTGTATTATTTACCTTGCAAAATTACAAGGACGTATTTTCTTCTTCTCTCCAGGCTCGCTACAAGATCTCGTTGGATCCCACTGTGGATGAAGTGAAGAAACTTTGTACAACTTGTCGTAAATATGCCAAGTCAGAGAGAGTTCTGTTTCATTATAATGGGCATGGAGTTCCAAAGCCAACACCAAATGGAGAAATTTGGCTTTTTAATAAGGTTTTGTAACAGCAAATTAAATTCATATTTTTGTGGCATATCATATTCTATTCTTCTCATAGCTGTTATATTGTAGAGTTATACGCAGTACATTCCCCTGCCGATTAGTGATCTGGATTCTTGGTTGAAGACACCCTCAATATATGTTTTTGACTGCTCTGCCGCGGCAATGATTATCAATGCCTTTATTGAGGTACTCCATCTGAGTTTATATTTATTTTTTGAACAGCATTGGCCATTTTAATTTTTTCGGGGATGATGTCCAACTGCTATCATTGTCTTCTACAGCTGCAGGATTGGACTGCTTCCGCTTCTTCGTCTTCTGGTCCCTCGACTAGGGATTGTATATTGCTAGCGGCCTGTGAAGCACACGAGACTCTTCCTCAAAGTGCTGAATTTCCTGCTGATGTGTTCACTTCATGCCTAACGACTCCAATCAAGATGGCTTTAAGATGGTGAACTGCAATATACCAGACCTCTCTCCCCCCCTCTAGCAAAATAAACTGTTTCTCATTCTCACATTTTAATTTTTTTAAAAAAAAGATGGGGCTTTTTCTCCTGGTTGGTGAAAGATTCTCATGGATCATAAATGGGTTTTGCGGCTTTTTAGGACCAGTTATTTAATTTCAGATAATGCTTTACTGGAAGGGCTTACCTGCTGTGCTATTGTAGTTAATTTGTCTGTCCTTAAATTTGTCCTAAAAAGACATGGCCTGTTGCTTAGTCTATACAATGATTCTTTGTTGGTCCTGTTTTTAGGCGAATGTTTTTGTCATGCTTATGTTTAGAAATTATGTCACTAGAGTTTCCATGTATTGTTGTTTCCTCTGACACCACTTTTATCAGTTCTGGACATCCAGTGCAACCTGAGCAACTTCCGCAATAAAATTTTGCTTCCACCTCCCCATCTCTTGTAGTCTTCCATCCTTTTATTTTCTCTCGTGCTAGGGGTAAATAGTTGGGGTTTGTGCTTGATTAAATATTCATCAACTCCCTTTTCTCATTCTTTCCTATTAGGTTTTCTACCCGCTCTTTACTTCGGGAGACTCTTGATTACTCACTGATAGATAGAATTCCTGGCCGGCAAACGGACAGGAAGACCCTTCTTGGGGAATTGAACTGGATTTTTACAGCTGTGACAGACACAATTGCCTGGAATGTTCTTCCACATGGTACTGTATCATTATAAATGTATTCATCATGACCTTACTAAGCTAAGAAAGTTTTAATAATTGTTTTTTAACACATTTGAACTTAAAATGCCTGCAGATCTGTTTCAGAGGCTGTTCAGGCAGGATCTGTTAGTTGCAAGTCTCTTCCGTAATTTTTTACTTGCTGAGAGAATTATGCGCTCTGCCAATTGTTCTCCTGTTTCTCATCCCATTTTGCCTCCAACACATCAGCATCATATGTGGTAACTTTGATAAAATTTATTCGACGTTATATTGAACTGAACCAGAACTTTAGATTTTTTTGAGGCGTGCAATTTCTCTCTGTATCTTATCAAATGGTTGCTCAATGGTAAACAGGGATGCTTGGGATATGGCCGCTGAAATCTGCCTTTCCCAGCTTCCAAGTCTTGTTGATGATCCTAATGCAGATTTTCAGGTTCGCCTCTGAAGTTTCTGTTCAATATCAACGTCTGTATTTTGGAAGTGTATGAGATAGCTAGGGTGATCACAACAGATTGTTTTGTGAATTTTATGTGACTGTTGGCATCATGGCAGATAATTTTTTTTGTTCTAATAATTTTCAGCCCAGCCCTTTCTTTACGGAGCAGTTGACAGCATTTGAAGTGTGGCTTGACCATGGATCAGAGCATAAAAAACCACCCGAACAGCTGCCTATTGTTCTACAGGTTAGGGTCTGCTCATGATATAAATACTTCTTAGAATAAAAAATGGCTCTTTTAAAAATATATTAAAAAAAGGTTTTTTTTCTACATACCACACACTTACGTATGTTATCAACTTCTCCTTTTGGGGACTAGTTGCATGTATTATTGTGCAAATTCACTCCTTCTCTTGTAAAATAAAACCAATCGCTTCAGCTTACTAATCTTGGCACTGGCTGGTTATATTTTTATGTATTGTATGTTGCTGCATTTTTTATTGCGCAATAGCAATCTTTTTTTTAAATATATTAAAATCCTTTGTTGTGCTTATAAAAACAAGCTGCGCTTTTGTACATTACTCTGTACTCATGTATGCACAATAAAGTCTAAAGTTTTTAGCTGTAGTATACGTTTTATCCGCATCTCCGCTCATTTGTTACAAATGAAGTTTATACCCAGCCACATCGTCTTTATTTGAGTTTTTTTTTTTTGTATATGATATATGATCAAGAGATGTATTCTTGATGCCCAGGTTTTGCTTAGTCAATGTCATCGGTTCCGGGCTTTAGTACTGCTTGGAAGGTTTCTTGATATGGGACCTTGGGCTGTGGATCTGGTATGGAAATTTTGCTTTATGCTAAATAACTTACTCTGTATTATGATGTGTTTTTTCTTTTCTGTTTGAATAATTATGTTTGATGTTTGATATTACCTTGGTGCAGGCCTTATCTGTAGGAATATTTCCTTATGTGTTGAAGCTCCTGCAAACTACTACTCCTGAACTTCGGCAAATTCTTGTATTCATATGGACTAAGATTCTTGCTCTTGACAAGGTGATAAACAGACCTTCTTGGATCAATTCTTCTTTATCTTATTCTCTCATTGTTCGCTATCTCGTTTTTGTCATAATCCTAGGATGCTCACGTATATTAATTTAACAAATGCAAGCAATAAAATCATTGTATCTTGAGCAATTGTTGATCTAATCGTCTCTCTTGTGACTCGGTAGTCTTGCCAGATTGATCTTGTGAAGGATGGTGGGCATGGCTATTTCATTAGATTTCTTGACAGCGTAGAAGCTTATCCAGAGCAACGTGCAATGGCTGCATTTGTTTTGGCTGTAATTGTAGATGGTCACAGGCGTGGCCAGGAAGCCTGTATTGAAGCTGATCTTATACAAGTCTGTTTGAGGCACCTTCAGAGCTCGAGTCCGAATGATTCACAAGCTGAACCTCTTTTTCTTCAGTGGCTTTGTCTGTGTCTCGGAAAACTTTGGGAGGATTTTGCGGATGCTCAAATAATGGGTTTACGGGCCGATGCCCCTGCTATACTAGCACCATTACTTTCTGAACCCCAACCTGAGGTCTACTCTTCTCTTCTCTGGTCAATATTTCCTTTGCTTTCCTTTGATTACATAGTCTTGAAAATTTTGGATCAGGTTCGAGCTGCAGCTGTCTTTGCTCTGGGAACAGTGCTAGATGTTGGATTTGATGCAGCAAAAGAGGGTGTGGGTGGAGAAGAAGATTGTGATGATGATGAAAAAGTTAGATCTGAGGCTGCTATAGTGAAAAACATCTTAAGTGTTGTTTCTGATGGGAGTCCTCTGGTTCGGGCTGAGGTTGCTGTAGGTATGTGTAGGAGTATGCATTCGCAATTACCTTCAATATCAGACCATTTTTGTGCCTGTAGTTCTGTTCTTTCTATTTCATTAATTTCTTGTTTTATTAATGCTTTAGCTTGTCTGCAGCTCTATCTCGGTTTGCCTTTGGTCACAACAAGCACCTGAAGTTGGTGGCTGCTGCATATTGGAAGCCTCAGCCTAACCCTGTACTCACAGCTATGCCTTCATTCACGGTCAAGGGTTCAGGAAGTGGCTACACAACTCCTACGCAATATATGCCACATGCAAGCATTGTTCCATCCACTTCTGCTTCTTTGCATAGAGCAGGGGAAACTACCCAGTCAGTAGCACGGGATGGAAGGATATCCACCAGCAGTCCTTTAGCTGCCCCTGGTGTTATGCATGGATCTCCTCTCTCTGATGATTCTTCTCAGCATTCTGACTCTGGGATAGTGGCTGACTCAACAAGCAATGGCACAGTTAACCACTCAAGACCTAGACCACTTGACAATGCACTCTATTCACAGTGTGTGTTGGCTATGTGCGCTTTGGCTAAAGATCCATCACCCCGAATTGCCAACCTTGGACGTCGCGTATTATCTATTATTGGTATTGAACAGGTGGTTGCAAAGTCCATCAAATCTAATTCAGGTAGCTCCCAGCCTACTGAATCAGCAACTAATACAAGCACCAATCTCACTGGACTAGCTCGTTCAACGTCGTGGTTTGACATGAATGGAGGTGACTCTCCTCAATAACTTCATGCTACACAATTTACATATTTTTCTTATGTGATCGTTTGAGGTGGAAGCTATGTTTCCGTTCTTGTGTTTTATACTCCCCATCTTACATTAGAAGAGTCCTATTTCAAAGCAATTTTTTGTTCCCTTGGAAGATTCTTATTTAAAATGTTAAAGTTGATCTTCACTTGTATGCCCTTTAACTTAATCCCATGTCTTCTTGGATTCATATAGAAATTACTAAGATGTGTGTTAGTTGAGAGGGTATGTTTGAGAATAAATGGTTACAACATAATTGTAGACTTTTTTCTTAATCCAAAATAGATTGATGACTTCGTATCAAATAAGGCTTCTTAAATGAAACGGAGGGGTATTTCATTTTCCAGAATCGCATCTTGCATTTCATTTGACAGTAATGCAATTCCTTGAAGTTGGTGTAATTCATTTGATTTGTTGCAACAGGTCATTTACCTCTCACTTTTAGAACTCCTCCTGTGAGCCCCCCTCGACCCAGTTACTTGACTGGAATGCGGAGAGTATATTCTTTAGAATTTAGGCCGCATGTAATGAGTTCTCCAGATTCTGGTTTAGCTGATCCCCTTTTGGGTACTGCTGCTCCTCCTGGACCTGCAGAACGCAGTTTTCTTCCGCAGTCTACAATCTATAACTGGAGTTGTGGTCACTTCTCAAAGCCCCTCCTCACTCCTTCAGATGATGGTGAGGATAGTATTGCCAGAAGAGAAGAGAGAGAAAATATTGCTTTGGACTGCATAGCTAAATGCCAACACTCTGGTAAGTTTTCTGGTGCCCCATTTATCAGTCTTCATATTCTTGTGGTTTATTGAGTAACCTGATTCATGATGAATTATTATAATTCAGTTGATTTTTTTCTTATGTCAGCTTCAAAAAAACCTCAAAATCAAATTGCCAGTTGGGACACTAAATTTGAGACTGGTACAAAATTTGCTTTGCTTCAGCCCTTCTCCCCAGTTGTGATTGCTTCGGATGAGAATGAGAGAATCAGGTAGATGCAGTTACAGCACCATCCTGTTTGTTGGATTAGAAACTTATATCAGAATAACAAGATTATTAGAAACATCACATATTTTAGAAGTCGAATTTGTTTCAAATTATATGACGTTGGATTATTATTGTTGTCATCGTTTTTTTGTTTAAAAAAACCATATTAGCATTACTGGGATGTGGAAATATCTAGTTACACTAGAAACAGTATGATCAGTTTCAGGGTAATTTAGGCTCTTCCCCATGTTTGAAATGCATTATGCATCCCTTAATCAAGCACCCATAGAACTGACCTATTAACTCGAAGAAGTGAGCCGTGATGATGTCAGGCAATATTTTAGTATTATAGCTTTGGGTAAACACACACACACACACACACACACCCCCCCCCCCCCCCCCCCCCCCCCCCCCCAACTTGCCTTCTCTAGCAACTTGTTACATCTTGCTCGAAATTTTATTGGCTACTTTTTCCATCCCAAGATTTTTGTAGTTTTATCTTTTTTGTGTTTTAGGGTCTGGAACTATGAAGAAGCTACACTGCTCAACAGCTTTGAGAATCATGATTACCCTGACAAAGGAATTTCAAAGTTGTGCCTTGTAAATGAGCTGGATGATAGCTTGCTGCTTATTGCGTCAAGTATGACTCTTAAAGTTTTACATGCCACTGATAAAATATTTTAGGAATGTTGAATATCTCGGTTTTGGACTCAATTGATTTTTTTTGGGAATTGACTTGTGCCCCAGGTGATGGGAATGTCAGGCTGTGGAAGGATTATGCATCAAGAGGTCAACAGAAGTTAGTCACAGCATTCTCTTCAGTTCAGGGCCATAGGCCAGGCGTGCGGAGTGTTAATGCTGTTGTAGATTGGCAGCAGCAATCAGGATGTCTGGTACACTTTTGGACTCCCTATATGGGAAATTATTATCTGCTAGATTTATTATACCTGCAAAGCACACTCACTCATGGCACGTGCTTCTCACATCCCAGCATATAGTTTCTGATTGAGTATTGTTTTTATGTATGGATAGTTCGCTTCGGGTGAAATATCATCCATCATGGCATGGGATCTGGATAAAGAACAACTCATAAGTACTATCCCAGCATCTTCGGAATGCAGCATTTCAGCTTTGGTAAGCTGTTGTAAGTTATTTATCTGATTCAGAATGCTGCTTTGTTTGTCACAGCCTTATTAATTTCTATTTCCTCCTCTCAATATATATGCATATGTGTGATTTCATAACTTAATGGTTGACTATTGATACTAACAATGAAAAGGGACCTTTTGTTTTCTGGTTCTGTAAGCACCAGAGGTTATTACATAAGTTATATCTGGAAAATCGTTTATAGGCTTTAGCCTGCCATTTCCCCTTTTGTTTGTTAAAAAATTAATTATCATAATTGGATGCTTATGAGCTATGCGAATGTCGAGTGATATTACCTTGAGACTCTTATAATGGCCTTTAATGACCATGTGTTCTTGGGTGGTGAACAGTTTCTCTGGGATTCCTATGTTTTGTTTGAATTTTGATTTGCTTATCCTAATGATTTTGTCTAAGCCATGATTGATTGTGATTGCACAGTCTTCTTCTCAAGTTCATGGGGGTCAATTTGTGGCTGGTTTCTCAGATGGATATGTGAGGCTGTATGACATTAGGACACCTGAAATGTAAGTATTCGTGTAATATATCCTGCTTTATGACACATTGACGTCTTATTTGCTTGTGTATCCTGGATGTCGTGCGATGAAAGCACCCGTGGGCTTTTGTGAATGATACTTGATACGTTTGTCCTGCCTCTTGAACGTCTTCAACAGGATTGTTTCTGCTGCACGGCCTCCCACCAAGAAATTAGAAAGAGTTGTGGGAGTAGCATTTCAACCTGGACTTGAGCCAGGAAAGGTAAAGGGCATCATTTTTAAAAATTCCCTAATGGTTTTGCTATATCATTGACATTGAGAGATGATGGGTTATCTTTTGTGTGTGTGATAGATTGTGAGTGCATGTCAAGCTGGTTTTATTCAGTTCCTCGATTTGAGACAGCTGAGTGACACATATCTGACGATTAACGCTCATCGAGGTTCCCTTACTGCCTTGGCTGTCCATCGGCATGCACCCCTTATCGCTAGTGGCTCTGCAAAGCAGCTTATCAAAATCTTCAATCTGAAAGGGGAGCAATTAGGCAGCATTCGCTATTACCCGTCCTTCATGGCACAGAAGATAGGATCCGTTAGCTGCCTCAACTTCCACCCATATCAAGTGTTGCTTGCTGCCGGTGCTGCAGGTGCTGCCGATGCTTGTGTTTCAATTTATGCTGATGAGAATTCTCCTGCAAGGTGAGAGCATACTTTCAATGGTTCTGTAAGATATTGATACTGGTGGAGAAGCCGCAACTGAAGTGGAAAGATATTGGTCTTCGAGAAGTACACACCTGCCCCGGTGATAATTCTTGAGAATACAAATATCGGACGATGATCCTATGATGTATCTTATACTATTCATTAAGTCTCTGCTCTAGAAAGAAGGCTGCCCGAAATTGGGCGAATCAGGGAATTCCTGGGAGGCTTTGGCAAATAATCCCGATAATATAGGTAAAAAGAAAGCTGTACATACCCCGCCTTTTCCCGTTTTCCGCATGGTTAGAGTGTGCCCTTTGGTGGTCAGTGTCAAAACATTCTTCTTTGGAGCTATTTTTTTTTTCGATTTTGTACAGATGAATTAGTCTTTATATCAATAGAGTTTATAGTTTCGGGGTTCGTCTCCTAACGATATCCGACCAGTTTCGCCTTGCAAATCTTCACCAGGCATCAAAATTGTTGGGGCAACATGCGAGATTCAATGATCATCATCGTACATTGCTTGTTGGGATGCAGTGTATATGAACACATGTGATCTACTTCATCCGTTGTAGCCAAAGTTAACCATGCTAAAGGCCGAATTATCCTTCAAAATTCTTCTCACTTTGTTCCCTTTTTCTTTACATTTTCTCTCTTTATTTACACTCTCTTTCTTCTCTCTTTTGAAAAAAACATTCACACTTTATTATCGCACTTTCCTTTCTGCAACATTCTCTCTCTGCACCCTCTCTCTACCAAAGTTTTAACCTCTCTCATTCGACCTTTCTTTTCCAAAATGTTGAGCTTTTCCATATCCAAGTTCATGGCCCAAAAATCAAGTTTCTGGTCCGGTGGGGTTCTCGGGGAAGACACCAGTGGTTGGTGGTTTTCGAGTGAAACGGTTGTGCTGTGTGGTGGTTTGCGAGCGATGCTAGTATCAGTGGTCACGAGCGATGATAGTAAGATAGAGTTCTCTCGCAATGCAAGATACAGAGAAGATGACCGGAGATATGGAATGAAGAGACAGCTAAATGATAAGAAGGAGATAAGGGCATTTTAGGCATTTTACATCACTAAAATCTAAAGCTGAAAATTTCCTCGACACAGGGGGTACTATTTTATTAGGCCCGATTGCGAACGCATTCTAAGGTTAAAAAAAATTCATACTCTATACAATAAAATCTCAAGTCAAGCATAGTTCAGTAATTGAAAAGTACATACAGCTACAACTAACTTCACTTTCCACCTCCTACCATGCGACCTCCCGACAGAGAAGATGAATTGGTCTTGAATCGCGCATCCGTCGAGTTGCCAAGAACATTCAGATCCTCAAACAGTCTGTATGATGGGACGAACGGCTTCTGTCCACCACCACCACTCGGGGCACTACTCGCAGCCACGGGAGGAGAAGACCACGGTTGCTGCAATTGTGATGAAACCGGAACCAAGGATGAACCTTGTGCAGCTGCGTGTGAATAACCATTGTTGGACACAGGAGTCGGGCTGCTGTAGTAACCCGGGGTAGCCGCCCATGGTGGAGGCGGGTACGCAGAGTACTGGGGAGTCGCAGGCTGATACTGAGGCTGCAGCTGTGGTCTCGCTTGTGCTTGCCCGTAATATTGAGGGTACTGCTGCGGAGGTTGATACGGCTGTTGCTGATACTGCTGTTGATGTTGCAGCTGATACTGCTGTTGATGTTGCTGCTGATACTGCTGTTGATGTGGCTGCTGATACTGCTGTTGATGTTGCGGTTGATTTTGAGGCATGGCCCACGGAGCTACGTAGCTATTGAATGACTGAGCTTGGGGTGCCACCGGATTGTTCTCGTGTCTAGTTGGTGTAGCACCGTCATGGAAGCTTTGATCAGAGGGAGTAGGAGCTGAGGGGGTGGATTGCGTTGATGGAGTGTCCAACAGAGTAATGCTCAGTAGGTCGATTATGTCTTGCTCTTTGCTACTCCTAGTTGGCGCGGGGGGATCCACGACAACTAATGCATTTTCCGCGACTGAAGTTGAAGACGATTCTTCAAAACTCCCGTTACTATGAGTTTCGCCATTTGGCAGAAGAGAAGACTGAGAAGCAGATGAATTTGTTTTCGAGTGCCTGCAAAACATATCAACATCAAACCAGCAATCTTGACATAAACCTAACTACCACACCAAATGAAAACCTACCTTCGTGCTAGAAGCGCAAAGTCATCTTCCTCTTCGTCAATCAGATTCTCACTAGTAGGAACAACCGGAGGCAAGGTGTCACCGTTTGATGACTTGGTGGGAGTTGTAGCATCAGCTGGTTTGGGGCTCGAACTCGAATCTTCTTTTTTATCTTTTGAGAAGAAGTTTGCAACTTGCTCCGGTAGAGGTGCACCGGATTCAATGGCATGATGTTTAGCAAACACATTTTGAATGTTGTCGTTAAGTTCCAGTCCCTGAGTAAGAAGTTCCTCATCCCTGTAAAAACACAAACCAACCACATCAGAAACATACTAAAAAGTTCGGTAATCCACATTCCAGTGACAAATGTAAGAGAGGGAGTACCCGGTTGCACCCAACATCTCCATTAGTTTCTTCTGGTTTTTTATGCATTGCTCAACGAGATCAACTATCACTTCATCTCTTACAGACTACAGAAAGAAGAAGAAGAAAAATACAACTAAGAAAACACCAACAAATATGATGGTACTGGAAACAGAAAGTTGCATACCACGGGATTTGTTGGGTCGATAGCTTTAAGCATATCATCAAGGAGATCAAGAACATCCTTCATAGACCTTAAGCTCGATAAACTAGAGGTATCAACACAGCACAAGATCACAATATAAGACGATGTGAAGAAGACAAGGATATGTAACTGCAGATTGGATTCCTGGAGATGAGATACTTTTACCTTAAAGTTTCCTCAGCTGCCATGGCTTCATCAAGCCTTTTAGAAGAGTTGTTTGGCATCCCGTAACCAGGCTGTGGATGTCGTATTGGTGGATGAGTGAGAGGCGGTGTAAATATAGGAGCTGTATTTGGTGGACGCTCGGGAAAGCTAACTCCCATTCGCTGCCACAGATAAAACCAGACAGCAAGAGGAGGTCAACATCTTCACATGCAAACAAATTACTAGTATAAAAACCTAATTCCTCATAGATACAAATCTTATAATCACAAGACAGCAACAGATTTGTAAGTTAGAAAATGAGAAAACTTTCAAAAAACACAGTACCCTCAGCTCTTCATAAGCCCAGTAATACTGTGGATATTTCCCTCCAGGTCCACCAAATGCCTCTTGCCAAGAATCCAACAAAATCAGCATCTTGTCTCTGACACGCATATCAGTCTGCAAATAAGAAGCTGGAAATTTTCAAATCCCAAAAGAAAAACCTTTAACTAGTAAAATGACACTTGGAATAGCAAGAGAAAGAAGATGGTTTCACACACACTTTGACAAACCAGACAATATTGTTGATATGAACATTCAAATATATATTTAGTAACGCTCAATCAACAGTAAATGCAGAGAACAGTAACTACTCAATAAAGAGAACCCTGAAACACAGAGAGTCCCAATATATTCGACTAATATCTCACTACAGAACCCATTAGATGACAAGAAGTAAGCTCCCCGACATCTGCATACAGTGACACAGCACAGTAACGACATCCCAAACAAACGCCAAGGATGAAGAAAGCTTGCCTTTTTCTTGATAACTTTGACCATTTCAGGCAAAATGTTGCGGTCGACTATCTGGAAGTGGACGTAGTCACCACAATTCTTCACCATTGTCTCCAAAAGCTGGCACAGACACAAACCATCAGTACCTAAGCGCTCTCAAGTATGCGTACATCAAAATAAAACCTAACCAATACATCCAACATCTCCACTGTTCTTAAAGCATAACAACGACAACTATGATGGTTTGTTTATCTCGTGAAGATAAAAAATCAAATTATTACCGTGAGGGAAAGCAGTTGAACTTTGGGGTTCTTGTGCAGTACCCTTCTTTTGACAGCCTTGACAACATCTTTAGACAACCTAACCAAAACACAAACACAAACGCAGAATCATTACACCCAAATTCAACAAACACTCCAAACATAAAACAGCTGAATTCAAGAACATGGACATCAATACGAAACAAGACAACATCCTAACATCCCTACAGCACACGCGAATTCCACCGAAAAAAGTCAACGTTTTTACAGGAGAGAATCGAAAAGGGTACCAGTGATTGGAGTTGATGGTGTCGCAAATATCAATATTCATGGTCCAATCGGGTCCGATCAAGAACTCGCTGGTGGCTTTCTCCACTCGAGTCATCACCGACGACACCGAGACTCCGCCGCCGTGAGACGACGAAGACGACGCTGACATCGACGGCATCATCATCTCTCTCCACAAACTTTGATTCTATCTTTTCAACCAAATCTTCAAGAAACCAACAAAGCCGAATCAGAAAAGGCTCAGGCTTTTGGGAAAGGAGGAGAAAATTCAATGGAACTGCCAGCAAATTCTGTCTTCTTGTTGTTTGAATGGAATTATAGACGAGAAATTGAAGGGAATCGGGAGTTTGTTCCAACCTTTTTTTTTCTGCTCGCTCTGCTTTTCCTTGTTTTTTCCTTTCTATTATGCTATAAAAAGCGTCGCGCTTATATCATTATGCCTTGGCTTGGACTGTGCCTAGTTTTGAACAAAAGAATTTGATTTTTGCAGAAATGATTCCTCTATATATACCGTCCATTTCCCGAAATACTCCCCTAATTTTTTTTAATTTTTTTTTTGTATGGCACTTAGCATCTAGGAGATACTAAATTTGTAAAAATATTGAATGGCATTAAATAAAGGAAAATAAAATAAGTAAGTGGTCTAAATTTTATTACAGCTTAAAGGTAATAAAATAAAACGACAACTATATCATGAATTATACGATTAAACAACTATATTGTACGTATGATTGGTAACAGCGTCTAATATCATTATATACAATATGTATGATTTTTAACCATGATTGTTATCATTATATACGGTACAGATGATTTGTAATGACGTCTGTTATCATTATGCATACTCCCTCTGTTTTCCCATTAATGACGTACCTCCTTTTTGGTTTGTTTCCTTCATAGTGACATACTTTCTATTTTTTGTAGGATTCCTTCAATTTCATCCACTCATTCTACTTTTTACGTTCTATATTTAATTCCACCCACTCATTTCTTTTACCTAAATCCAAACATCTAAACATATGGTGCCACTATTAGTGAAACAGAGAGAGTAACATGTATGATTTGTAGCGACGGTTAGTATCCTCAAATAGAATTGTAGGTATTTCAGTGACAAATCAAATGAGGTCTGACTTCACCATAATAACGTAACGGGTTAACGGTCAAATGATTTGTAGCGGCGGTTAGTATCTTGAAAGGGAGATATTTCAGTACATATCAAATGAGGTATGGCATCACTAACGTAGCAGTTTAACATCCAAATGAATTGGCGATGTATGATTTGTAGTGATGGTTAGTATCCTGAAAGGGAGATATTTCAGTGACATGTCAAATGAGGTATGACGTCACTAACGTAACAGTTTAACAACCTAATGAATTGGGTAGCGACGGTTAGTATCCTCAAATATAAAGGGAAAACTTCAGTGATAAATCAAATGAGATATGACGTCACTAAAATAACGTAACAAGCTAATAATTAGTTGTATTGAGTATATTTTAAACTAAGACCATGTTCTATAGAATTTATCTACATTTCAATTCAGTTTAGTTCAATTCCATATAAATTTAATTTGGTAATATATATATTAACTTGATTTAGTCATACAATACTATTTTTCAACACACTTATTTTTAGTTTAATTCAGTTCAGATCAGATCAAATCAAAATCAGATAAGTTCATGTAAGCTCCATAGAATAGGGCCTAAATGTAATTACGAGATTATTTATTATTCCCTCCGCCCCACTTCAACTTCCACCTTTAGACTTTTAACAGTTGGCTTGAAAAATGTTTGATCCTTAATATATTTCATTAACGAAACTTAAAACTTGTGAAATTTTGATATTTTGAAAATATATGTAATAACGAATCTAACAATGTATCACACAATAATATTAATACTTATATAATAGTTCAACTTTAGAGTCAAAGTTATACAGTTTTAACTAGATGAATAGTAAAATGAGAACATAGTCGATTGACTACAACTTTTAACCTCAATACAAATCATATTTAGAAAGGTATTTTTCGCTTTACATTTCTTTTCTCTTAGTCGTGATTATACTGAATCGGGAAACTGTAACTACAATCCAAAGCAAGAGTAAAAATATTTTAGAGAACGGACCAACATTTCAAACTTTAAGGAACAATTTTACTAAACTGACTAACACAACTTCAAATAGCATTACCGTTTTATCAAAAATCTTGTAGCCTGGTACTACTTTATCGTTTAGGCGGAGTTCAGAAATCAAACATTTAATTCATTGAGTAAAACTCACGTGAAACCGTCTCATTATAACTTACGGTGAGATAATGGAATAACTAAAATTTAGAAAAATATTTAAAAAAAAAGTGCCGCATACCATCTCTCATATTTAAATAATTGTACTTAAATCCTTTATCTCATATTTACATAATACGTGAGGCATAGTTACATATATTTATAATGTAATATTTAAAATTATATTCTGGATTAAACAGGCAATTAGCGTGATAATGATTTCTTCATCGTGTCTAACGGTGGGAATAACTGAATAAGTGGCTACAAATAATTCAAAAGGCGCTGGATAATTTATTTTATGAATAATGAAAAGGGAAAAACATCATTTTCAAGCCGGCCATAGATCATTCTCTAAGTTCTTGCTTTTGACTTTTTTGGGGTCTACGCAATGAGATAGACTCAAGCTTCAGCCGTTGGCAATAATCCATTTCATTGATACTTAGAGAAGTGTATTTGTACGAGACGAAATGTGGAAAATAAAAGCAATTTCCAATTGCTTACGTGGAACTTTCCCAAAATCTATACATTATTCTATGAGTCCATCTCTTAAAAATACGGTTTTTCACAAGTCATTGAAAAATCAAGGTTTGAAGTGTAAGATAGAAGAAATGAAGATAAAACTTTTGGTTTATATGAATCGGATTATACACTTTAGAACTACTATACGTTGTATAATAAATTTTTAATATTATAATGTACACTTTTTTACCTTTTAGTATTATAATTAAACTTTATTTTCACATACGGTATTTCTCACAACTCTGCCTTATTCTATACAAGTAGAAAACTCCAATTAAATACCGACTTTTGGGAGCATTATTAAAGTACTGAGATTGTGGTGCTCGGTAATTTGGCGTTTTCGTAGCATTAGGCAGGCGGTTTCACGTGAATAACACACACGTAAAGTATGTTTATGAGTCAACATTTTATCACTGGAGTTGAACATGGATACAGAACCAAACAATCAAGAGACGGTCATTCGTCAAAGATTGACAACTCCTTAGGTAGACTTTTCTCTTTAAGAGATCGGATCTTCATTTAATTATGTCAAACTCACCATTTTGGGACACCGTTTATTTTATTCGGACATATTTCTGTTATGGTTGTATTGCCCATTCTAATTTGCACTACATAATTTGCATATCCTCAAACCGTACGCCCAAAAGAAAAGTGCCACAGTAAATTGAACAAGAGGAGTAGGAGCGTGGGTCTAGCGGTCTGTCTATAAACTTCTAATCTTTTTTATTAAATTGCTTACTAAATTAAAAATTTTAAAAATATTTTTTTATATCTCAAATTCAAGGATACATTATTACTTATTGTAGCTATTAAAATACAATATTTAAATTATAAAAAGAATCACAATATTCAAACTAAAAAATTAGGGAATCTGTCCATAACCTTAAACTTATGACAATATATCACATACCCTCGCACTCCAACTTAAATATACTCCGCATCTTGTATCAGATGTAATTAAATAAGAATTTCAATATCGGCACAAGAGATTGTGCATGTAATTAAATAAGAATTTCAATATCGGCACAATCTAGCCCAACATAAACTCTGATACTCCCTCCGTTTTTTTTTTCATTGGCACACTTACTAAAAGTGGTGTTTTTTTTTAATTGGCACTTGCTATTTTGGGTAAGTTTAAGGTTTTTACATCCACTCATTTTACTTTCTCTTCTTTCAATTCAATTTCATTCACTTATTTAGCATCTCCTCAATTCTAACACCAAAAGAGAGGTGCCAATGAAAAAAAAACGGAGGGAGTACATATTACAGTTGGAAGTTTTCTTTTGAACACAATTAAAGTTCAAAGTTGAACAATGACTTTGAAATTGTGTCAAGAAACGAGTGTGAGCGTGGCAGTATGCACCCACCATCCCACATCATATCCCATTACCAGCATCACCACATCATCCCATCCATGACAATGAATTGGGCATGGCTACATCACTTCATCAATGGATAGCTGCAAATTAAGCAGATAATGGGATCTATCATAGTGGTAGGATTAGTGGAGAATACTATGCTCACTTTCAGCTACTCCCCCTCCCGTCTATTCTGCACAGAATCTTTTACAACAACACAAACAGCTAAATTTTTATTTCAGATAGGTTGGCTCCATGAATCATATCCTGCCAGGCGGCATCGCGCTACATATGTACTCAACAAACAACATCGTTTCTCTTACACAAACACAAACAGACTTGAGCAACATGTTACATTTCCTTACAATGTTTTTCCATTTTCTTGCATGTATACTTAACAGACAAACCAAACAACCTCGAATATGTTCACTTAATCAGCGCCATCCCTGTCCTCGTTGATTTCTTCCAGTATCACCACCAGCGCTACTATGAAGGCGTAATCCACATTTGGGTATACAGTCACTCCAAATGTGTCTTTCCCCAAGAGCACGCTCTGAACACTGTGTTTCCTATGCATCTGAGCAATCACAATTAAAAAACAGCTCGATCACAAGGAATCCAACGGTTACAGATGCCAAAAATCATATCACCACAAGCTAATCAGCCAATAATCATCATTCCAAATACAGTTGACACTAGCTAATCAGTTAATATCATCATTCCAAATGCAGTTCACGCGAGCTGATCAGTCAATAATTATCATTGCAAGTACAATTCACACGACGCTCGATTTTCAGGTTGAAATTTTATGTACCTGAGCTATGATCGTAGAGGATTGGCCGGCATAGATAGTGCACGAGCGTTCAAACCAGCTGCCTTCAACCCTGAAGTCACAAACATCTTCTTTCGTGTTGGAAGACAAGAAGACATCGAGCTTTGTCTTCAACTGGAGGAGCGAAGACTTCTTCACACTGAACAACAAGCTCTGGTCATCCGAATTATCCCCTCTAAACACTTTCCATCTCCTATGTGCAGTCAGCATCTGAACAAAAACAGAGTCATATAGATAGAACCTTAAAATTACAAGAATCAACGTAGTATTGATCATAAAAAAGAAACTGTCAACGAATTGAATTCGCAAACTAACTAAACCTTAAAGCTTAAACCAGTCGTAGTTTAAGATCTGTTACTTACGAAAACACTCTTATCAATTTCCAACATCACTACAGCGAAATCTGTTCTTTGCATAATGAATCACACTTCCAATTGTTTCGTAGTACATATACTGGCTTCTCAGCCTAAATTTCGACAGTGAATCAACATAACTTGTTTAAACTGAGCAGTCTGAGCTTACAATCGCTGACATGAGCTTGGTAATGAAAAACACAAACACTGAAACATTCAGAAACAACAATAATAACAAAAGTTCAGGTATACCTTTTGCTGGAAGGAGATTATATGATTGTCGGCGGCATCGAGCAACACGCGGCGATCGCGGATGCTGAAGAATTTCCCTTTGATCTTGAACATCAAATTGCCGTTGACATCGGTAACCCCGAACCTCCCTTCTGACAGCGTCATGAGCTTCCTAGAAATAACCAGATCCACCGGGTACGGCGCCAGGAACTGCGGGCCCACCACCATGATAGCTCCGGCGGCAGGGCCAGCGAACGCCGGCGCCGCGTACCCTTCCGGAACTGGATAACCGCTTCCCGAGGCCATAGATTCGATCTCTTCCGGTGACGGTCAACGATATGCAGAGCTGCCTTTTCGAGACTTTTACAAACACTTAATTTAGACCTTTTCTTCTTGCTTAGCGAATTGCGATAGATACTTTCAATGTTGTTGAGTATATACACGCAGATTTAACACTGAGCATTATTCCAGAATCAACGCGTACAATCCACGCGTAACGCGTGAGAAAATAGCAGATGAATGGAGGAAGAAATGAAGAAATACAGTGTGCGCGTCGTGTAAAAGTTTTGGGCTACTTCACAAAACCCAAACAGGCTTTATGAATGCAAGATTGGGCCTGAGTGCGGAGTACACATTGTATGACATCGGGCATTTCGCCTAGGGCCCAAAACCTTTCCCCTTCGGCGATTTAGGGCTTTACACAAACAAATACTCAGGAGTAATAATTTTTGTGAACTGCTATTTCACGGTTTATATTTCACAATGAGTATGTCCCTCGAACGACGATTTTTCCATAAATCATGAAAAAATTAAGATTTAAAATGCAAATTAGAAGAAATAAAATAAAATATTTGGGTTGCATTAATCGGGTCATAAACTTTATAACAACTACACGTTGCATAATAAATTTTTAATGTTAACAACTAGAACTTTTTACATTTTTATTATTCTAATTAAATCATGTATTTCCGTAAGACTATGAAATACGGCCTTTCCCAACACTTTATATATATATGATGTGTTTTCATTTTAATAATATTATATTCAACATAAATTCTTGTTTTAGATCGTCTAATCATTAAATGGAGTCATTTATTATATAAATAATAAAATAACTTAATGTTTATTTTTATTTAGGCAAATTTTTGGGAAATAACGTATTTCCATAGGCTTATGGAAATATAAGATTTAATTAAAATAATAAAAGGTAAAAGGTATTAGTTGCATTAAGTTATAATGCAATACAGTTAAACCTCTATAAATGAATACTCTTGGGACCAGGAAAAAATATTCGTTTAGCGAGATTATTTATTTATCGATAAATGAATTTTTATTCATTTAGATAGTACTGAAGAAATTACATTAGTAATACATGAACTGTATGTATGTGGATTAAGTACAAAAATGTACATATGTAAATTGTATTTGAGACTACTAATAAGATAGTATGTACTGTATGGAATATCTAGAGTCTTGAAAAATGTATCTAACCTACACTACAAACTACAATATGTATGTGGACTAAGTACAAAAATGTACATATGTACATTGTATTTGAGACTACTAATAAGATAGTATGCACTGTATGGAATATCTAGAGTCTTAGAAAATGTATCTAACCTACACTATAGAAATGTGATGGACGTCGAACATCTTTTGAACTATCCTACGAGAATGATGTCGTTATGGAATTGCCTACCGACGATGAAATTATTGAGTCTGTATTGAATGATGAGAATGATCCAAAACCAGATGATAGCAGTGTCACACCAAATGTGTCACCAAAAGAAGCATATCAAGCAGTAATCATCTTACGGAACTACTTTCTACAACACGAGCAGAATACTCCTAAAGTTTTGTTTGCGCTAGAAAAAATCAAGGATGAGATGAATTTTGGTGGAAAAAAAAGTAAAAAACTATAGACTCCTTTTTTGTAAAAGAATGACTTATTGTATGAACATTGTTGATTAAAAAAATAATTTTTAATATATATATATGTATATATATCTAATGAAATGTGATGACTATTCATTTATATTTACATAGGGTCTTTAAGGATTTCAAGAAAATTATTCATTAATGCATTTAGCGAGGTTATTCTTTTAGCCCCTTAGCCCAAGTCGGGACCGGAAAAAATTATTCATTTGTCGAGGTTATTCATTTATCGAACATTCATTTATCGAGGCTTAACTGCATAAAGTTTACAATCCAATTCATGTAATTCAAAATTTTTATCTTCATTTATTCTAATTTGTACTTTAAACTTTGGTCTTTCCAAAGCTTATGGAAAGACTGTCTTTCAAAAACAAACTATCTTTTATTTATATTTATATTATTTTTTTCATTTATTTCATATATATTTCCACGCACTCAGTTAATTAATTATACAATTAATAATTCGAAAGTCGAAGAAGGTCTCCTATTAGACCAACTAACTATTAAATCAATCATAAAAAACTTAATTTTTAATGATGAATTATAATTATTTATATATTAAAATTTATTTTTAAAGTTGTTTATAATTACAAGTAACTCATTGAATAAATATAAAATAAACATTAAAGTATTTCAACTGCGTTAATTATCAAATAATTTTGTCTAATGGTTTTTAAATGATTTTCTTGTAAGAGTTGAAACGGATGATTGATACTCTCTCTATTTCTCTATTAATGGGACACTACTTTTGGGTGTTATAATTCATGAGATACTAAATCAGTGGATGGAATTGAACTGAAACAAAGAAAAGTAAAACGAATGGATATAATAGCGTCAAATTTGCAATAATCAGAAAGTATCAATGTAAAATAAACAACTCAATTCAGAAAGCGTGTCACTGTTAATAAAACGGACGGAGTATTACCCACCCAATTTACTCATACATGCCATGCACGCATGCGTGTTAGTACTCATATTTAAATTTAGACTTAAACCATGCGAACAACCTTAGAGCACGCATGCATAATTACTGGACCACTTGACAGTGCAGTTTGTGAACATAATTTTCAGGACAATTAATGGAGCGTTCAATTTCAATAAAATTATGGAGTGTTTTAATTAGAAGAAATACAATTAAAATAAATCACGCATGGAATAAATGCAAGGATTTTATTATTTCAGTGACTCCCATCCACTGATGGTGTGGATGCTATAAATATTACAGAAATGTGTTTCTCCTACCGGCTTAACATGCGCAACACATAATATTATTACGACATTAAATATTATTATGACATTAAATTAGTCCACAAGCACCGCCCCAGCGATCAGGTGGTGTATATATATTATAATAAATTATTCGTTTTATTTTCTTCAATATTGTAATCTTGTCATTAGACGGTTATTATTAGAATCCTGAAATTCTATTATAAAATCAATTGGTACTATTTACAAGTAACACATCATCTTATATATTGAGTTATATAACTTTCAACCACTGATGTGGAACTCTAACTCTAACAATTATTTATATAATTAGAATAATACCTCAAACATATTTTTTTACATAACATAAACGGAGTGTGTACTCAATTACACGTTTGGTGTGTGGCGGTGGGGCTGATGTCGTCCCAGATCTAATACATAAGAATATACATGAAAAAGATAATGAGTTGTTTTTTATTTTGAGAAAATGTTTATTGACACAACCTAAAATTTGAAGAAAAACATAGTATTAATTTTATATGTCCCAATTTGAAGCGACGAACTTAGGTTAGATAATAGTGAAGTAAATGGGATGGTGACCGCTGAGCTTATCATGCTCCAATATCACTATCGCTCAATAAAATAAGTGTCGCTACTTGACTTGAAATTGAAGGCCTGTGAGTTAAACATTTATAAGTATTGTTCTTTCTAATTCACTACAGTTCAGTTTATTTAATTCTGGCCACCTCATTTTAATTGATCAGTCAATACAGTTAGTTAAACAATGCAAAATAAAATGAATTTGAATTAAGATCCGCAACACATTAAACTGATGAAGTGTCTAAATAACCTTTTACAAGTTGAATGATTAAATAATAAAATTCTTTTTTTGAATAAAAAAATATGGAATATTTAGCTTATGATCCTAATTTTAAGAATATTAATTACCTGGGAAGAGGCCGCGGAATTAGATTATTAAGGCGAGCGGTCATGATGGAGAAGAATGGCACATGAAGAATGTAACCTTAATCTCCACTCACCATTGCTGATCATCACAGAGACACAGTTAATAATGCACGTGCCCTGCTTCTCCATCTTGCTCTGCTCGCCTTGCCTCATCTCTCGCCGCCGCCGCGGAGGAAGGAGAACCGGGTGGCGCAGCGGCGGTGGCGGCGGCGCCGGTAACTCACTACAGAACGAGAGAGAGAGAGAGAGAGAGCGCGCAGTTAGTACTGTACTGGTTAGGGATCGTAGTCGGTATTTATATTGCTCCAACCGGCAACAGCGACCTATATTTTATTAAGGTGCAATAATAAGGTACTCCACCTCCACACCACTCAGGTGGACACTCGTGAATTGAAATTAATTCGCACTCCCTCCTGTCGGTCCCCTTTGACCAGATATTTTTTCATGATAGATATACTTAACCATTAATAACTTTTATTGCATACACTAATGCACGTCGTGTGAAATGTATTTGAATTCTCCATAATATGGGGTTTTTAAAAGGGACAATTTTATAGTCTATTATTGTACGTAACAAAAGTTATCGATGGTCAAGCATGCCTTGAAAAAGATTTTGAAAAAAGGGGACATAATTAATAAATAGAGGACCAGATGAAATACAAATTTTTCAATGAGACGGTTTCACACAATATAAGAGGAGGTCTTCTAATATGTGGTGTGCCCTTAATCTATGGAAAGAGTTAATTACTGTATTTTTCTTTTACTTATATACTACATTTATTAAATTAAACATTATATTTTTTAATTTAAATAAAGTGTTTTAAGTTAGTAATTGTTCTCCCTCCATCCCAGTCAAATTTGCACAAAATATTTTTTCCAGCCAAAGTTGTCGAACTTTGACCACATATTTGAATCGATAAATAAACAATATTGCATGAGATATTTGTAGATTCGCCCTGACATGCAGTTTCTAAATATTAACTTTTTATGTGTCGTTATTATACATAGTTGCATATATTTATATTCGAACATGTTTATTGGAGACCATGAAAAAAAATTGTGCAAATTTTGCTGGGACGAAGGGAGTAAGTACTTTTTATACTATGATATTTATTATATATTCTCATTCAAACACATCTTATTACATTTTAAACTTATGAGAGACGATATTTAAATTTAAAAAATACATTTTTAAGTTAGAAAGTAAAGCGACATGTACAAAAGCTTATGGACATACCACATTTCCTGCGACTTCCCCACATACAAATGCATAAAATGAAATATAACATGAGCTACTTTGTGTAATTTTTAAAACGTTACTTAAGGTGTGTTTTTGTGTAACTGTGCTTATAAGTAATGTTAACTTATTTTAAAAGTTGGGGGAGATTGACTTTTGTTTTTCCTCCAAACATAATCTATGCTTCTAAAATAAACATTTTTTAGCTATTTAGCTGATAAGTTAAGCACCTAGGGTGTGTTTTGTGGATTTGTGCTTATAAGTAAAATTGACTTTATTTCAAAGCAGGGAATGCCAACATCTGTTTTTTCCAAAAAAAAAAGTTTATGCTTTTAAAATAAGCAATTTTTTTAGCAGTTTATCAAACACTAAATTGTGCATTTGGCAAGGTTTATAAATGTTTTGGTTATAAGTTAAACACATTTTAATGTTTGATAAACTAATAAAA
The DNA here is from genome assembly GCA_037428765.1 of Rubia yunnanensis. NCBI lineage: Eukaryota > Viridiplantae > Streptophyta > Magnoliopsida > Gentianales > Rubiaceae > Rubia > Rubia yunnanensis. The sequence continues at coordinate 115,158,311 of CM075066.1, read as the reverse complement.
ATATGTTTATTTAGGAATCTAGATCTATCTTTGGAAGAAAAGCGGAATCTGATCCCCCCGTGCTTAAAAATAAGCCAAAATAAGTACGATTTACTTATAAGCATAGTTTTGCCAAGGACAATAAAAAACTGCTTAGTTCATGAGTGCGGGGTAATAAGCTATACTAACGCACTCTTATAAACTCTCCCAAACACACCATTAATCACCAATTCATCATAAGTTATGTTAAAATGATTCCTTGGAAGACTTTTCCAATAATTCAAATGAATAATATTAATATTGAAAATTTTAGTTAGATTAAAGTACCTTTTTTTATTTTTCTTTGTTTCTGAACCGTCCCTATTTGTCTTTGGTGGGAATTAATTGAACCTTCAATGTTGTTGAAGTATAACATCACATCCGATTCTAACCCCTCTTTGGTTTGGTATGGTATAGTAGTTCTTTTAAAGTGAACTACTTCATTTTTATTCAGTTTAATTAATTTAATTTAATTTAACTTATTAAATGTGCTTGGCAGCGTAAGTTAGAGGGATCAAGAGAGTCACTAGAAAAGATAGAAAATAAACTGTTAACCATTAGTCTATAATATAAAAATTAAATAAAGGGAAACCGGAAAATGAGTACCTCTGTCTCACCTTAAATTACCCACTTAATTTATGACATTATTCTCTATCAAAATTTGACCAAATATTTGAATAGACATATAAGACATAATATTATCGTATATGGTATTTTTGATTTCATCGTAAAAAATATTTTCTAAAAATAATTTTTTATTTACTGTTATTACAAGTAGCTAAACATATTAACGGTCAAACCTATTTTTTGACAGTGTACAATGATTAAGCTGTAATTTAAGGTGAGACGGAGGGAGTAGTATTGCTTAAAGTTGGTTTTACTTTTCTTCCCTGGTTTACTGGTTAGGAAGGCCATATACTCCCTCCGTTTTTTTAATATTGACACCTCATTTTTGGTGTTAGAATTTAGGAGATGCTAAATGAGTGGATGAAATTGAATTGAAAGAAGAGAAAGTAAAATGAATGGATGTAATAACCTTAAACTTGACATAAATAGAAAGTGCCAATGAAAAAAAAATACTCACTTTTAGTAAGTGTGTCAATATTAAAAAAACGGAGGGAGTACTTCGTACAGTTTATGATGTGAGATGATGGATCAGTGGTTTTAGTATGATCATTTGTAAGAATAAGGTTATGGTCATTTGCAAGAATAAGGCCATATTTCATTTTAGTTTGATTTAATAAAATAAAATGTTAATAATAAGATTAAGGTCATGTTTTATTTTGGTTTGATTTAATAAAGTGAAATATTAATTATTTATTTTTAGTTCAGTTTAGTTTAAGTTAAGTGATGAAAAGTAAGAGTCCAAAAAGTTGCAATATTGCACGAAGAATAAGGACATTTTATTGGAATGAAATAGGATGAACTAAATTGAAATTTGTTGAATTGAATTTATTTTACTAAAGATTATAAAAATTAAGAAAAAAATTGGAACAGATATGAGCTTAAATGGATTGAATTGTGTTGGATTGGAATGCAATGAACCAAATTATAATGAATTGGATCAAAGTGGACCGGCTAGCATTGCGCTAAATAATTAGATTGAACTGAGTTAAATTAAACAAATATTGAACAACTGAGTGAAATTAAGCTATATTGGATGGAACCCAATTGGAATGCAGTGAACTAATTAAATTGAATAATAATGAACTGAAATGGTCTGAACTGAACCTGGCTAAATAATAGATTAAACCTGGCCAAATTAAAGCTGACTGAACCAAATTAGCTGGACTAAACAAATTGAACTGGAATGAAATTGACTAAATCAAAATAAATGGATCAGATTGAAATGAGTTGGGTTGGATCAAATTTAACCAAATTAAATTAAACTTGATCGAACTGACCAGACTGAATTAAACCAAGTTATTAAATCAAACTAGACAAAATTGTATTAAAATTGTCTTAAAATTAAATTTAATCGAATCACACTAAATTAAATTAAACTAAACTTACTGTATTAAATATGATTTGAAATGCATTAAAATTAAATCAAATCAAACAAAGCCAAAATCAACATCCAAATAATGGCTGATAATGGGTGGTTGGTGAGCATAGTCTTGCCGTAGTTTCTGAAAAAGTCGATATCGTTGCTCCTAGGGTTCCGTCCGTTCAATATTACAGGCATCTGATCCAGGTTTTTATTGATGCCCACAAGGAGCTCCTTCACTGGAAGAAACTCCCACACTGCGGCTGCTAGAATCGAACTCCTGATCATGGAGATTAAGACCAAACACCCAACCACTTGTCCGATCGTGTGAATGTCTTGCCGTGGTTTCTGGTTTGGTCCTCTCTTTTTTTGAACAAATATTCGTACTCTATCACATTAAATTAAACTGTGTTGCCCCACATAAAGGGGGTGAGGCTCTCATGTATCTCACACAAAGGTGGGGTGGGACTCCCACATTTCTCACACAAAGTGAGGCTCCCTACATCAACACAATACAATAGGAGACTGAACCTCAGAAACTTACCCCAGACCAAAATCAAACCTGGGATATCTCTGGAGCGTGCCAAAGCACTGGCCACTGGGCTACTCCAAGTGGTTAAGTCCTTCTGCGGGTCTTCCTATTCAAAACTTCTCTTTGTTAGTAAATTGAAGCAATTTATATTTTTTACCTGCGTACCTAACTTTCATACTATTCGTAACTCGGCCAATTATATAATTTTGTATTCCTTACCTTATATCCAGAATAAACATAATAGTTGTTTGATTACAAAATGAGTTTTAAGCTATATTCTTCGGTGGATACAATTCTAAGAATTAGAGATTATTTTAATATTTAAAATTTATTCTCACTGTTTTCCGGGAATACTAACTGTTTTTTGGAAATAGCAAAATTTATTTAATTTCATTCACTCATTACGCTTTTCTCATTTTTTAAATCAAATTTCATTGACTTATTTTTTTCACCTAAATCCAAATATTTGAGGTTATTGTGACACACATAGTGAAAGAGTGATAAGAGTTCGGTGGAGTGATGTTTGATGGATAAGGTCCGCATAAACGTTGCACTGGTAGAAGATGGTGTCACAAATGTCTTATTTCTTCATAAATTTTAAAAAAAACATAAATAGTGCTAATGTAGATTATTTTATTAGTATTGGAAACAGTATTTTATCACCAACCAAATCTTAATTTTTACCCTTTATGGCCTTAGAAGAACTACCGAAATTGCAAAAGGAAAGTGGAAAAGGAATAGTTGGATGGACACGATGATTTCGAACACATCATGATTTATATTAATGACAACCTTTTAATCATTTCACTTTTACCTTTTAAGATCTTACTTAACTATTCATTTACCTAGTAGATGACATTTACCAGAACATGTAAATCCACGTACTTAATTATGACAAATGTCAACTCGATCTCAAATATGTCGCCAAATTATTCACGATTGGCACTGTTAATCCCTTGATTAAAATTGTGATTCCAATCAATGCTTTCAGAAACCCGGAAACCATCCCGCAAAACCTAGCCGCAACCCTTCTTCTTCAACATTTTTTTCCCATCTTCCCATTAAGGGAGATAGGGAACAATCGTTTATTTTAATTTATAAAGCAAGTGTGAGATTTGTCTCCACTAATTAGCTGTGTTCGTCGACCGGATCGATTAGATTGTTGGATTCATGATGATAACTTGATTTAATTGTTTACGCTGTATTGTTTGATTTGCTTGTTCAGATCATGTGTTCGTAAAAAAAATTGTGGTTTGATTTTTGGGTTTCCATTAATTTGGATTCGCCAGGTGTGTGTTTTTCAGGGTATTTACAACTTGGACAATATAGATCGTGGTTGGGTCAAGTGGTGTTGCAGTTGTAGAAGATCTCTGTTTGACGCAGTGATAATAATGTGTGATACGCTCCTCTCTGCTATGTGGTCATGATTTTTGCGGGAAGCAAGTTAATATTCTTGAGAGTGATGTTACAATTTTTTTTATTGTATCTCTGATCTGTAATAGTATAGACGATCAGTTGTAATATAATTATCCCTGCAATATGTTAGTTATTGCTAGATACTAATTAGATTATATATCAATTACACTTATTGTAATTGATGTTCATTTTTTCCAACATTTTAAAATGATTGATTTTTAAAAGAGTGCGTCTCTTGAAAGACGGTCTTTCCATAAGTCATGAAAAGACCAAGGTTTAAAGTGTAAATTAGAAGAAATTAAGATAAAATTTTTGGGTTGCATGAACCGGGTTATAAATTTTATAACTACTACATGTTGCATACTAAAATTTTAATGTTGCAACTAAGACCTTTTACCTTTCATTATTCGAATTAAACCCATCTTTTCATAAGCCTATGGAAAGATCGTGTTTCCCAAGACTTTGCCTTTTTAAAAAAATAAATATAATCCCTTGCTTAAAATTGAATTTACGCAAGTTCATACTTTTAACAGCAGCAGTCAAAATGAGATAATGGGAGAGGGTAGAGATCGACAAGACATCGACAGAATGAGTCAACATCCATAATCTCCATTTTAAAGATTGATAAAATCTTGGACAGCCTATCACATAAGTGCATGCCAACTGCTCAGCTAAGGCGGGAGTTTATCTGAATTGATTTGATTTGATCTGAATTAAAAAAATAAGTGAGTTTAAAAATAATATTGTAAGACTAAACTAAGTTAAATGGCATGAAATAATTTATGTTGAACTGAATTGAAATCGAACTAAACTAAATTGACCTAACTGAAATGCAGATAAATTCTGAAGAACGTGACCTCAATTTCTCTATTTAAAACACACATGTTTTTGGCAAAGTCTTTGGAAATACCGTCTTTCCATAGGTTTAAGGAAATACAGAGTTTAATTAGAATAATAAAATGTTAAAGGTAATAGTTGCAATATTAAAAAATTATAAAGCAACGTGTAGCAGTTGTAAAACTTATAACTCGATTCATGTAACCTGAACTTTTTTTATCTTTCCTTCTTCTAATTTGCACTTTAAACCTCTGTCATTCCATGACTTATGGAAAGACCGTCTTTCAAGAAACAGACTCCATGTTTTAAATATATTAAAAATAAAAATACGTGAATGATTTGGGAAAAATAAATGAACAAATAAAATAAATTTAAATTTTATTAAACTACAAACATATAATTAATAAAAAAATAAAGTGGTAAGTTTACTATAAATAGAGAATTCTGATAAATATATATTGGTCTGTTAATGTGTAATGGCCCAGAGAAAGACAATAACTGAGGGCAAAGGTGGGAGACGCAAATGCCTAACTGGTGGATACAATTCAACCATCACTTTATGTCTTTGCTTATTCCTTAAAACACCTGGTCCCCACCCACCGATGCCATTACACATCTTTCAAATTCTGACAGTAATTCGGTCTCAAATTCTATACTCCCTCTGTCCATCTAGAAGTTGAACTCTTACTAGTTGGAAAAATATATTTGATCATTAATATATTTATTTATGTATAATAAAAATATATAAAAAATTAATATTTATAAACTATTTATTACGATGAATTAAACAAAATCATATATGATAATATTATTATTCATATATTTATTCAAGTATTTAATTAAATTTTGATAAGAAATAGTGTTAAAAAAGGAAGATTGCAAATATACTTGAGATATAGGGTGTACTATTATTTAGCTGATTGCATTTGAGTAATTTAAAATTTAATATGGTACAATATCTCATGACATGTTATGTATTTAAATTGTTGTATTTTAAAAAAAATATTATTTACATTGTTTTAATTTTAGAGGAGGTCTCCTGGCACTGATAGGTGGCATGTTTTTAAGTTACGGATAATCAGTTGTATTTTTTCACTTATACACTGCATCTGTACATATTAAAATCGAAGTTCTGTAATTTTTATATTTTCACGTTCAAATACATATTATTACTCCAACTTTCCTGATACCTTTCATGGGATAGAGGGAGTACTTGTTTTGAATTTAATTTACAATATTTGTATTTTATAATAAAAATCAACTTTTAAGGTGCTGAGTTAGGAGGGCTATCCATAAGCTAAACCACATTTTCGGATACGTTCTCTTAATTTATACACCTTTTGTATTACTATATGTGAAACATTTTTTCTGCTTTAATTTATTTTATATTGACACACATTTTTTTAATCTTTAATTATATTTATTTATACATTTTTTTCTATAAATAATACTACGGTCATCATAAATTCAAACACGTAATGTCAAATTCAGGAAAGACGGGAAGTTTAAATAACCTTATTGATTTAGAATAGAAGGGAAATCTAGTAGTACACGCACTTTCCCTTTTCACTTTACATCTAATTCTCCCTTTTTATGATTCCCCTGTGTATTTATTTATATCTCGCCTTTTCTCAAACTATAACATTTATGTGGATCAGTGGATGAATGGGCATCACTCATCAGGAGTATTAGTTTAATGGCGCATTCCATGTTGATCAAGTTGTTAGAAAACAATAAGTTATAAGTGTTAGGTTTCGCAAATGAAATGTTAAATGTGGTGTTTGATATAAAAATTTCAACTCCAACCTCCACACTTTGAATTTTAGCAGATGATCCAACATTATTTAGTTCTTATTATTTATTAAGAAGGCAAAGTCTTGGGAAAGACGGTCTTTCCATAGGCTTATGAGAAGACGGGGTTCAATTCGAATGATAAAAGGTAAAAGGTCTTAGTTGCAACATTACAAATTTAGTATGCGGCATGTAGTATTTATGAAATTTATAACCCGGTTCATGCAACTCAAAAATTTTATCTTAATTTCTTCTAATTTATACTTTAAACCTTGGTCTTTCCATGACTTATGGAAAAACCGTCTTTCTAGAGACGCACTCTAAGAAGAATAGTTAAAATTTATAAAAAGTTGATATATGAAAATTATATGCTATATCGGATCTAATAAAGTATCACTCAATAGTATTTATACTTATACACTAGGGAGAGTCTTAGGAAAGACCGTCTTTTCATAAGTTTATGTATAGTCCACAAGGGCATTTACCTTAGGCAAATTATTGGGAAAGATCGTCTTTCCATAAATTTATGGAAAGACCGGGTTTAACTAGAATAATAAAAGCTAAAAGGTCTTAGTTGCAATATTAAAATCTTATTATGCATCATGTAGTAGTTATAAAGTTTATAACCCGATTTATGCAACCCAAAATTTGTATATAATTTATTATAATTTGCACTTTAAACCTTGGTCTTTCCATGACCTATGGAATGATCGTCTTTCAAAAGACGGACTCTTAACCTTAAATGTTGAAATTTTTATAAAATTTAAATATTGAATTTTATAAGTTAAATAAGTAATCACATGTATTTGAATGTGGAAACATAAAAATACATGATATTAAAAAAATTCAATTGTTTTAAATTTTGTATGCAATTTAACAAATGCAGTATATAAGGTAAGAAATAAGTGGTCTGTCCATAAGCTTATGCACAGACCGCCTATACACTAGTTCAATATTCTATTTAAAAAAAAATCAATCATTCATTTCAAGATGGTGGGAAAACACCCAACGACGATTACAGTGAGTGGAATTGACATCCAACATAACTAGATTCTAGCAATAATAACATATTGCAAGGATATCTAAATTAGATATCAACCAGACTAATTGTTTGTACTATTACAGATCAGAGATCCAATAAATAATTGTAACATCGCTCTCAGGTATATTAACTTGCTTCCCACGAAAATCATGACCACTTGGTAGAGAGGAACATATCACGCATCAATATCACTACGTCAAACAGGGATTTTCTACAACTGCAATACCACTGGATCCAACCACGATCTATGTTGTCCAAATGGTAAACACCTTGAAAAACACAAATTTGACAATTCCAAATTAATAGAAACCCAAAAAATAAAACCACAAACAAAATTACGGACACACGATCTGAATAAGTTGCAGATCGAGAACAATACATCAACTTGATCAACTAAATCGAGTTATTATCATGAACACAACGATCGAATCGATCATGTCGAAGAATAAAATTAATCTGTGTAGACAATCTCACACTTATTCAATAACACACTATAAATTAAAAGAATTTATTGTTCCGTATCTCCCTATGAAAAAGAAATTGAAGAAGAAGAGTTGGGGCAAGAATAGCGGTGCGGGAGAGGGTTTGCGGCTTCAATGAATGTCAGATAATCCTTCATCGTCAATTCAGTATAATGGTTAATCAAGAAGTTTTGACCGAACAAAATTGGACAAGATGGCTACGATAGTATTCTCCTCTTAGGTTGGGACAAGCTTAGTGCGCGATATTCATGTAATGCACATAGATTTAATTAGGAAAATCACTAGCTTTTAACATGGAAGATAATTAGTTGAGCACTTTTTCTTCTTTAGATGTTGCATGCATGACGCATCCACCGAAAAGGATGTCAGTAAGATAAAAGTGTAAACTGTCTTAAAGCAAACCCCAATTCTGCAGAGCACTCCAGTAATGATGCAATAGGAGTTTAGGAAACCTATGAAATTTAGATGATAATTGAAATTAATTCAGGCACCGTTGTTGATATTAATCAGGCCAAATCCCCAGTCCGGAAAGCAGTGGCGGAACTAGGATTTTTTTTAGGTGGAGTTGGAGGGGGAACGGACCGGAGGTGGCGTCCGGAGTCTCCGACCGGTGGCGGGAAGGCAGCGGCGGCGCCTGGAGCTGGAGGCGGAGGTGAGATTGATGTTTTTGGATTTCGGTAAATGTTTGATTTTTTCGTCCTGAGTTTTGGCCCAATCCAGATCCTCAGATTTTGAATTTTGATTTTTTTTTCCTTCAGTACTAATCAAAACGACGTCGTTTTGATGAAATATAGGCAAAAAAAAAAAACCTTCAACGGCCTTCTTCTCCGACTGAATCTGGCCAAAACACCAAAGAAAGCCGAAAAAGCGGAGAATAAGCCTGGAAGCACAAATGACCACTACTACCATGACGCCGGAATCTCAGGTAGGGCTGGAGCCCTACCACACGCCATGAGAGTTCCGCCCATGCTTGAGAGTATGTCATTCTGATTCTACAAGCTGATTCGAATCGAGAATTCGAATGCTTATTCAAAAGTCGGAGCGGAAAAGCTCAGCGTCATTCTATTATTAGCTTTAAAAGAAAATTCTTGCAAAAATTTCAACATTCTTGAAAATTATTATATGGACTATTGATGTAGATGTTATTGGGTGTGGATTGGCCTCTCAAAGGCAGTGGTTTAACTATTTAATGGGGTTCACTATCATGAATGCGAGAAGGAATCGTCCCAAAAATTCCACTTAAAAAGGAACATAGCTCTAAATTCATATAAACCCCATATAGCAATCCCATTCTTGTTTTTCTCCTCATGAAAACTAAAGTCCCTTCACCATAATGCACCACACTCCAGTATTCCACTACCACCACTTTTTAAATTTATTAAAATTTAAAAATTAGTATATATACAAGGTATATAATATTGTGTGTCTCTACTTATAAGCAAAACAGACTTATTTTAAAAGCAAGGGAAGACTAGCTTATACTTTTCCAAAAAATTAACTACTATGCTTTTAAAATAAGGCAAAGTCTTGGGAAAGACGGTCTTTCCATAGGCTTATGGAAAGACGTGGTTTAATTTGAATAGTAAAAGGTAAAAGGTCTTAGTTGCAACATTACAAATTTAGTATGCAACATGTGGTAGTTATAAAATTTATACTTTGAACCCCGGTCTTTCCATCTTTCAAGAGACGCACTCTTAAAATAAACTACCTTTTAGTTTTTACCACTTTAACAAACAGTTAAAAGTGTTTAGTTTTAAGCAAAACAATTTAGGGTGTATTTCGTGGAGTTGCGGTTATAAACAAAGTAAACTTATATCAAAAGTATGGGGAGATCAATTTTTGTTTTCCCTCCAAAAAATAGCTTTTACTTTACAAATAAACAATTTTAAAAAGTTTATCAAACAATAAAAAAATGCTTAAGTTATAAGTATAACACTTATAAACTCTATCAAACACTCCCACTAACCCCTACAAAAAAACCACAAAACTACTCCCCTGTTTCACTAATGGTGGCACTATAAGTTTAGGTGCTTAAATTTAAGTGAAAAAAATAAGTGGATAAAATTGAATGTATAAAGTAAAAAAAGTAGAATGAGTGGATGAAATTGAAGGAATCTTGTCAAAAAGCCAGTCCCTCGAAAGACGGTCTTTCCATAAGCCATGGAAAGACCAAGGTTTGAAGTGCAAATTAGAAGAAATGATGATAAAATTTTTGTACTACACATTGCAAAATAAAATTTTAATATTGCAACTAAGACCTTTACCTTTTATTATTCTAACTAAACCTCATCTTTCCATAAGTGCATGGAAAGACGCTTTTTCCCAAGACTTTTCCCTTGTCGAAAATGAAAAGTGTGTCATTTAAAAAAATGACAAAGTTTTGGGAAAGCCCGTATTTTCATAGGCTTATGGAAAGACATAGTTTAATTAGAATAATAAAAGGTAAAAAGCCTTAGTTGCAATATTAAAATTTTATTATGTAACGTGTAGTAGCTATAAAGTTTATAAGGTAATTCATGCAACCCAAAAATTGTATCTCCCTTTTTATCTACTTGACACTTTAAATCTTGGTTTTTCTATAGTTTATTGAAAGACCGTCTTTCAAAACACATACGCTAAAAAAATATTCTATTAAGAAAACGGATGGAGGGAAGATCATTTAGCGGCCCATAATTATTTTGGAACTCACTATCACTAGTTGGAGACTTGGAGTGTGTGCACAAACTCTGTCAAAGCCCAACGCATAAGGAGTCCACAGTCACAAGGTATGTATGAAATGTAGAAAGCCTAGCTCGTACGAAATGGTGTCTTTGTTGGGCTTTCGATATTGGGTCTTGAGCCGCAGTTCGCTTCTGCATAAACCAATGTAAGTGTCTACTCAACCCAATAGCAAAGGCAAAAGGCCAGTCAACAGCCAATTCTTTATTAATACTCCCTCCGTTTTTTTTTCATTGGCACACTTACTAAAAGTGGTATTTTTTTTAATTGGCACTTGCTATTTTGGGCAAGTTTAAGGTTTTTACATTCACTCATTTTACTTTCTCTTCTTTCAATTCAATTTTATCCACTCATTTAGCATCTCCTCAATTCTAACACTAAAAGAGATGTGCCAATGAAACAAAAACGGAGGGAGTACTCTCTTATGAAGAAGTAATGAATTGGTTCCTTAATGAGTTTAAATTGAGTCCATCTATAGGAACAAGTTTGAATTCAACTAAAAATAAATGAGTCAATCTCTTGAAAGACGATATTTTCATAAGGTATGGAAAGATCAAGGTTTAAATTGCAAACTAGAAGAAATTAAGATAAAATTTTTTGGTTGCATTAACCGGGTCATAAATTTATTACTATTGCAGAATAAATTTTTAATATAATTCAATTTCATATTTCCATATACCTATGAAAAAGTAATTTTTCTCAAGACTTTCCCTTCATTGTTTTTATATGTGTATTATTATAAAACACAAATTTGAATTAAATGACAAAAGAGCAGCAAGCATAATCAAAAGCCCCCATCAATTAATAAACTTAACGGCCGTTCTGGACCAGCAAATCCAACAAAACAGCCGAGTAATCCACATTATATGTATCATTATAATTTATACTCCATGTTTTAGGACAATTTATTATTAAACCAAGTCTTAGGAAGAGTGTTTTTTCATCAGAGTTTATTTAAAATAATGAATTTATTGATTTATACCCTTCAATAATTTTAAGTGAAACATTTGAATTTTGGATAACAAAATTTTATATTTAGAGTAAAATATGTAATGTTTCGAACTAAAAATTTAAATTAGTGTGTGAATTTATCCAAATAATTTATTGCAAAGTCTTTGAGAAAGATCATCTTTCCATATGCTTATGGAAAATGAGGTTTCATTAGAATATTAAAAGGTATAAGGTATTAGTTGTAATATTAAAATTTTATTATACAACACGTATTAGTTATAAAATTTATAACCCGATTCATGTAACCCAAACTTTTTATTTTAATTTATTCTTATTTGTACTTTAAACCTTGGTATTTCTATGACTTATGGAAAGACCGTCTTCCAAGAGACAGACTCATAATTTATAACCCACATTTTAATTGATTTAACACTCAAAATTTTAATGATAAAATTGAATTTAAATCCTGATCATTCCATAACTCATGGAAAAATCGTTTTCAAAATGCAGACTCATTTTGTAATAGGACTTCAGGAAAGGAGCAGTTGTCAAATAAATTTTGAAAAATGCAATAAATCTCTGATCATTCCGTAGCCATGGGAAAATAGTTTTTCAAACTGCAGACTCATTTTGTAATAGGACTTTAGGAAAGGACTAATTTGCAAATAAATTTAAAAAATGCGCTAAAATCAAACAAACGTCAGGACGCACTTCCCACTTCACCTTGATTATTTTATTTGCCGTCCCATTTCGTTTTTTTATAGCTCACTCGATCACCATGCTCTCACTCCTCCACACGTACTCACACACTCCTCCACACGTACTCACACACTCCTCCTACTCCCCCACACCTTTTCTTCCCCCGCCATTACAATGCACCATTTCCTCTCCCACACTTCAATCGTAGCACAGCCGGAGCATCGTCGGAGCAGAGAGGCAGTTTCCGCAGCTCCCGCTCTGCTGCGGAACCGCGGGAATTTGAATTTCCGGTTTTCTGGCGCGTTTGCGAAGAGAAATTACCAGTGCGGCGGCCTAGCTACTGGATTGGTGGTTAGGGCTTCAGCTGAGGTTCTGGTGGCGGAAGATGCAAGTAGCGACAGCACTCGGAGCAGCAAAGAGAGGATACTGAGAGTGGGAGTAATATGCGGAGGTCCTTCGGCGGAGCGTGGGATTTCACTCAACTCCGCTAGATCAGTAATCGATCACATTCAGGTATGCGTTTAGCTTCATTTATTTTATTTTATTTAGTTCAAATTAAAGTTCGACCGCTTTATATTTTTTTCATGATTATTTTGAATTTATGCTTTAGCTCACTGTATTATTGCTTCCTAATCCTAACGTAATTACCCTGAGTTATCCCCGTTTTGTTTTTTGTTTTGTAATTATATGTATTCATGACTCTACAATCGCCTCTAATTGTGTTTATTGTTGATAATGAGTTAGTATTCATTTCTCCATGAATTACGATACATATAGCACTACCTTTATAGGACTATCGATGATATGGTTACAGTAGATGTAGGTTGCCTTAGCTTAAATTATATTTGATTTATTGTATTATAGTTATTCAGTTATCAACGTTGAGTTGCTGCCGCGGAGTACTTCCTGCTGGACCATAGACATGGCCTATATGTCTCATGTTACTTCTCGATATGCATAATCCTTGCGTGAGATGATATTGATCGGGATCGTTAACAAATTTATGTGCCTACGTTTCTAATTTTGCTACCAGGGGGATGATTTACTAGTGAGCTGTTACTACATCGATTCCAACCTCAATGCTTTTGCTATATCTACTGCTCAGGTATGCATTCCGCACACCAGTCATCAGTCATGTCTTTGCCTGTTGGCAATTTAAGAGGTCTATTCCCTTCAGATGTGTTCTCCTTACGAGTCTGATGCTGGCTGGCCTTTTATGCTAGCTGAGAAGTAATCTTGCTATTCTAGATAACGGATTGCCTCCTTGTATTTTATGCATAGGTGTATTCTAATACTCCTGCAGACTTTGATTTCAAACTTGATAGGTAACCTACAAAGCAACTCAGTTCTCACATACAGCGCTGCGATTGACATTTTTTGACATTTTCAATTTAATCCATCTTCAGCCTTGCCCAAAGTTTCAAGACTCTATCCGAGTTCGCAGATCATCTGGCCACCACTGTAGACATAGTTTTTCCAGTCATACACGGACGTTTTGGTGAAGATGGAGGCATCCAAGTACTTTCTCCGAAAAATTTCAGCTGCTGCATCTGTTTTGATTTATTTTCCTTTTAGAAATTTGTTCCAAAATACTTGGAAATTTTATTATTATTTAGGGATCTCACTATAATTAAAAAAAAAATCAATATCAGGAATGTTGAAACCTATGATTAGTTTAAGGGTTATAATATTGTCTCTTTCATATGTTTTGATGATAGTCCTTTATCACGGTTGATATTTCAGGAGCTACTGGAAAAATTCAAAATTCCTTTTGTTGGGACTCGGTCTAGTGAGTGTCGCATAGCATTTGACAAAGTATGTTTCTTCTTGAGAAAGTTTGGTTTTCTTTGATTCAGATCAAAAACACTAATACCGTAGAATTATGATCAAATTAAATGCCATGCAAAAACTAGCCTGTTTTTGAAATTTCAGCTGTTGATGCCCCAACTGCAACAGTGTTCTGACTGCCATAATTTTGATTTTTTTCTAGCACGAGGCCTCTTTGGAGCTAGGGAAGCAAGGGTTTGTGACTGTACCCAACTTTGTTGTCCAGGTATTGTTTCTTATAATTTAGAGATGTGCCAAACGATCTCTTTACATTTCCAACCTTTCGTAGTTAACAAAGTTTATGCAGTATTATGTTTTGCTTATATGATGGAAAATAGTTGACCGTAACGTAACTGGGCTTACGAAGTGGTTGCTCTTTTCAGGGCCATGAAACCGAAAAATCTGAACTATCAAAGTGGTTTGCAAGGTACCAACTGGACACTGATCAAGGAAAAGTAGTGGTGAGGTGTAAACCTTTTATTTATGTATTAGACTTTGATCGATAGCGATAGTTACATACTAAATCACTTTCTTTGAGTTTCAGGTGAAACCAACTCGAGCCGGATCCAGCATTGGAGTTACTGTGGCTTATGGAGTTTCTGATGCTATTGAAAAGGCTAATGCCCTTATTTCAGAAGTAAAACTCTAATCTTCTAAATCAGTTATGACATGATTCAGTTATTTGACACCTCTTTGTTCTTGAAGAGGCTTAGAGTACCACTATCTAAGCATCTCTTGTGCTCTACTAAGCATGTGCATTCTGATCTATATGCTGACTGAAAGCAAATAATGTATGAACATCTCCATTGTTTTATGCGTCGTGTCATGTTATTTGACTTGTTACCTGTGAGGTTCCACTGTTCCAGTATCCTATTCTAATCCATTTTTTTATACTGCATTAACAGGGGATAGATGATAAAGTCCTTATTGAAATTTTTCTTGAAGGAGGGAGTGAATTTACTGCCATTGTCCTTGACGTTGGTTCTGGTTTGAATTCCCAGCCAGTTGTGCTACTACCAACAGAGGTAAGATGTTTGATAGTGTGTATTTTTTTGTCAATTCACCGCAACTACGGGGTCAATGAACATTTTACTGATTAGTGTGTCAGAATGCCTATTTTCTGAATAGAAGATGGATTGGTTAAAATGATCCACAATCATATATGATGTTCACCTTAGTGTGTGACTCACTGTGTTTCTTTCACGAACACTTTGACCTCCAAAACCCTGGAAACAAATATATTCGACAAGTGACAACAGCTCTTATAAAATATATAGTTGTAGGTTTCCTTGCTAATGATTTGTGCTAAAAAAAGGCTTTTTGAAAGATGGTGATTAAGGTCAAATAAGGACAGTTGGTCAGTAGGAATGACAAGGCATCCTTATGAAGTGTTAAGAACTCTACCAGATATTTGGTTCAGCACACATACCACCACCGCGCTTAGGACGAGGGCTAATAATTGGAACGTAAATCCTGTATGAATATGACTTGAGAGATGCTGTAATATGATACCTAAACTTAAATTCTGAAACAAGCTCATTACAAGTTTCTTGCCTTAATCATGCCTTATTTATAAATCATCTGTAAATTTGTCTCCATTACCAGGTGGAACTTCATTCTCATGAAAAGGTCGATGCAGGAGAGCAGGATGCAATATTTAATTATCGAAGGAAGTACCTACCTACGCGGCAGGTATACCTGCAGAGCCTATCTAACTTTTTGTTGATAAATTCCTGAGTTTCTAATAGATGCTTACCTATATCTTTGGTTGTATAAATATAAATGATGTAGTATGTGTTCTGACATTTTTTTAGCATTATAGCTTCCTTGATGAGCTTTTGGTTTGTCTAAGCTAGGTTGTCTACACTACCGGACTAAATTTGACCTAGGCATGCACTTAATCTCTCGAATCCAATGATGCTTTGTAGGTTACTTATCATACCCCGCCTCGATTCCCTGTTGATGTCATTGGAACCATCCGCAAAGGAGCATCTTTATTATTTCAGCGGCTTGGTCTGCGTGATTTTGCTAGAATTGATGGTTGGTTTTTGCCACCTTCAGCTTCTGCCCCATATTTTCCGGAAAATAATTTTGGAAGCTCTGAGTTGGGTACAGTTTTATTTACTGATATCAATTTGGTAAGGAAGCTATTTGATGTCATCTATGTTCACTTAATGATGTTTATCTTGACATATTATGTGATGCTTCTCTCCTTTAACGCCACCAGATAAGTGGTATGGAACAAACAAGTTTCTTGTTTCAGCAAGCATCAAAGGTACTTTTCAATCCTTTTGTTGTCATCAGAGAATTTCGTTGGTATATAATTTCATTTACCTCATAATTTTGATGCCTTAGAAATATGGAACAACCAAAATTGCCCCCTAATGTTTTTGTTTATAACTCGGATAAATGTTTTGCTTTTCATGGTGCTAAACCCTATCATATGTTATGATGTTGTCATGGTTAGGTTGGATTTTCACATTCAAATATTCTTCGGACCATTATACAACATGCCTGCCTGCGATTTCCCAATCTTTTGATACACAATATTGTATCCAATACCTCCTCAAGGAGAAGGAAATCTTCACCAGCAAAGGATCAACAAAAGGTGTTTGTTATCTTTGGTGGTAACACTTCTGAAAGACAGGTGTCCCTGATGAGTGGAACAAATGTTTGGCTGAACTTACGAGCTTCTGATGATGTAAGTGATCATACTAAGAGCTATTTTCCCCCCATTTTGAAATTTGCAAGTCTCGGTTAACCTCATGGTATATGCTGTCATATGTGGATATGAGATTAGCCTTTTCGTGTCTTATGTTGAAAGTGAATCATTGCTTTGATTTTTCTAGCAATAGTATGCTAACTTGTATCTGGTGACTACAGCTTGAAATTACTCCTTGTTTACTGGCCCCAACGAGTTGTGATTCCTCCATCTTGGAATCTGATGAGAAGAATGTGGAACTGAGCCAGAAGACAGTTTGGTCTTTACCGTAAGTTGATTGACTTTTATCATAATTGTAAGATATTATATAAATGCTATGAATACACATGATAGAGGCAATAGAACCTATTTTCAGGCTCAATTATATCTTTGTTCAGTGAGAGACTAGAAACATCGTTTTGCACTGGTGACTGTTTTGCAAGCCTTTTTAGTGATAAGTTACTATTTCAATTTATCAAACATCAAGTTTTTGTTTTGTTTTTTTCAAAATAAACCTTTATTTCTAGCCAAAAAAAGATAAAAGGAGACCAGAAACTAATCAAGAAATTAACCAAAATTCTTTTGAGCTGGTTTACTACATCCATCTTGTTTGTATAAACTGTTCTCTCTTTTTGGAGCAGCTACTCTCTTGTGCTTAGACATACTACAGAAGAAGTTCTTGATGCTTGTATCGAGGCAATAGAACCTATTCGGGCGGCATTGACATCTCATTTAAGACAGCAAGTAATGGATGACCTCATAGAAGGCTTGAGCAAACACAGTTGGTTCAAGGGATTTGACATTTCTGATGACTTGCCGCAGAGGTTTTCCATAGACCAGTGGATCAAACTAGCTAAGGAGGTTCAGGCGACAGTTTTCATAGCAGGTTTTATTTTCCTGAATTCTCATGTCCTTGCACCATGTAACTTCCTATCCTTAATTATATCATGCATAGGCATTTTGTCAGTGTCAACCTTGATTTCTGTGGCTATAACTTGTGGCCATATCATATTTGTGAGTCGACTGGCATGCTATGTGCAATCTGATATAATAAACTTGACGACAGTGCATGGAGGAATTGGCGAAGATGGTACTTTGCAGTCAATGCTAGAAGCTGAAGGAGTTGCTTATACAGGTAAGTGTATTGATGCTTGAAAAATTAGTAGATGGCCTATGCTTTTCATACCTGACAAAATAGTTGTTTCCTGTTCTTTTCAAAAATTGAAGGTCCAGGGTGTGCAGCTTCAAAAATATGCATGGATAAAGTTGCCACGTCACTAGCTCTTACAAATGTATGATCTGAAGCACTTTTTTAGACTGTAGTGTCAACAACTTGTTTTCTCCATTGCCTTTCCCATGATGCTCTCTTGATAAACTTTTAAAGGCATAATCAGTACGAGAAAAATATGATTATGCTGTGTGGTTACTTTTGTTTATGTGCTGTAACGCCAAAATTCTTCATTTGTGTGCCTGAATGGTTAACACCTACATCTCCGTGAATGACAGCTAACGGATTATGGAGTCTTAACAATCAATAAAGATGTAAAGTCAAAAGTAGATTTGCTAAAATTGCCTGTATTGGACAATTGGGACGACTTGACATCGAAACTTCAATCACAAACTGTATGTGTTAAACCAGCTAGAGATGGATGCTCCACAGGAGTTGCAAGATTATGGTACATCCAAATTCCCTTTGAGTTGGCATGGACTATGATTATGTCTGACACAATATTCGGTTGCTTAATTTTCACTTTATGGTTTCTGATACACAGCTGTCCGGAGGACCTTGCGGTGTATATAAAAGCATTAGAAGAGTGCCTTCCTCGGATTCTTCCAAATAGTTTGTCAAAGGTGTGGATGCTTTCTGTGTTTTCTTTGCTTGGAAGATTTTTATGACAATCAATTAATGCAAATTTTGTTTATCCACTATTGGAATGACTATGTAGGCACATGGAACGATTGAGATGCCAAACCCTCCTCCTGAACATTTGATCTTTGAACCTTATATTGAGACTGATGACATTATTTTGACGTCTACATCAAAAAGTTTAAGTAAACACCAAATGCTTTGGGAAGGACGTAGTAGATGGGTAGAAGTTACTGTTGGTGTTATTGGGGAACGTGGATCAATGCAATCGTTGGCTCCCAGTGTAACTGTCAAAGAAACTGGTGGTATTCTATCACTTGAAGAGAAGTTTCAAGGTATTTCCACTCTTTATCATCAACGAATTTCGAATTTAGGAGCATTAATTCTTGTACCTCAAATTATGCGAAGACTTGTTACATATTAAGGTATTTAAGAAATGGAATATAGACTTGTAGAATATATATATATATATATATATATATATATATATATATAATCAGTGGTTGTCCTGATGAAATGTATCTCTGTTATCTTTGGATCAATGAAAAGAGCAATATAATATGGTGGGGAAGTTGGCAGACCCCTATCTGTATAACGTTTGTTGATATAATGAAATCATGGGCGCAGGAAAAGGTTACAGGAATCTTACATTCCGCATACTTTAAAATGTGGTTTATGTTTTTTTCAATTGGAAGGGAATTAAGGAAATTGTCATCCTCTTGTCAGGTGGAACGGGCATAAATTTGACTCCTCCACCTCAATCAATTATCAGGTTCTTTCCGACTATTTTGGTCTCTAGAGCACTGTTGTTTCGCTCCTTACCTCTAATTGTTAGGTTGCAGGAATTTGCTTCTCTAATTAAAATCTTGTCCCAATATTCATGCATTTCCCTTTGCTCAGCAACGAGGCTTTGGAGAAGTGTAAACAGCGAATTGAACTGATAGCAAACACCCTCCAGTTAGAAGGATTTTCACGAATCGATGCATTTGTTCATGCAGACACCGGCGAGGTAATCTTTGCACCTTGTGATCAATTTTAATCAAATGAGCACACAAGCATGATGCATCCTTTAATTTGTAAAAGATGCAAGCATTCAGCTCGATGCTGTTAAAGTATTGTTGCGATTTTGGAGAAATGAATCACTTGAACAGAATGTTGAATTAAATTAATTAAATAATTAGACTTAATGGTGGGACGCTTGCAGGTACTGATCATCGAGGTGAATACGGTGCCCGGAATGACACCTTCCACAGTTTTGATTCATCAGGTGATGCTCTAATCCTTCTCACCTTGTTTTTTCCCTTCTATTTCTTGTTCCTTGTTTCTTGTTGGAATGCATGTAGCATCATTCGTCTGCTAAGATGCTTCAACCTATGGCATCGAATCTTAATTAGTTGGCTATTATTGTGCATTGGCAGGCACTGGCAGAACAACCACCCATGTATCCTCATCGCTTCTTCCGCAGGCTACTTGATCTAGCGTCTGCGAGGTCAATTTGATTTTTATCTTTAGTTCGCGTCCCCAAAGTTTGGAGAAGCCCAAAAGGATTCTCAGAAATCGGGTGCCAAAGCTTCCAATTTCTGGCTGTACCCTCGTGTTGTAGTTGTTGTTTGAGGACTTTTATGTGAGTCACTGAAAGGTGACGCTTTGTGTGTCTTTGTTTGTGTGTTCCATACTATATAAATTTACTTACTCGTATAATTTTTATGTGTCACTTTGATTAAAAATAATAATGATCGTATACTGGTAGATAGTGGTATCAGTTCGGGTAATCGTGTCGGGTTGGAAACGGTTCGGGTTAAAATCAGTTGGGTTGAAAATGTGCCAAATTTTTTAGTCGTCGGGTCGTGTCGGGTTGAAACGTGTTAAACTTTTTCTCTCTGGTCGGGTCGGGTTGCTGTTGTGTCAATTTGAAATACTGTAGGTCAATTTTTCCTTCGGGTCGTGTCGAGTTATTGTTGGGTAGGGTTGTTGTCGTGTAATTTTTTTCTCCGGTTAGATTGGATTGGAGCGGGTTATTTTCGGGCTGAGTTACTGTCGGTCAACCCTTACTTGCTTTTGTATGTATAAACACTAATAACTAAATTAATTTTAACTAATCCAGATTAACCCTTACTTGAATTAGTATATATACTTACGAATTAAAATGCTTGACTTTAACTAAAAAACGCTCTGCCTTAGTTGAATTTTTATTAAAAACACTATTAACTTGGGTGAATTTAATTAATCAATGGCCAACCCTTATTTGACCCACTATATATATAAATACAAATGAAATATTTGATTTTAACTAATCAACAATCAGATCTTACTTGACTTTCTATATGTAAACACTAATAACCAAGGATTGACTTTAACGGTCAACTCTTACATGACTTTCTTTATATAAACACTAGTAATTTAGGATTGACTTTAACTAAACAACGGTCAAACCCTACTTGACTTTCTATATATAAACACTAATAACTAATTTGAGGCTAAATAATCAACGGTTAACACTTAATTGACTTTCTATATATAAACATTAATAACTAAGTTGACTTTTAATAATCAACCGTCAACCCTTACTTTTTATATAAAAACACTAATAACTAAGATAAATTTAACTAATGAATAGTCAATCCTTACTTGACTTCGTGTATGTAAAAACGAATGAAAATGTTTGACTTTAACTCATCAACGGCCAGCCTTTACTTGACATTCTATATATAAACACTAATAACTAAGAATTTACCTTAAACTAATCAACGATTTACCTTACTCGACTTTATGTATAAAAACTAATAACTAAGTTGACTTTAACTAATCAACGGTCAACTTGTACTTTACTTTCTATGTATAAAATCTAATAACTAAGGATAGACTTTAGCCAATCAACGGTCAATCCTCACTTGCATTCTATATGTGAACACTGATAGCTATAGATTGACTTTAATTAAACAACAATCAACCCCTACTTGACTTTTTATATGTAACACTAATAACTAAGTTGACTTTAACTAATCAACTGTCAATCCTTACTTGACTTAGTATATATAAACACTAATAACTATGTTGATTTTTGCTGTTAAACAGTAACTCTTACTAGAATTTTTATACTTCCTCCGTTTCACTAATAGTGGCACACTTCTAATTTGGGATGTTTATTTTAAATTTGACTTTCTAATTTTGGCAAATTTAAGGTTATTATATCCATTCATTTTACTTTTCTTTCTTTCAATTCACTTCCATCCACTCATTTAACATCTCCTAAATTCTAACACCCAAAAGTGGCGTGTCACAGATAGAGAAATACAGAGAGTATATAAACACTAATAACTAAGTTGACTTTAACGAGTCAACGGTCAACCCTACTTGACTTTCTATATGTAAACACTAATGAAAATGTTTGACTTTAACTTATTAAATGTAAACGCTTAACTTACTTTCCACATATAAACACTAATGAAATGATTTGACTTTAACTAAACAAAGGTCAACCTTTACTTAATTGTCTATCTATAATAAATAATAACTAGGGTTAAACTCTTTAACTCTTTAATGATCAACATTTACTTTACTTTCCATGCATAAATACCCAATGCAAAATGTTTGATTTTACTAATTATCGGTCAACCTTTACTTGACTTTTTATATTTCACCGCTAATGAAAATGTTTTGTTTAAGCTATTAAAGGTGGACCCCCTACTTAACTTTCATATACAAACACTAATAAAATGGCTAGACTTTAACTAACTAAAGGTCGACCTTAATTGACTTTCTCTATAACTTTTGATAAAAACTAATTAAATTTTGATAAAATTTAATAGTTTTAATCGGGTCAATATATCCCAGGTTAGATTTAGGTTTCGGGTTGAATTCGGCTGTGTCGGGTGCGTGTTCGGGTCGATATAGCTCGGGCCAGATTTGGGTTTCGGGTTGAATTCGATCGTGTTGGCTGCGGGTTCGGGTCGATATATCTCTGGTCAGAATCGGGTTTCGGGTTGAGTTCAGTCGTGTCAGGTTTGAGTTTGGGTCGTTATTTCTCGGGTCTGATTTGGGTTTTGGGTAGATTCAGTCGTGTCGGGTTTGGGTTCGGCTTCAGGTCAATAATTCTCGAGTCAGAATCGGGTTTCAAATTGAGTTGGATCGTATTGGTCCATGCCGAATTCTTGGTTCAGGTTGGAGATTGACAGCACTACTGGTAGATGTGTAGAAAACTTTACTTTCGACTATGACAAATGTATGTGTGGATACTGGTAGATGTGTTAATATTTTCACTTTTCACTTTCGTCTCCTGGTTGTAAGTGATATCGAATGCTTAGATATCCTTACTAAGACGAGATTATAAGCTTGCTGTTTGTTCACATTAATCAATTAAGATGGGGACATAGCAATGTTGTGCTGAGGTGGTGCATAGTCACTTTGACAAAGAAAGCTTAAAGAATTGATTCATGTGCTTTGATTATACAATCAGCGGTTGAATCAACTATTTGGGAAAGGAGTTCAAAAACAAGTTTGTGTTGTTTATGCATAAAACAGACATATTATATTAATGTCAAGTGGGGAGGGACTTGCTGTTTAAATAATTGGTACTCCCTCCGCCTCAAACTAAATTATTTTTTCCACCAGAATTATTGTTTGTGCCATCGTTGTTAATGATGGATATATTTGTTTGCGTGGTGTTGCCTTCAGTATTGTGCTAAAAGTCTTCAGACTCGAATGTTAGACATCTTGTTCCGCCGATGTGGCGGTAGTACAAGATAGTCTCTGCTTTGTGACCATAAACGATTTGATGAAAAGGACACAAAAATGTGTGGTTTGAATTTGAACAAACTCAAGTTTCACACTAAAAATGGAAATAAGCAATGCTGTGAACATAAGTACTAATAAAGTCAAGTTCCATTACACAGACAATGTTATATCAATGGTAATTGAGGAGGAATTTGAAGTTTCACCGTATTCAGTATGTCCAGTCCATGCCATGGTTTGGAATTTCACATTATGGTACAAAAACTTGAATATCGACTGGTAAAATTACTTGCTACTACTATTTTACTGTCACATAGAACTAAAATCAGACATGTCTAAGATATCAAAACTTGTTTGCTTTGAACTTTTTAGCATTTTTTTAAAATATATATATATATATATATATATATATATATATATATATATATATTTTTAGGGCCTCAATTGCTTATGGTATTTGGTAAACTGATAAAACGTAGTATTTATATAAAAGCAGAAGTTATTTTACTCTGCTTTCAAAATATGCAAGTCTTACTTATAAACGTAACCCAATCAAATGCCGCATTAAATAGCAAACATAAGGCCGGGCAAGGACCGCTTGGCGAGGTCCCGTGGGTGGCTCTGCCACAGAGGTGCGGAAGAGCAACCCACGGGCCTCAGATCCGCCACCGTGAGCCAGGTGTTAAAGTACTCCCGAAACTGAGTGATCATCCCGTCCTTAACTGTCCAAACGTGCACCCAGTACGCCTGCAGCCCCTCCCACCCCTCCACGATCACGTAACCATCGTCAATGGCATCGGCGCTCCGAGGATTGAACATGAACGCCGCATTGTGGAGCGACGTCTTCCCCGTCAGCATCTTCATCATGTGGTGGCAGTTCTGGGGGCCGTGGAACCACCACTCCAGGTCGCCGGAAACGTAGGCGGCGGCGGCGGCGGTGTCTCCTCTTGCAAGTGCCTTGTAAAGGCCGTTGACAACGGCTTTGTTGTTCTCATTTTGTGACATTTCCATTATGTGTAAGTACGTATGACAGTTGCTTTTGGGGTCTATAAATAAATGTGCATGTGTGTGTGAACACTTGATGAAGAGTTTAGTTTGGTGTTATGGTATATTTGGAGGAACATTCTTGCTGTATTTATAGAGCTTTTGAGGAAAACTAGGTTGGGAAGAGATGGACTTCTCTCGGACTATTATTATTATTGGAAAATAAAAGTATTGTAATTTGAGTCCGTCTCTTGAAAGACGGTCTTTCCATAAGTTATGGAAAGACCAAGGTTTAAAGTGTAAATTAGAAGAAATTAAGTTAAAATTTTCGGGTTGCGTGAACCGGGTTATAAATTTTATAACTACTACATGTTTCATACTAAAATTTTAATATTGCAACTAAGACCTTTTACCTTTTATTATTCTAATCAAACCCCATCTTTCCATAACTCTATGGAAAGACCGTCTTTCCCAAGACTTTGCTTTGTAATTTAGTGAAGTTCGTCCTTTTATTAATTTTAGTGAAGTTAATTCTAAATATGGTTAACTCAATTGGCTTAGACCCGAAGCATAACACTCTGTATTTTATCTCACGAACAAGGAAGTTCACTTGTTTCTCTCTTTCATTTTATTTTTTTTTTGAAAAATCAATCATTCCAAGATGCTGGAAAAACGGTTAGCAGAGATTACAATGAGTGGATCGAAATCCAACCTAGTCTCTAGCAATAACTAACATATTGCAAGGATATCTAAATTACATGTCACCCAGACGGATTGTCTGTACTATTATAGATCGGAGATCCAATAAAAAACTGTAACATCGCACTCGGGTATATTAACTTGCTTCCTGCGAAAATTATGACCACTTGGCAGAGAGGAGCGTATCACGCATCAATATTACTGTGCCAAACAGGGATCTTCTACAACTATAACACCACTTGATCCAATCACGATCTATGTTGTCCAAACTATAAAGACCTTGAACAACACATATCTGGCAAACCCATATTTATGAAAACCCAAAATAAAACCACAAACGAAATTGCGAACACACGATCTATACAAGTAGATTGAGAACAAAACATTAACATGAACAATTAAATCGAGTTATCATCATAAATACAACGATCTAATCGATCAGGTCGAAGAACAAAATTAATTTGTGGAGACAAATATCATACTTATTCAATAATAAAATATGAATTAAAATAAACTATTATTCCACATCCCCTAATAGAAGAGTGGAGAAAAGGTTTGAAGAAGAAGGGTTACAGCTTGGAAAGGGCTGCAGAGAAGGGTTTAGCACAGAGGGAAGACATTTTGTTTCTCTCTTTCATTTCATTATGAAGAAATTGACGTTGCGTTTGGCAATGTAATGAACTGATTTATTTGTAATTTCAAGGCTACAAACTAAAATTATCGTAACACTTTTACTTTAAATACTAGTAATACTACGTTGAGCATATTATAACACTTATACAAGTATTACCTTAGGTAATGCTGTGTTATATCTAAACTAACAATTTTAGAATTTTAGATAACATTTTTTAAAGGTTTAGTAACACTTTACAAGTTATTATAACATTTTAATAAGTGTTATACATTTTAATAAGTTAGATCTAAACTAACAATTTTAGAATTTTAGATAACAGTTTTTAAAGGGTTGGTAACACTTTACAAGTTATTATAACATTTTAATAAGTGCTGCAAGAAAATTTTACAATAGCTCTAACATTTTTATAATTTTAATTCTTTTCTTCTTTTAGAAATAGGCAAAAGTCTTGGAAAAACTGTATTTTCATAGGTTTATGGAAAGGCATGGTTGAATTAGAATTATTTTTTAAAAAAAAATTAGTTGCAATATTAAAAATTTATTATGAAACGTTTAATAGTTATAAGTTTATGACCAATTAATGCAACCCAAAAATGTAATCTTAATTTGTTCTAATTTTTATTTTAAACTTAACATTTCCATAACTTATGAAAAACTCGTCTCTCATGAGACGGACTTAAAAGAAATATAAGCCAAGTTTATTTGCACTGCCATCACACATGTCTCTAGTATCCAATTGCCTTGGCATTAGGAAAATCGATGATGCTTATTCGTCCCAGAGAAGAGGCGTTGATTAAATTATGCTCCACCTATATATTTCTCACATGTCTTGTTTGTTTAATTTACTGTCAAGTCTGATCGATGGAGTTTGGCGGTGAAAGCCTAAAGGGAAAAAGTCTTTCTTAGTCAAAATCAAGAACACGACAAAACAGCATATTTTACCATGTATATTTTTTAAAAAAATCAATCAAGGTACTGGGGAAATCGCTCAATCGCAATTACAATAAATGAAATCGACATCCAATTAACTAACATCTAGGAATAACTAACACATTGCGAGAATATATAAATTACATATCAACCAGACTGATCGTCTGTACTATTACAGATTAGATATCCAATAAAACACTGTAATATCGCCTCAGGGGTATTAACTTACTTCCTCCAAAAATCATGATCACTTAGCAGAGAGAAGCGTATCACGCATCAATCTCATTGTACCAAACAGAGATCAATTTTCACCGTGTAATAGGAAAGCCTTTTGTTGCTCTGGGACAAACCGTTGAGATTTTAGATTGTAACGTTAATATTTGCGGCTGCATAGATATTTACAAACTATGTTCCTAATTCTTGGCTTCAATCATCAAATAATAAGCCATTTCTTTTGTATATATCAATCAATTGTTATGCTTCTCCTCTTGCTGTTTTTATTCTACTTGGACGTTTTTGGGAGGAGTATATTTCTCGATATCACTCTTGAGCTCAATTTGACTGAAGAAAAAAATCCTCTTATATCTTATAAGTTATAATACAACTTCGTAATTTTATTTGGCACGTAGTTGGATAAGTTTATACTTGATTTTGTAATAGAATTTATACTTCGTATCTGAAAAAACTTACGGTTAAGATCTCTAATTTTTCTCTACATTTATATAGTCTGCATAGTGAAGCGAAAACTCTATACTCCCTGCTTTATTATTGAACTCGAGAGTGAACAAAAAGGTCGAAACTCGCAGATAGGAAAAGAGCCATTTTCACAAATAGAACGATGATTGATTGAAATAGGCAAAGAGAGTATGGCATGACGTACCGAAAAAATAAGGTATGACAGATATCTACACATTCTTTTAACGAAATTAAGATAGCATTTTACCTTCTCGAACCTATAACCATCTTTCATATAACCTAGCATCCTCTCTACTTGAACCAATAACCTCTTTCATCTAACCCAGCTAGCATCCTCTCTACTCGAACTTGGTGTTAAAGTGCATTTCATGGTGATATTTTCAATTTATTTCATTTCAATTCAACTATTGATCGCATTAAACTGATATGATATAAATGTAGGTTAATTTAATAGAAACAAAGAGCTTACTAATAACAACTTGCATAAAATAATGTGTTATTGTACCACTAATTTGGATCAACATACTGATTATGTGCATTATTGGTCATTGATTTGATGCGATTGTCTATGGAATGGTCCATAGAAAATTCTCCTGATTGGATACCATTCGTGCGTGAATGAAAGAGTGAATGAAAGAGTGAATGCATTATTGGCAATAACTAGTGAACCAATTTCATTTCACAGTACTCTACAATGGTTTCAATTTATATTTCTGGAAGAAAAAAAAAACTCTCGCACTTCATAAGTTTGTGATGAATAGGCAAATTACGGCATTCAAAGTTTATTTTAAATTATTTTTAAAAAATAAGGCGGTAACTTGCACCATAGTTTTTTAAAACTGCAATCAAGATCTTGCAACTTTTACAATCCAAACCAATAAAAAAAATCGCCTATCACATAATATTAAGCTAAGTACCATTTAACAAATCCAGGAAATAAATTATCTTTAAACAATTCCAATTCTTCTGAACATTCATTCATTCGAGTATATTTCCGAGTACATCAGAATTCAATCCTCTTCACGAATGTCAGCCTGGCAAATGTTGCATCTTTGACTTCAGAACCACCACTAGTATTCTTTGCAATTATGACAATTTTTTTTATAAAAAAATTTAAAAAATCGAAATGAAGAATGCATTTAAGTGATTACTGTATACAAGTGGTGTAATCATAGAGAGCAGTACAGAGTATGGGCTGGATCCAACCAGGTGCCTCTGGTGCACATAATTTGGACATTCCCCCAAACACAGGCCCATCTAATTAATTCCAAATCAGTACAATGAACTAAACACCCCCTGTGGCAATGGGCCCAGACCCTATCCCCAAATCCTCGGAATGGATCTCGCATTTAATCTACGGGTCAATGGTATCAATCATGAAAAAGTGGTTGGTAAATCACGACCTGTATTTTATTACAGGGATAAGTGCCTGTAATAGAAAAATAATGACATGCATTAAACCATTTCTCGAGCATGTTATCCTTGCGCAGGGGCCATGCTAATCTTCTCTGTATTGTTCCAATTTTATCGGATGTCCCCGAAGGGACAACATGCATTAAACCACATAATTTGCTAAATTGCGACATGTATTAAATCACTGACATGTACTTTTCTCTTTATTAGATTATATTGAAGTTAAAGGTGAGACATCTCGTCCTCAAGATCCCGTTTTAAAATATTATTAGTTGTATGGTTCATGAGGAGGTAAATCACGGCGACGTTCGAGGTAAAAAACCTAGGTGGTTACTTTATGTTGCTCACAAGGAATTATCATACAGGAAAAAAATCCTCACACTGTAACTGTTGGGATTTGAACCCTTGACCATTATCACTTTGCTGATTACTTGTGTGTTTATTTAATTAAATTATGTTGTAATACACATAGTTTATGTAAATTTTATTCTATAATTCTTCTAAGGAGAAAGTTTCGGGAAATGTGGTC
Organism: Rubia yunnanensis; assembly: GCA_037428765.1. Taxonomy (NCBI): domain Eukaryota; kingdom Viridiplantae; phylum Streptophyta; class Magnoliopsida; order Gentianales; family Rubiaceae; genus Rubia; species Rubia yunnanensis. Next base: position 115,128,827 of record CM075066.1, on the reverse strand, counting down.
TTTCTATAAACGTATGGACAATCCATAATGGTTTTTACCATAAATGTTGTAATTTTTTTAATAAAATTCGAATATTGTATTTTAAAATTTAAAACAAGTAACACTATGTATTTGAATGTGAAAATATAAAAATTACGATATTAAAAATATATTTTCAAAATTTTAAAATTTATATGTAACTTAACAAAGATATTGTGTGAGGTAGAAAATATGTGGCATGTCCATAATCTTCTCTAAAAATGAAAAGACACCTCCAACCATACCCACATACTATCGAAATACCTTACTGTGCCTATCGGAAAACCCATCCCACCCATCTTTCGCTGCTGAAAAATCTAACAATCGGCAATTCGGTTGAGTGCTTTATTTTTTTATGCATGTTGGCAGAAATTTGGATGCAATTGTGCATCTTCTTAAATTTGGATGCCATGGTGGAAGACGCATTCTCTGAATGCGTCATCGGGGTGATTTTTTTTTTCCAGAATTTATAGAGGACGCATCACAGTGTTTTTTTTGCAGAACCTATAGAGGATGCATTCGTGGAATGCATACTCATTGTGATTAAATTTATTTTTGCAAAAATTTCAGAGGACGCATTCGAGAGCTCGAGCGTTCGCGGCAGGAGGCAGGAAGCTCGAGGGCTCAAGGCAGTGAGGAAGATGGTGGGCTCGGGGGCTTGAATGTGTCCTCTGAAAACTTACTTTAAAAAAATTCCAACAACCCTGAGAACGCATTTCGTAAATACGTCGTTTTATTTTCACGATTTTTTTTTCTAAAAACATGAGAACGTTCTCCACCTTTGCGTCCAACGCCGGTTACTTTAGCTGTAATAATAGAATTTTCTCCAACTCGGTTAGCCACCCAAGCACCCAACACCCCAGCAAGCCACCCATGTCAACTGCTAGTTAATGAAAAAATTGTATGAGAAAACAGGGTCTTACCAGTTACTAATTATTTCATCAAAACTTTTTCTAGGGAAAAGTGCAAAAATGACCCTAATAAACTGAGGAAGTGCATATATGACTTTGTATAATCTGGATGTGCATAAATAACCCTATCTTTTTTGTCAAAGTGTGAAATTTTACCCAATTTACAATTTTCAAGCGTTAACCGATGTTGGTCTGGCGTTGACCATTATTGAAAAGACTATAATACCCCTAACTTTAAAACGAAACATTGAATGACCATTGTACACTAAGCTTCTCCATCAACCCTAAGCTGCTTCTTCAGCTTCAAACACCAGCACTGCCGCCGAGCACCGCTGCTCAGCTCCCAGCCCCACCTGAACCAGTGATTACTACATCAAACCTAGGAAAAAAAGACGTCATTAAAACATTAGCTATATAGAATTTACGAACTAGTGATTACTACGTCACACAGCCCATCACCGAGCGCCAGCGCCGCTCAGTTCCCAGTCACACCCGCTCCGCCGCGGAGCCTCCGCCCCCTACCTAGAACCATCGCCACCTCTACCCAATACCATAGCCACACCCGCTCCGCCACCTCTCGCCACCTCTGTTAATTCTCCCCACCACCTCGAAACCCTAAATCCAGACGCTTCAGCCCAACGCCACCTCTGCCACCAGCCTCACGTCAGGCCCGCCTCGAAATCCTAAATCCCCACATCACCTCCGCCACCATTTCTGGCACCGCTCAACCAAACGCTAGAAAATTGAGACCCACCACCGTTCCTCCTCTCACCGTCGCCTCACCACCGTTCCTCTCCAGCCCACCGCTCCTCCTCTCCCCTACTACCCGTCTGAACCTTAGCCCCTGCCCTCAAACCGATTCTTCACCGTGCCTCCTCTCACCCGTCACCCATCTGAACCCTAGCCGCTTTCTCTTCGATGCAAACCAGCAAAGAGGAATGGAGATGCGGCGGTGGTGAAAATGACCTTCTCCTCGACACAAAGGGTGAAAATGGTGGTGGCGGAGGTGAAATTAAAGGTTGAAATCGGTGGTGGTGGAGCTCAAAACAAAAGGTGAAATTGGAGAAAATGAAAACATAATAAAGAAAGAAGGTTTTTCGTTAAAAAGCTAGGGGTATTATTGTCTTTTGCCATTTTTTACTTTCAATTTTTTAATAGAAGGTAAAACGGCCATTTCAACAATTTTCGACCATTTTTGCAGTTGACATTTCGGCCAACGAATTGCAGGGTTAATTTTGCACTTTATGATTTTACAAGTTCATTTATGCACTTTCGCCCAAAACATAGGGTTAAAAACGCACTTCACTCTTTTTTAATTTGAAAAATCAATCATTCCAAGATGGTGGGAAAATGCCCAGCGGCGATTACAATAAGTGGAATTGACATCCAATCTAACTAGCATTTAGCAATAACTAACATATTGCAAGGATATCTAAATTACATGTCAACCAGACTGATCGTCTGTACTATTATAGATCTGAGATCAAATAAAAACTATAACATTGCTTTCAGCTTCATGCGAAAATCATGACCACTTATTAACTTGATTCTCGTGAAAATCATGACCGCTTGACAGATAGAAGCGTATCACGCATGAAAACTAAGATCAAGATTGTGTACCTACCATACAACTTGTGGATATTGTGAGTGCCGAATCTCTGGTCCGAGAAGTGGGAGTAAATGGATGAATCTCTGCATTATATAACGCTCAAATGCAATATTATCCATTTATTGAATTGGTCATGTCATGGCAATTGTTATTATTTCGTGCGTTTGATGCTGCGGTTTCCATCGCTACAGCTATCCATTGTCATTCGATATCGCCGTCGCTTTCGCAACCAGGCGTTACCTGGAACAAGAAGAGTGTGAGAAATCATTGGAATGTTAGGTACTTTATGAGTGAAGCCCTAATGGTAATGTTCAGTTTTTATCAAAATCAAACTTCTCCTCTGATCACAGGCCCCATTTCATTTAAATTTGCAAGACAAGTCTTGTGTCACTTGCTTGCTGTGCAATGAGCCAATGATTCATTATACATGCTCCCTCCGACCCACCTGATTTTGCACTCTTCACTTTATTTCCCCTTTAACCAGTTTTTATTCATTGTTTAAGCTGAAATTAAATGGAAAAGGAAATAAAATCAGGGCACCCCACCAGCACATGGATAAGAAAGCATTAAATAATGGATTCTTAAAAATACTCCATCTTTGTCTCTCCGCAATAATAGCTGGGACGGAGGGAGTATAATGGTAACAAAAAATTGTACAATATTATCGTTCAGTCGCGATTTGTTAGAGTTTCCCACTCATTTTTTCACTAGAGCCTCACAATTGTCTACGTTAGAGTATCGTACCCAACTGTTAATACTTAACAAAAATTCTATCATTATATCACCACGTAATTTTGGTTTCCATGATTGTATCAGCAGTTCATCTAGCAAACAAAATATATTTATCAATTACCAGAAAAAATACCCACTTATCTATGAAAATTAACTCAAATTTGTATTGATTCCTAAACATCTACACTTATAAAAGAGATGAATAAGTAACAAGATAGTTTGTTGGCAGAATTAGAACAAGAATGAAAATGGCTATACCAAAAGAAAAGCATAAGTTCAACATCGTATTGGTACCTCTTTTGGCACGGGGCATATGATTCCCGATATGGCCAGGGTATTGACACGAGAAGGCTTAATAGTAATCATTATCACCGCAATCATGAATGTCATCAGATTCGAGTCGGTCATCACTCATGCTGCAGAATCAGGCATCTCTATACGACTCATCCAGTTCAAGTCCCCGTCTGAGGTAGTAGACTTGCAAAAGGGATGTCAATGCATTGCCAATGTAGCATCATGTGAATTTATATGAAACATGTATTCTGGAATTGACATGTTCTAGGAGTCAATCGAGAAGATCATTAACAATCAAACCCCGAGTGCATTATCAATCGGCAACTGAAGCAGCTAAAAAATGCGGTGTTCCATGGATTTCTTTCGACGAAATGAGTTTTTTTACTAAGCTCTACACTCATATTTTACGCGCTACAAAAGTTCATGAGAGCACTACTGAGGAAGAGTCTTTCCTCGTACATAGATTGGGAGATGTGAATCATGAGAATTAGTTTACCAGATCCCAGCTTTCGTGATCCTTTAACTGGATCACCCTAATGACATGGGAAATAAGGTTTAGGGAGATCAGATGATTAGATTTGCTCTAATTGGCGTCGGTGGCGAGCAGTTGTAGCATCATTCCAATGGAAGCTGGCATCTGTGGCGAGTTCAGAGGAACGAAGGTGGGGAAGACGAAGAAGAATGGAACGGGGAGACAAGGACTCAAATCGGAGAGTGCAAAATGGATTTACGGTTTGGAAATTCGGGGGGTCTAGATAGACATTTTGCATCTAACTTATCTTTTATTTTGAGAAAAGTGCATATATAACTCTATATAATTGATGATAGTGCAGATATAACCTTGCAATAATGAAAGTGCAGATATAATCTTGCGATAATTGAAAGTGTAAATATAACCCTGGTCAGTCAATGCCGGAAATTTTGGCTTTAGGGTTATATTTGCACATATGTATAATAGTTAGGGTTATATTTACACATATGTATAATAGTTAGGGTTATATTTGCACATATGTATAATAGTTATGTTTATATTTGCACTAAAAAACAACTCATGGTTATATTTGCACTTTCTCCAACATATAGGGTTATATTTGCATATTATTTTTGATTAGAAGAGTATTTTGATCATTTTCAACAATTCTAGTGAAGACCATGAGCTCAGGGTCATTTTGACCCATTCAAGGAATTAAAAGTTGTTTCAACACTTTCAAAAGGAACATAGGATTATTTTTACACATTTCACTATGTTTAATTATAGTTTTAATTGAAAAATACAAGACCTTGAATAAATTATTTCGTAAAATATAAGGCCGCTTGGAACCCAATAGTTTTTTCCGTCGATGAAACCCCCAAACCATAAGCCCAACAAACGTACATCCTCGTACTTTTTCCCAGGCTTTTGTCCCAATTCAAATCCTTCCAATTGAATCTCGTTATTGGGCTATATAAACAGTAAGACCCGAGTATACATTTTAGCTATACGCAATAATTGCTCTTTTCACACCACAATTAATTTTCTATTTAACTTTAATTTAACCTTTTTATGGAGTGATATGACAACATCTTCTAATGTTAAAAATAGTTTTTTAAAAGTTTATACATGATGTCATTAATAATGTCAAAAGGTAATAAATGATGATAAATTTAGAGGTGATAAATTTGATATATTGAATGACTATATGTATAAATATAATAAGTTTTAAAACTAATTTGTGGGATGGACTGAAAAATAAAGTAGGAAGTTCCTTGCTCTCCCTGTCTCATTTCATACTGCAATTTATCTATTCAATTAGTCAAAATCTTTTAACTTTAACCATAAAATAGAATTTGTATATGAGTATATATATTATCGTCTTATATCTTGCTAGATTCACAATAAATTATATTTTTAAAATAAAAACTTTTGAAAAGTTTTGATCATAATAAAAAATATTCAAAGACTTGTGTGAGACGGTTTCACCTAATCTTATGGTGAGACGAATGGTCTAAATACAATTGTTTGAATATGAGAGATGCATATGTACATTTTGTAATTTTTAGAATTTTTTTTTATTGTCTCACCATAAGTTATGATTATACGATCTCATGTGAGTCTTGCCTTAAAAATATTAGGGATCAAATATTTTTTATATGAATTAGTAATAGTCTAAGTGTGCATATTAAGACCATGGAGCGTGAAAGGAAAAAGGAAAATACTCTATAGGCCATAAATTAAAGGAAAATACTCAAAGACACGATGGAGCATGTTATATATTTGACTCCGTCTCTTGAACGACCGTATTTTCATAAGTCATGAAAAAATAAAGGTTTAAAGTGTAAATTAGAAAAAATGAAGATAAAATTTCTGGGTTGCATAAATTGGATTATAAACTTTATAACTACTGCACGTTGCATAATAAATATTTAATATTGCAATCAAAATATTTTACATTTTATTATTATGATCAAACTCCATATTTTTATAAACTATAGAAAGACGCCATTTCCCAATAATTTCCTGTATATTTTAGTCTATTCATTACACAATATATAACAACACGTATAATTAAGCATCAACGTCGGTGTCGTGATGCGTCATCTTGTTGGAGTAAAGGGGGAGAAAATGGTTGGAGTATTATTTGCATTTTATTCTCCTTCAATTATTATTATTTAAATAATAGCCTAAAACTGTACAGTATGTCGCATTCTTCTTCCCTATGAGTTCACATGTGATTATCATGATCTGCTAGTTTGTATGGAGTACTCCCATTTTCTTAGGTCAAATTTGACTGATATTATACATTAGGGCAAATAAATTCATGGACCCTCCAACTTTTTTTTTCATTTAATTTTGTTCGTCTTTTTTTTTTTTCTGTTCACTCTCGTAATCATAGTTTTTTTGTTCGATCAAAGCGTTAACTTTGGTTACAAATGTTAATTTTAAGGGTAAAATAATAATTTCTCATTATCTTTTCTTTTTCTCTTTTTCTTTTATCCTTTTATCTATTTTCCTTATTTCCTTCCTTTTCTTTCTGACTTTTCTTTTCATTTTCCTTATTATTTATTTTCCTCCTTATTATTCACTATTTTTCTTTCTCTTTTTTAAGCTCCTCCCGCCGATATGAATCCTCCACTCCTCCGCCGTCCTCCGCCACCTGCCACCACCTCACCACCTATGGCAACCCTATTTTTGCCACCTCGCCACACAGCCACCATCTATTCTCAGCCACCTTGCCACCTCCACCACCAATTCTCCTCCCCACCACACTGCCACCACCATATATTCTCACCCAACTCACCACCACCACCACCACATATTCTCCTCCCCACCACCACCATCTAATCTCCACCACCTCACCAAATTAATGCTAAAAAAATGGAAAACAACAAGCATCGACAAAGAGAGAAACAAACCCAGAAACCTGAGCAAAGGAACGCCATGTTGAAGCCAAGCTCGTCGGGAATTTCAATTCGCTCAAATCCGCTGCCGGCATGCTCCCAAAACTGCGGAAAAACACGTCATCCACCAAAATGCATCGAATATGAGAAATCAAATCCTAGCCCATCATTCTAAGCAAAAGCAATCAACCAGTACTTCTTGTTTGATGCAGAACCATCAAATCTGAGCAAACGAAAAATTCAAGCTTGGCCAAACCCTAGGTCGCAGGAGGACGGCGGAGGGAAGAGTAAGACGCAGAGCAGGACGAGAGAGAAGGACGGCGGAGCAGGCGGTGAGAATAGGACGATGGGAGAGCGATAATAGCAGGCGACGGGACTCCCTGAGATAGTTGCAAAGTGATTCAAACCATTGTAGGGGGGAAAATTAAGAGGTTTCATTATGGTTCCAAATGGTGAGATGGAAGAGAAAGATTGAATATTTAATAAATTAAAACCACAAAACCAGTTCGAAAGCAATTTTACCATTTTACATTCTCTTATCATCCCTAAGGACATATGCAATGAGAGTTCCAAATGGGTTACAGTTTCAAACTGAAACTCATTCGGAACTATTTTCCCCACAATGGAAGTTTCAAATGGGTTCCCCGAGTCGGAAACTGGTGGCCATTGCCCAGACGCTGGAACCACTCCTCAATTGCTTTGTGTCGGGCCATCACATGATCCTGGGCCATGGCCTTGCGCTGCAATATGACAGCATCTAATTGGATCACGTGGTAGCTTAAGGCCCCCCCCCCTTTTTTTTAAAAAAATTCCTAATTAAATTTTGATTCTAAATATTATAAAGTTTATTTTATAAAATAAAAGTTAAATTTTTATTCCTTTTTAAAATGAAATTACATTATTTTAAGCACAAAATTGTTCTTTTTAATTCTTGTTCATAAATAATTTTTAAAAGTTGAAATTAATTTAAAATATTAAATTTTAAAACGAAATTAAATTAAAATTTTTAAGTGTATTATTAAATTTCACATTTCAAATTATTTGGGTAAATAAATTTATTTAAATGAAATGTTAAATGTATAATTAATGAGTATGATAGAGAAAATTAAATGGACTCCATAAAATGGTTGCAAAAGAATTTCAACCATTGTGTAAAGAAAAATATAATAATTTTTTATAATTTTAGTTGCCGAGATATATAAGAAAAATTAAATATTTAATAAATAAAATTACAAAAATTGTTGCAAAACATTCTATATGCTCTTACTGTGCAAGAAGTCGATAGTTGGGGGAATTGGGGGGCAATTATTGGTGGACACGTGAATCCATGTGTACATAGTTAAGTCCTGTCTTTTTTCAAAAAAGGCGGTTAATCGGCTTGTCCCTATCCATCCGGCCACCTAACATTATAGGCTTTCTCTGGTCATTTGATATTATAAGTTTTATCGAAGAGGTAAATTATAACATTTTCGTAGTTGAATACATGGTTCTTGATTGTGTTCGGTGCGCACAAGGAGTCCTTCCACTGGAAGAATCCCCACACTGCCGCTGCCGAGAGTCGAACCCGTGATCCAAAGGACTTAGGCCATGCACCCAACCACTTGGACGATCGTGTGGGTGTACTCCTTTGTCTTTTTTTAAAAGGTGATCAACGGCTCCCCCTCAGTCCTCCCACTGGAAGAACCCCCACACTGCCGCTGCCGATAGTCGAACCCGTGATCCAAAGGACTTAGGCCATGCACCCAACCACTTGGGCGATCGTGTGGGTGTATTCCTATGTCTTTTTTAAAAAGGTGATCAACGGCTCGCCCTCAGACACTCCGGCCATCCGACACCACATGTCTCATTGGAGAGGTAAAGTACATCACTCCTGTAGTTGAGTACATGACCTTCGAATGTGTTCCGAGCGCACAATTCACTCTCATATATTATTACTTATTTTCTTCAACGCCGAAGCTTTAGTGAAGAAGTAAATTATCTTTCAAAAGGCAATCACGCTCGCCCTCAGCAGCCCACACCCGTCGACACCATAGCCATCATGTGGGAGGTAAGTCACGATAGTCCAGTACTAGAACCATTGGGGCAGCCCACACTCAATGCCCAAAAGGAAAAAGTAAATTATCTTGTTTTGCTAGAGGCGTTGGTAAATTACTGTTACGTTTTAAAAACAAAATCTCGTTTCATTGGTGGCTGAAGAAGTAATCACTGGCAGCGGTCCCATTTCTCCAAATGGGTTTCTTCAAGAAGATGATGGAAGTAGTAGTCATTGGCGGCGATCCCATTTCTTCAAATGAGTTTCTTGAAGAAGATGTTGGGTAATTGCAACTGGCCGGTTTAGGGCGGGAGTAGGGGGGTTCAGCTTGGGAAGAGTGAAAGAGAATAAGGGTACGATGGTATTAGATTTTCAGCTTTAGCTTTGAGGGTATTTGGGTCATTTCAATTTTTTTGGAATGTCATCGGTCAATGTCGAAATTAGGTAGTTTGATTGTATCGACGTAAAATTTTAAAAATTTAAAGTTAGATTGACACGTGTAATAATTAGTTATGATTAAATTAACATTTTATGAAATTATAAAATTATATTAATATTTTTATCTAAAAGTTATGATTATAAATATATTAATCCAAATCCTTTAAAATGGCTGCGGGTCTTTCTGGTAGTCAACCATCTCCACGATTACATGACACCAGATCTAATCCAACGGTTACGCGCATTACTGTTTTTGTCTTTTGTGGGTTGACAGATCTCTCATTCTTTCTCTGTCGATATGGAGTATTCTATTTCCTAGTTGTTCGGTGGAGAAATTTCTATGCTTATTGGGTTACATGTTAGGCCTTGTTTTTGCATTTCAATTCAATTCGATTCAATTCAGTTGAGTTTAATTTAGTGTAAATTTAATTTGGATGAAATTTAACTTTAGTTAGTCATACATGACTGTTTTTTAAAATTATTTTTCAGCACACTTATTTTTAGTTCAATTAAGAAACATCAGATCAAATCAAATTGTTCGTTGGAAAAATTTATCTGCTGATTGGGTTCCATGTTAACCAATTTCTTCTAAAGTATCAAATCTTGATTACAGACACAAAATCTACATTAATAAGTAGCTGTAGAGCTGGTCTGGCTTTAATTTTGATTAAGTCAGCAGGTAATGGTTTCCACTAATCATATGACTTTATTAGGAAAAAGAAAATCTACGCTGGATTAGATGTCGACCACAGGTGAAAAATCTATCATGGATTTTATTTGTCCAAATGGTTCCCATTTACATGTATGACTTTTTCGATAAGAAGAATTCCCTCCATCGGAGATTTATTGGTACAGTAATCATTTTTAAACATGTTTGACAGTTAGTATATTTACATAATGATAAATAAAAAAATTATATTTAAAACTACTTATACTGATGAATTTAAAAAAATTTGACCTTTGAATAAGTAAACGAACAATAATATTATCGTATGGATTACCGTTAGATTCACCGTAACATGAAGTTTTGAAATATCAACCTTTTGTGTGCCGTTATTATACATAATTACATACATTTACAGTCAAAGGTGTTCATTGGAGATAGTAAAAAAGATTCTGTGCAATTTGAGATGGGACGGAGGGAATAGTAAACTAATTATTGTACTAATAACAGCATCTCATTGGACCCGCGCCACCGCATGTAACATATCCCCACATGCAAAATTTTCTGGTATACGAATACTATCTCTTACGGCGTTTTGAAACCACCGTTCATCGTTGGGCGATGATCAGCTTAACTACGAACGATGCCCGATAACCGCGGTTAAAAGGTGGCAAAAATCATTGTTAATACTAGTTTCTCCACTAGTGCTGTACAACTTGTACATGGTATATTAGAAACATGATTCCAGGGATAATACTCTACATGATAGGATCGATGCAATGTAGCTTATGTTAAGGTGAGTTATAATTAGGTTAAATAAGAAGATTTTGGACTCCATGAAAGGACAGCGCCATCAATTTCTGGCGCTCTTTTCGGACAACTTTCCAGTTTCCATGCATGTGTGAACGGTGTGATCGGAAAACAAGGAATCACAACTGTACACATGGATATCATTTTGAACTTCTGATACTCTCCTAGTAGTACGGTGATTTTTTTTGAAACCATAGAATGAGATTCTCAAACCCAACAAACATTAAACTATTCATCCATTTCTGCGACAAGTTACTTACGTTAATCAAGTAATGATAAACTACAAGTGTATCAAATTTCTGGCGGCGGTGATTCCGCCGTCAACCACCAGATTGTGCCCGCTAACGTATCTCGACTCATCACTCGCCAAATAAAGCGCCGCCTCCGCGATATCCGCCGCGCGCAGCGTCGCCCCCTTCAAGTTCGCCATATCCCTCACCATATCCTCCACCTTCTCCACCACCTCTCCGCCGCCGCCGCCGCCGGACACATCCTCGTCCATCTCGCCGCCGCCGCAGTCGAGCGATTCTCTCCACGCGTTGACCAGCATCCTGGTCGCCACCCCGAACGGCGAGATGCAGTTGACCCTCACGCCGTGCTTCCCGAGCTCGCAGGCGGCGTTCTTGGTGAGCCCGACGAGGGCGTGCTTCGAGGCGGTGTAAGCGTGTGGGCCCATCCCGCCCATCACCGCCGCCACGCTGGCGGTGGAGATGATGCACCCGGTTCGCCGCGGTATCATCACACGCGCCGCGTGCTTCATCCCCAGCGCCGCCCCCCGGACGTTGACCCGCATCACCCGGTCGAACTCGTCGGCGTCGAAGTCCGCGATGCTCTTCCGCCGCTCCGACTGGCTCCCGAGAACTCCGGCATTGTTGTATATCACGTCGAGCTTTCCAAAGGTGGAGACGGTGTAGTTTATTAGATTCTCCACTTGCTCCTCGGAGCTGACGTCGCAGTGGATGAACGTCACCCACGGCGCTAGCGCCGCCGCCAGGGCGCCGCCGTGTATGTCGTCGATGTCGCCGACCACCACCCTGGCGCCGTGTCGGGCGAATAGCCGTACCGTTGCCTCTCCAATCCCCCTAGCTCCACCTGTCACGATAGCTATCTTTCCTTCCAATCTGCAAGAATTAGCAAATTGCACATATTAATCAACATGACATAGTAATTACTTAGTCATTCTTGCAGCGAGATAAGCGGTGGAACCAGACTTATATATTTTAAGTGGGTAACAGTGTTATTAAAAAATAAAACATAATTGCGCTAATGGAATCTTCATAAAAAAATAGGGAGTTAAGAGCGGAGCTCTAAACCCTTTTATATTGATCGACAAATCATAGGGGTGACTGGCACACTTGCTTACCCCTAGTTTCACATTTGGAACTTTACTAACCATTAGGGGCAGAATGGTTTAAAGCAACCGGTGAATCGTGGAAGTGCTTGCCTTCTAATTTCACTGTTGAATCTTCACTTAAGCATTCATGACTAAATGGTTAAAACGCCCAACCGGAAAATTAGAGGAGTGACTTGCACACTATTTCGCCCTAATCAATGATCAATTGTCACCTATCAGACTACACTCGTGTTATTTATTCAAACCTACTTATTACATAAGTGTTGGTAGACGGTATATATAACCTAATTCGTCTTACACTAAAATACAATGGAAGGAATGAATACTTACTTCTTTCAATTCATTATACTCGCTGGTGGGCGCTTTTCTATCATCACTCGGGAAAAATTGGCAAAATAAAATTTGAACATACCTTTTGGTGGAGGAATGGGGATGAGGGGGAGTAGCAGGAGCATTATCCATGCCCAAACCTGGAGAAATGTTCATTGCCATGCTTTTCTCAAGAACCACCTGAGCAGTCATGATTCGGATGATTATATACGGTACGGAAGAAGAAGAAGATATGGGATGAAGAAGATGAACTGATCAGGTTGAAGAAGAGGATGAGATTTATAAAATTGGGTATAAGGTCAAGTTGGCGTGTTGAAATTTCTTCTCCAAATTTTCTGGATTTATGTACTCATCTCGCTGCTCTTGTGCCTATATAATATTGCTGCGCCTGTACTGCGGTGGATTTATTAGTCAAACCCTTGTCCTCTGTACAGCTCAACTGTGTGTTCGAGAGTCAAAATGTTTAACTGTCTCGTCTCGATCGTGTGAATGCATATGTACGTGCTTTGATGAACATATTAGTCAACCTCTTGTCCTCTGTGTCAAGCAGTGGCGGAACACGAAAAAAATTTAGGGGAGGCTGATACCTGGTGGTGGCAGTGGCGGAACGATGGCAGCTTCCGGCGGAGACCTGGTGGTGGTGCGGTGGCGGGCTGCTCTACTTGCTGCTTCCTCTCTTCAGCTGTCCGTTTTTCAAATTTGGGAAGAAATTGATTGCCTATTGAATTGGGATTTCTGTTTTGGCCCAATCCAATACATAAACCCATGATTCATTTTTTTTTCCGCTTATTACAAATGAAACGACATCGTTTCACTAACGTGAAAACGACATCGTTTTACTACTTCAGTAGCAAGAAAAACAGAAGGCCGCAAAGCGGCCTTCTTCTCTGAGCTTCTCGCCGGAAGACGCGCGACGGAAGATGCACTGGAGGCCCGGACCGATTCCTTCTACCGGCGGCCGGCAATCTAGGTAGGGCTCCGCGTACCATTGGCTCTGCCACTGATCTCAAGTACTTCCTATGTTCCATCATAAGTATCGTATTTTTTGGTACGGTCATTTATGCGTATTGAAGTGGCAAGTGAGTTAATATTGAGTTTGCCTTTATAGTTATAATTCAACCTCAAAATTTGTTAAATTATAATATTTTAAATCTCAGTAACCGTTGACGGGTCCGTTAATTTAATTGCAACGTGTTATGTCCAATAAAAGAATCAATTGAAAACATTTCATAATAATCTGGGAGTCTTTTAAGAACATGGTGCAAAGAAAGGCACAAAACCTGTAGTTTCGCCTAAAACTGGGCACATAAGTTGTCATTTTCTCACAAGAAAAGTGAGATTAAAATGAGCACTGGTCAAATTCCAGCTATAAGCAAAATATAAGCAAAATACTAAAAAAAATTTTGATCCCCTAATTATAATGCAATACCATTCTTTGGTTCCCATGGCCGACTTGTTTGGTCCCCAAAGCTGTTTCTGGGCGGTTTTGGGCAGTTTTCATGTAAATTGAACTTATTTTACAATTTAACCGGAGGTATTTTAGTAATTTTACCAATAAAAAACCTGAAAAAATATATTTTTTTGTTTTTAATAAAAACTGTGCGCGTGAAACCACGCGCGCAAAACAATTGCCCACTGAACGTACGTGAGTCCATGCGCGTCTTCTTCCTCAGCGTCGCGTGGATCTTCATGTGCGTCTTCTTCCTTAGTGAATCTGTCGCTCCACTAGTCGTAACTGTAATCACCTTTGTTGATCACCTCCTTCTCTTCGCTGCTAACTCCTGAGATTGCAGGGGTGTCAAGAAACGCCTTTGCCGATCACTTCATTCGATGAAATTGCCGCTGCCCAAGGTCGGCTCGCCGCTATGAACCTTCGAAGCGCCGATCTCGATTAACGTTGGAAGCTCCTTCATCGAACGGCTCATCACATTGCGGAAGGTCTTGGTTTCCTTCCTGAGACCCGACCCAAACTCCTCCAGATCGAGGCATAAGTCTTGATCACCAATTTCGATCACGCCGAACCTTCATCTTCGGGTTCGAAATATTCAATGGAAGAAGACAAAGATTGAGAGTTGGGTCTCTGGAAGGAAGTGGTTTTCCATCTCATCCCGGTGGCGGGGAAGGTGAATGGACGGCGAAGGCAGGTGGTGGTAGGTGGAGGTCGGCGGGTAAGAAGATGGTGTTTTTTGTTTTTTTTAACTTAGGGGTATAATTGTTATTTTACATATTTTGACCAAATTCACTGTTGACTTACCTGAAAACCACCTTTGGTGACCACGAAATTTATTTTGTATTTGTTGGTTGCTGAACAGGCGCGATACTGGGCTTAGGGACCAAACAAACTAAGATGCTATGTTGAGAATAAAAATAATAATTTAGTCTAAGCAAAATTAGCTTCCTCCAGCTTATTTTGAAAGTTGGGTGGGACCAAAATTTTGCTTTTGGTCCTAAAATGCAATATATTTCTAAAATAAGAATTTTCCAGCTGTTTACAAACACCCAAAGCTACTTATAAGTAGAAATTTATAAGGCCCTGTTCACTAGAGGTTATCTCCATTTCATTTTGATTCAATTTAATTCAGTTCAAATCAGTTCAGTTCAGTTTAACGTGAGTTTAACTTTGGCTGAATTTAGCTTGATTTGGTCATACGTTTCTATTTTTCAACACGCTTATTTTCAGTTCAAATCAGTTTAGATCAGATTAATTCAGATCATTTCAGACCAAATTAATTCAAATCAGTCCTTATCAGCTCCAGAGAACAGAGCCTAGCTCCTACCAAACACACTCTAAATAAGATCAAAGTTGAGTTTTATTGAACATGATAAAATCAATTTTTTATGAGACCAAGGCCACATCATCCGGAGTTCTAAACTAAATTAAAAATAATTGTATTGAAAAATATTAACAATCTGATTAAAGTAATCTAAATTTCATCAGATTTAATTCTTACTTAATTGAAATGAAATCCATATAAATTCGGAAGAATATGGCTGACTGAGAATGCTCGAACACTTTGTGAGATCATTATAGCATTTTTATTTTTTCAAATAAAGATATAGTGTATAGATATTATACTTCCTCCGTTTCACTATATTTGGCATCATAAGTTTAAGTGCTATTTTTTTTGTAAGTTGAAATGTGTGGAGGAGATTCAGTAGTGAAAAGAGTAAAACGTTTAATAAGTGGTTAATAATGCTATACGTTTTGCCATAAAAGTAAATGTAACAAAATAAAAATATACAAATATGGTAAATGTGTCAAACTTAAAAACACAGAGGAGAGGGATTACATATTTTTATGAATTAATAATTGTTACACGTACATACGTCCTCTTTATACCGGACTAGGAGTCCTCCTTTTCCCATCTAAACACACCCTCAGTACAAAATTAATTTCCGAAAGAGTTATTGAATGTGTACTGAGCTATATTTTCTCCTATCATTCCAATTTTAATTAGCATTTAATGGCTTTATCTTTTTCAGTTTTATAATTATAACATACTCAATAAATGAGGAAACCCTAAGTAAATCATGAGCGTTCAATGGTCATTTAGCTTGCCATTTTATGCTGAAAAGAATTTTCCAGTGAAATTTATTTAAAGATCACCAGGAGGCAATTTTGATGAGCTAAAGTCACGAATTTTCAAGTACTCCCTCTGATTTTTCTATTGAGTAGGTCTCATAACAAACGGTTTGTCAATAAGGTTATGGACAAATAATTTATTTCTTACTTTATTATTGCATTTGTTAAATGAGTCCGTCTCTTGAAAGACGGTCTTTCCATAAGTTATGGAAAGACTAAGGTTTAAAGTGAAAATAAGAAGAAATGAAGATAAAATTTCTGGATTGCATGAATCGGGTTATAAACTTTATAACTACTATATGTTTTATAATAAATTTTTAATATTACAACTAAGACCTTATCCATTTCATTATTTTTATTAAACCACGTCTTTCCATAAGGTTATGGAAAGACCGTCTTTCCCAAGACTTTGCCTTGTTAAATTACATACAAAATTTAAAACTTTTTTATATCATATATGTTTATATTTTCATCTTCAAATACATATTATTAATTGTTTTAACTTATAAAATGTAATATTTAAATTTTATAAAAAATTACAATTTTTAAGGTAAATGCCCATATTATGAAAGGGTCGCCTTTCCTGCGATTTTCCATTTTCTATTTATGACACTATAGGTTTAGGTGCTTAGACGCAGGTGCAGAAAATGAGTAGATGAAATTGAATGTATAAAGTAAAAAGTATAATGAGTGGATGAAATTGAATGTATAAAGTAAAAAGTATAATGAGTGGATGAAATTGAAGAAATCTTACTAAAAATGAAAAATGTGCCAAATAAAAGAAGACATGCATTTATATTAAATGTACAATAAATAACAAAATAGAGAGAGTATTGGATTCCCGGGCCTATGCAAATTGGTAAAAAGCTAGACCTTGGGCTTGTTGGGGCAACAGAAGCCCATTTAAGCAGGCCTATTGGGGCAACATAAAGTTGCTTGTAGGAGGGCCCGTTGTAACACTCAAACCTAGGGCAAAATACTCCAGTTCTTTTATAAATTCAAATATAATAACCTCAAGTCCCAACAAAACTTGCACAACAAAATTTTATGGTCACCAATAAATAAGTTTGTGTAGCTACCAACAATAACAATACATAAAAAATAGAAATTTAGAAACTACATGCTACGATGAATCTAACTATATCTCACACGATAAAATCATTGTTCACGTATGTATTCAAATACGTGGTCAAAGTTCGACATCTTTAATAGAAAAAATAATAATTTTGTGCAGATTTGGTTGAGACAGAGGGAGAATCCGATTTAAAAATATTCAATTTGTATAAAAACAAATTTGGGAAAGTCCGTCTTTCCATAGGTATATGAAAATATGAGGTTTATTTAGAATAATAAAAAAGTAAAAGACTTTAGTTGCAATGTTAAAATTTCATTATGCAACGTGTAATAGCTATAACGTTTATGACCCGATTAATGCAACCAAAAAAATTTATCTTTATTTTTTCTAATTTGCAGTTTAACCCTTAATCTATTTTCCAGTATAAATCAAATTTGATTGGTTGATTATTACAACTCTAACTGAGCCAATTTTAAAAATTAAAATTAATTTGCATGCTTTAAAAGATATTTTCACACATAAAATGCATTCGTACCCCTGCATTTTTTATTTAGCGCACATATACTTCCTAGTTTTTAAAAAATACGCATATTCTTTCCTATTTTATGAAAATACACATATATCCTTATAGTTGGATCCAACATTAAAAACTGAGAAATACATGCGTATCAAACATCAAACGGGGAGTATCTGTATACTAGACACCTAGGAGCATTAATGCACATTACCCATCTTATAAATACTGAAAGCAACCTTGCACGATGTGACCTTCGGGGAGAGTACAGCCCATAATGATGGTTCAATCGTCATTAAATGGCTGTTTTTTCCCAAATAAAATAAAAACTCATCATCAAATGATTGGGATTGGGATTTAACACGGTACTCCCTCCGTTTCTCTAATATTGGCACATCAATTTTGGGGTTAGAATTTAGGAGATGCTAAATGAGTGGATGGAATTGAATTGAAAGAAGAAAAAGTAAAATGAGTGGATGTAATAATCTTAAACTTGCCATGAATAGAATGTGTCAATATAAAAAAAATATCTCAAATTAGAAAGTGAGACAGAGGGAGTATTTGCCATGGTTATCTTCTTCTTTTTTTAAAGTCAATATTAATTATGTACCTTATTCTTTCACGAAAATGCTGAAACATTAAGCTCGGCACAATCTGTTGATTTTATTGTATGTGGAAGCTATAATGATTCACAAATCAACTAGCAATATAGGACAAATGCGAAAGCTTTGCGTCCAAATAAACCAAAGCTTTCAAGCAAAGATTAAATGATTAAATTCCCATCAAACTTAAATCAAAGTCTATGCAACCATCTTCTTCAAGCAACGATTAATAATCGTAATTGGGATTGCAAATACGTAATAATTCACCCCTTTTCTTATTTAATTTCATCTGGTTTGATTTAGTTTAACAAAATTTAATGTGATGCATTTTAGTTGATTTAGTTCTTTTTCAATACTCATTTTTCAATTACTTTTATTTAACTCTCATTATTTAACATTAATGATAGGATCTTCGTTCCATTTCTCTCAAAGTAAGCAATTCTTTATATATATTTTTTATACATATAAGGTGCTAATTAAATACCGTACTTTGAATTACTCATGAATGTTGGGCATTGGCATATCAATGATATCATATCCCTTTTTATTGTCGGAAACTGACTTAACTAAAATATAATAAATTGAATAATAATAATAACGATTTTTCTAACGAGTGCCCATGGGCACTCGTTAACAACTTCAGATTCCATCGAAAACTGTGTTATTAAATGCAAAGAGAGTTAATGATTAATGACATCCCTCAAAAAATTACACTCCCTACTTATAATCATTAACTCTATCTGCATTTAATAACACAGTTTTCGATGGATTTGCATTTAATAACACAATTTTCGATGGAATCTGAAGTTGTTAACGAGTGCCCATGGGCACTCGTTAGAAAAACCGTAATAATAATAATAATATAATTTTTGTTGAATTTAAAATTAAACTATTTAAAATTTATCGAAATATAGTTGACCAAAAGTTGAGCCAGTGTGAAACCAGAAATCCTTCCTGTCCATTTCTACATTATAGCGGCTCATTCATGGCTCATTTACTCTCCGTGGCAGAACCTCTGCAGGCTGTAGCCTATATGTTTTTGCTTTCAATGTGGCCGCTTATGCATTTATTTGTGATTAAATTTAAATTATTTAATATAAATTAATTTTATAAAAATAAATGAGTGCGTCTCTTGAAAGACGGTCTTTCCATAAGTCATGGAAAGACCAGGGTTTAAAGTATAAATTTCATAACTTTTACGTGTTGCATACTAAAATTTTAATGTTGCAACTAAGACCTTTTACATTTTATTATTCAAATTAAACCCCGTCTTTCCATAAGCTTATGGAAAGACCGTCTTTCCCAAGACTTTGCCAAAATAAATTTAATTATATTATTATTATTATGGATAATATATATACTGTTTTAGAAAGTTTATCTCGATTCAATTGAAATGAATTCAAGTTAATTCAATAAAAATAGATTCAAGAGAACATACCTAACCTATCCTGCTTCTTCTGTTTCACTAAGAGTGACACGCTATATTTAGGCTTGGATTAGAGTGAAGAGAATGAGAGGTTGAAATTGAGTGTAGAAAGTAAAAATAGAACGAATGGATGAGATTCAAAGAATCTTGCTAAAAATAGAAAGTGTGTCATTTAAATTTTTAATCAATAATTGAAGTGTGTCATGTTATAATAGTTGCTTCCTTAAGAAAAGGTGGGTCTGCAGCATATTATGTATTACTTAAATTGCAATTAATAAAGTTTGGCCATGTCAGGTTGGGCTCATTTTAATTTAATTTAATTTATTTGTATTAAATTTAGATTCCATCTCTTGAAATACAGTTTTTTTATAAGTCATGGAAATACTACGGTTTAAAGTGTAAATTAGAAGAAATTAAGATAAATTTTTTGGGCTGCATGAATCGAGTTATTAACTCTATAACTACTACATGTTGCATAATAAATTTTTAATATTGCAACTAAGACCGTTTACTTATTATTATTTTAATTAAATATCGTCTTTCCATAAGTTTATGGAAATACGGTATTTTCCAAGACTTTGTCTTGAATTTAATTTGTTTAGGTTGGAATTTGATTATTGTTGTCAATTTATATTTATTTTTGCTGAATATAATTTATTGGTGATGAATATAAGTTATTCTTGATCATTTGTTCCATACTTTGAGATGTTCCTCCTGGCCGATCAATGTCGTGATAGGCTATCTTTAATCCGCTATCATTATCATTTGGTTGATAAAAAAAAGGCCATTCAATCGTTCAAGTGGTCTTCCTTTATCTTTTTAAAGTCTGGATTTCTTATATGAGACGAGAAAGGAACATCGACCGAGCGCCGAGTGATATTAAAAATGAGCCGAAATAGATACATAATTGTGCAAAATTGAACTAAATGGGCCAGGATCAAACTGAACCAAATCGTGTCATATTAAGTTGGACCAAACCAACCTTAATTGCACATGAATTTGATTGAATTGAACAGTGTTGGATGACCTCAACCAGACCAAATAAAAAGTGAACTAAATAAGACTAAATTGCGCTAGACCAACTGAACCAAAATGAAGTTGTCTACGATGAATCAAACTGAACATAACAAAACTATGATGAACTGAATTAGATTGAAATGGACCCTGACAGTAAGTAAAATTGCATACACCTTCCACTCAAGTCCCAAACCTTAGAGAAAAGAAAACCGTCGAAACACCTTCCCCACTATTTTCCCGCTCCATCCTTCCCCCAATAGTCACCCCCGGTGCCCCTACCGCTACCATCATCTCCAACCTCACATATATCCATTTAAATCCGCCTTGTAGCCTACCATGCCATCCACCTCCCGCTCTCCCCGAGTTCACCCACTTAAAGCTACAAATGTCACATAAAGATCAACTATCAATAATGATTTTATTTTCCACTTTTTATTACTTCATTATAATGCATCGGCCTAGGACACTTATTTCAAACTACAAGTCAAATGGGCATGGGGTAAATATTTACACATGTTTGATCAACGTTAGAATAATGGAACAACACAAGTGCGTACTACTATAACTATAAAACAAAGTTGTAGTTCTAATGAAGAGAGTGATGAAGTACAAGGTGAGAATAAGAAAAGTGAATATATGGATAATAGTGATTGGAAAAAATGATGATTAATATATATAATTATCTTTTAATATTTATAAAAAAATTATATAATAATTGTATATATTATCGTATATATTACGTAGTTAAAAAAAATTTATCATGTTTAACAAGTAACAACCACTACACATGAATATATTTGATTATTAGTTGAATATTTTTTTGAACTAAACTTATTTGTGTTGAATATGCTGAATTTAAGTTACTAATATAACTTATTTGCACTAAACTTTACTTATTTGCACTAAAAAAATTTCAACTGGACAAAATCCTAGACCCACACTTTATGAAGTCGGAAATTGAAAAATAATAATAATTAGATCCTGTTCTTTCTGTCTTGACATGAACCGGAATGGAAAAAATTAGTACAATAATAAATATAGTAACAGTAGGACTGAGTTAAATTAACTACTATTAAATTAAAGTATATAAAGTTAAATTAAATTAAAGTAGAGTCCGTCTCTTGAAAGACGGTCTTTCCATAAGTTATGGAAAGACCAAGGTTTAAAGTGTAAATTAGAAGAAATTAAGATAAAATTTTCGGGTTGCATGAACCGGGTTATAAATTTTATAACTACTACATGTTTCATACTAAAACTTTAATATTGCAACTAAGACCTTTTACCTTTTATTATTCTAATCAAACCCCGTCTTTCCATAAGCCTATGGAAAGACCGTCTTTCCCAAGACTTTGCCTTTTACCTTTTATTATTCTAATCAAACCCCGTCTTTCCATAAGCCTATGGAAAGACCGTCTTTCCCAAGACTTTGCCTAATTAAAGTAAAGTGCATATAGTGAATTGAAATATTCATCATCATAAACTTAATACATCACTGAACAATGGAAGAAAATGATTTGAGAGGATTTTTTTGACAGTATAACTTAAATTTGGAAAATGAAAAGGTTTATCGAGGAAAATGAAAAGGTTTATACCCATTAACAAACACAAAAGGAAAAATTACTTCAAATGACAGTCGATTGAGTTCCTTTTCACTGTTTTTCCACTATTGAAAATCTCCTAATCGTACTTTTCGAAGATCACGAGCCCAGAAAACAAGGCAGTCGGCGCGCGCACACACGCACATCCCGTGGTCGCCGGCGACGAAATTCCGGCCTTCTGGTCCGACTCGGTTGAAATTTCGATATCATTTCCCACTCTGTTGTGTCTAAAAACACTTTAGTGCGTTCAGTTGCATAACTACCCACCAAACCACACCAAACTGGAAAAACCTGGATTGGAATAATTTTTATTATAATTTATTGAAGGAAGGGAAAATTTCTCCACATTCTCCTTCTTTCAATTCGGTTCCCCTGTCCCCCTCCTTTTGTTCGTGCTCACACACACAGAGAGAGTATTATCGCAGCGAGCGTACACGTGGCGTGGTGCGGCAGTGACACGGACGGTTCAGATGGTGGTGTCGCCGCCCGGCGGTGGTGGTGGATGAGCGGAAGAGAGGAAGCAGAGAATGAGCTGTTAGGTTCGGAATTTGGGCGGATTTTCGGGAGCTAGGGTTTTAAGCAGATAGAGTAGAATGCCGCTTAGCAGGTATCAGATTAGGAACGAGTATAGCTTGGCTGATCCGGAGCTATACAGGACCGCCGATAAGGATGATCCCGAGGCTGTGCTTGAAGGCGTCGCCATGGCAGGCCTCGTCGGAGTCCTCCGCCAACTAGGTGACCTGGCCGAGTGAGTATTGAGCTGTCCTAATTTGTTTTCCCTACCTGTTTGATTGTTTTTACGGTTGCTTAATTAGTGATTAAGTCAATTTGTTTGTTGGTGAATTTTGTTATGCTGTGGAATGAGTTCATAGTCTTATTGGAAAATGGCTGAATTAAGAGAGATCTGTGGTAGTTAATGCCAATTTATGAACTCTGCAATTGTAGAGGCTTGTTTTGATTGGAGTGTTCATGATTTGTTTTGAGTAATTGTGTATGATACTATGTTTATAGCTTGCATTTCTTGTGTACTGTGACTGGTTGAAGGTTTGCGGCCGAGATATTCCATGGTTTGCACGAGCAAGTGATGGTAACAGCTTCAAGAGGTCACAACCTGATGGTTCGTGTTCAACAGCTTGAGGCTGATTTTCCTGCAATTGAGAAGGCGTTGCTTTGCCAGACCAACCATTCTTCATTTTATTACAATGCAGGTTAGACCAATTTCTCTCAATGCATCATGTTTGTACAGCACAGTTGTAGGTTATATGTCAGATTATTAATTTGCCCACACCAAAGTGAAGAACGTTTACTACGTTGCCTCTACAGCCTACATTATGTACCTAATATTCCATGCTCGAAACTTGAATGTCTAAGCAATTGGTGCTGATCATCTTAAAATCAACCTTATATATGTGCGGTGGTTGTTAACTAAGTTTGGCTGTTAACATTATAAATTTATTGAAGCATTATATGATGCACAATTGGTTAGATTGTATCTATTATAAACACCACTCTCTTGCAGGCACGGAGTGGCATCCGAACTTACGTATGGACCAAAATCTAATCACTCAGGGAGATTTGCCTCGATTTGTGATGGACTCTTATGAGGAATGCAGGGGTCCTCCTCGCTTATTCCTTCTGGACAAGTACAATCCTCTTGTTTCTCCCCTCTCTTAAGAAAGTTTAAATGCGTACCTTATCTGGATGATAGAAGCCTCCTAACTCAAATAATTTAACCTCTTACAAGGTTTGATGTTGCGGGTGCCGGAGCATCGCTAAAACGTTACACTGATCCATCATTCTTTAAAGTGGAGGCTTCATTCTTCAATGTTGTTAGAGACAAGAAAACCCGGAAAGCAAAGGTAGCTCATAAAAGGAAAATGTAGAAATCTTAAATTCCTGCTT
Source organism: Rubia yunnanensis (assembly GCA_037428765.1). NCBI lineage: Eukaryota > Viridiplantae > Streptophyta > Magnoliopsida > Gentianales > Rubiaceae > Rubia > Rubia yunnanensis. The sequence continues at coordinate 115,104,540 of CM075066.1, read as the reverse complement.
GCTGGCTTAATCTGAGTAGTTTCTTTATATTGTTTCATGCTTTTGTTGTGGAAAAGAAGGGTGGGGTGGGTGGTTGGGGAAGGGACTTTCCCGGACGTGTTAGGAAGTTTTGCAATACAAGGAGTTTCCAGTCCATCAATAGTTTTAGAGCATCCACAATGGTAGTGGACTTAAGGAGCACTTCTTAAGTGCCACATCATGAATTTTGGTAAAAACTAGGTAAGAATCAACAACCAACAATGGTAATGGATCTAAGGAGCACTTCTTAAACACTCATGTTTAATTTTAAATTATAATTAATTAACAATATAAAACAAGGCATGTTAAAGGGCATTCATTGATTGGTTGCATTTGCACAAAGAAAGAGGAGCAACTCCTGAACTAAGGAGCAACTCCTTATTAAGGAGTGGTCCTTAAAACAAGCCATGTTTTAGAGATGCTTCTTATTGAGAAAAGTTGGTTTAAGGAGCTACCATTGTGGATGCTCTTAACTGCTTGGATTTATCAATGCTTTTGTGGGCAATGTGCTTCCTGCTGTGCATTCTTTGTGCACACTTAAAATAAAAACTTAATAAGACCTTGTGTACAGTTTGATGCAAGCTTAAATTGCTGAAAGATGGTAATTAGTTTGTAAATTGTGACATCATTTTCTTGTGTAGAGCCTGTAGAATATGGCCTTGGCAACTAGCATGTTATTTGAGTAATTTCTGTTCATCTGTGCAGAGGAAATTATCTCGTTGGAGGAATGGAGAAACTCCTGAGACATTACCAACATCGCATGCAAAGTGAGAACTCTTGTCTTTCCTGCTGTATCTATGCCTTTTAGCTTTTTCTCTCCACTTATAATATTTTGGAGCTTTGCTTATATACGAAGCTGATATATTTTTCGTCTATGATCAGACTTCATCAGCTATTTATGGAGGAGCGTCTTGAAAATGGCACTCTTAATAATTCTGCTAGCCATGTGAAATTGAAAAGAAGGCTCAATGGATTCCCGTTTGATATTAAATCTGGGAGAAGCTACATGGAGAAATTCCTTAAGTCTCCTTCACCTAATCATGATGACGTTCATGAGATTCCTGAAGACTTATCACCTCTGTCATTCCCCTCTCACAATAATTATCAGTCTGCTATTGAAGTAGTTGAAAAAAGTGTTGTGAGTCCTAGTAAAGAGTCCAAGCAGAAAATGAGAAATTCAGATTTTTCCCCTGCTAGGGAGGAGACTGCACTGGCATTGGTTGTGGATGAACTGAATGAGGTCTCGAGTGGTGAGGGCTGTCTGGAAGTTTCCTCAACTTCACATGCAGTATTGGTTGAGAGGGATATTACAGTAGATGGAGGATCAAAAATAGATGACAGTATCAATGACAACCAATCTGATGATGTTGCAAGTGAGATAGACAATTTTGTGGACGCTCTTGCTTCAATGGACTCAGAAAATGATACAGACTCTGAGTTGAGAACCAAGAATAATTTGCACTTCATGAACAGCAGAGGTCATCCATCTGGTGCTGACGCGGAGGGCGTACAGGTTCAAGCTCAATCTGCAGATTCACTATCAATGGGAAATTCTACACTATCTGATGACGGGAGTAGTTCATCGAAAAAGGATGTATCTAGCTTTTATTCATCTGATACTCCTCGTAGCACTTCTGCTGAGAACATTCCGGATGCTGAAGAAACTCCGAATGATCAGGCTTCTGAAATTCATGTAGCTGAGCCATCACCAATACATCTGTCTGAGGAAAGAGAACTGTCCCAGCTTCCTGAAAATAGTGCTTCCAATGGTCCAAATGAAAGTTCAAGTCCTAAAGATTCAGTTCCTGTCGATGAGAATGCCGAAGTCATTGTAGAAGATATCACATCAGTGGGAATTGAGAGAGATGAAATGGTGGCCTTCAGTAGGGACCTACCTTTTACGTCCAGTGTTGCTGATGAATGTAATCCAAGTGGAGAGTATTTGCCTTCAAAACTGTCTGGAGAAACTTTGGATGGCTTCCATGAGAGTGCCTCTAAAATTGATGGCACAAGCACTTACCACTCCATTCCATCATCTTCTAAACACACCTTTACGTTTCAGGCGCCAGGGGGAAAGCAGTTTATTGGTGGGGACAAGATTTCTGTTGCTTCTACAGCCGATGGTTTTATTTCTCCTGGTACCACTGATGATCCGTTCTCATTACATGCTGAAATTCCGTCTCTGAATGAGTTAGTGGATGTTGAAAACTCAGCAGTTGCTATCAACAGTTCGGATGCTCATTTACATAATAGAGATGGTGAGTCACCTACAAGTTCATCTTGTGACCTGCCATGGGATGGTTTAGGTGCTGAGGAACCAAATTCCAACCTAGATGTTTCAGTTGGTGTGTCTGACATCATGGAGGCTGCTGCTGAGAAGCCAATTTCGGAAAATGAACTGGATTATAATATTATTTTGCCGCACGTAGATGGTAACCTGGGAGAAAACATCGCATGTTCACAAAATTCTGATCTACCACTTCTTCAGGAGCAGCCTAGTGATCCAATTATTAAAGAACTTGACACATGCTACTCTACTACAGTGGTTGGTGGAAGAGTTTCTGAAGTAGATAATTCTACTCTAGTGGGTGGTGAGAGAGCCGAAAGTTTAATCTCTGAGTCCTGCAATTCTAGAGATGAGGCTTATGTTGAAGAGCATGAAGTGAAGGAACGAACAGTACATCATTTAGAAGAATGTTGTGATCCACCCTCTGATGTAGTAGATGGTGCAATAGTGGCTCCATCTGCCTCTGATTCGGATTTGGTTGCTTGTGATACAATGGCAGGAACATTCTTGCTGGCTGAAGTCCATGTACAGGCAGAGGAGGTGGATCATAAATCTGGAACAAGTGCTTGTACAGTTTCTGGCCATGACGATGGTGACTCTTACAAAAAGCTGCATGAGGAATGCCTCTCTTTCGTCCTGGATGAGCAATCTGGCTTGGCAAGTGATACTTCATATTCGAGCAAACCTGTGGAGTCAGATTTATTAGATGATGATGCACACAGGTTGCATGATAAGGTGATGGACGATGATTTAGGGTTAAAGATATGTAATGATGATAGATACAATGATTCAGGAGCAGAAAGTGATGTGAATATTGAGGAAGCTTCAACCACTAAATCATCTGTGCAGCAATATGAACAGAGTCCCCTCTGTGTAGAAGAAGATGTTGCCTTGCAAATGGGCAGAGATTTGCACAGTAAATCCGATGATGATTTCTCTGCATTGCCGCTGACACATGTTCCCCATTGCAATGACTATTTAGAAATGTTTGACGACACTTCTGAATCCTTGTGGAAGAATCTGTTGGGTCAGTCTTCTGTTTTGGAGCAGTTATCACTGGATGGCAGTAAGATTGATGTTTATGAGCAGTGCGTAGATCTAATTAATCCTATATCTCCAAGCCTTCCTCTGCAATCAGATTGTGATTCGATACATGTCGAAGATACCCCCCCTCTACCACCCCTTCCTCCTGTTCAATGGTGGATGGGAAATAATCAAAATGCTTCCCCAGTTCGTGAGGGCATTGTAGTAACAAACGACGCTACTACCTTTCCACCTCCACTGTCATCGAGTGTGAATGAAGAGGCTCAGCATGCAATTCCATTCTTGCCGCAGCCAAGTTTATCAGATGTGAATCTTTCTGAACAACCCGAATACAGTAGTAGTTCACCCTTATCAATAAAACCGCCTCTGGTTCATCATGGTGATCAGGAAGATACTTTACTCCCACTGGAAGGGTTCCCCCTCACAGGCATGCTTTCACAGTCATCTGAATCGCCTGGTGAGACGCTACACAATGATGTTCAGGATGAAGAGGGAGGAAAAGTGGAGCAAAATTTGAACCCACTCCATCATTCTCATCTAATGGATTCCGCCAATACCACCAGGCCCTCCGGTGAAGGACTTGTAAAACCCCTTAATCAGACGGCCGTGGAAACAAATTCGAGTGGTTTGGAGCATGGATTGCAGTCTGTGCATCCCGAGGAAATTGTGGCCATTTGTGATACTACTGAGATATCTGCAACGATGGTTAATGATGGCATGAAACCAACTTTAGAGGAAAGTGCATCCCTGCCCATCAATGGTGGTATGCTAAATGGAAGTAGAACAACGAAGCTGCCCCTGCCCCGCAATCCTCTGATAGATGCCATTGCTGATGTTGCTCATGACAAAAGCAAAGTGAGTAGCTCCTCCAGTAACAATTTCTTACTGCTGAATTACTGTTTGCTCAATAAATGATTAATCATTTAATTTTTGCAGCTAAGGAAAGTACCAGAACGAGTTCAACCTCCGATGAAAAAGGAAGAAACAGGCTCAATATTGGAACAGATAAGGAACAAGGTCAAAATGATTTTTTTGTTTTGTTTAATGTTTACTCCCAGTATGTATCTTTACTGAAGTATGACTTAATGACTGAGTATCTTCATTGTGTCAGTCATTCAACTTGAAACCTGCACCTGCACCTGCAACAAGGCCCAGTATTCAGGGCCCTCCAACTAATCTGACCGTTGTTTCATTAATGAGCAAAGTAAACAAAGTGCTACTAACAAATCGCCAGGTCTCTCTCCCGCTCGCCCCCCTCTCTCTCTTCTCTTTCTTTCCTTCTTCTGTTATGATTCACATTAAGTTTGTCATTGTACAGGCGGTTGCTGGAAGTGATGACGAGGATGACGGGGATGATTGGGATTGATTTATGAATTCTTGTTCAAAATGCTCTGAATTTTCCAGTCATCTCCCCTCTAGGTCCACCGTATAATTTGGCTGTGGGAACTATCTTGATCTGGATAGCTTAGGTCTGTGTGGGTGTGACGTTCTCTATTATTATTTTTCTTTCTGAATATAACTAGTAGATATATATTGCCTATGGGCAGGTTGATATTAGAAGTGCTTTATCAGTCATTTCCACTGTAGATGTCGAATAGTCCATACCACGTTTATATCTTTATATTTTGTGTAATGAGGTCTTCGCTAGAGTTGGTCTATACAAATTGTTTACCTATACAAAGAAAAGAAAGTGCTGCAAGAATTTGTGCATATGTACAGTAGTTATAGATGGGTTATTTGGCTAATGGAAATTTGCAGTATGTATCTTGTGATCAGATAATCTCTCAGCAGGCATGTCTCTTCAGTGAGATGAATCAGGCTCGAAGATAACGACATCAACGGGTAAGAAGCAATGTCTGGAGTTTCTGTTTGTGGTCAAACTATTCTCTTTTACTTGTGATACCGACCGACGCATGCTCACTGGTTTCTTTTATTTAGTGGGATTAAGGCTCAGTTTGTTACTTTTGTAGGTGGAGATTCATGAGACAATTGGATTGAAGTTGATTACCTTGTTTATGTCTCTATTCTCCACCCATTTTAGGGGACCTAACAGCTAGTGCATAGGTACGACGAAGGCGTGAAAGGGTTAGAAACACTATTTGTTTGCCCCTTACTCTAGGTTGATTTAGATTGAAAAACAACGATGGAGCGATTTGCTTCCTTTTATCACTTGAATGTTGCATTTTAACATGGTATGGTATCTGTACCCACACGGTAAAGCTCATCATTTTGCATCAATCCGGCAAAGCCATTGTTCAACTCAATTTAGAAGGTAATTATAGTGAATTTGCTTTTTTGGTAATGGGAATTAAACCCCTCTCTTTTTCCGAAATAGAGGAAACATTCAGGTTGATAGTCTCAACTTTAGATTCGTTGTTTGAGCATTAAATTCGGGGTGGTGGTCTGATAGACACTAAAAGCGGTATTATGTGCTTTGGGTTGATGGATTTGCAAGGGCTGGTGAAGCTTTTGAAGAATTTGTAGATGATCAAGTCTGAGTAAAGAAGAGAATTCTGGCGTCATACGTATAAGCGGATAGATCATTTATTTTTTATCTTATATACTCTCTCCGTTTTTTTTTCATTGGCACACTTACTAAAAGTGGTGTTTTTTTTTAATTGGCACTTGCTATTTTGGGCAAGTTTAAGGTTTTTACATCCACTCATTTTACTTTCTCTTCTTTCAATTCAATTTCATCCACTCATTTAGCATCTCCTCAATTCTAACACCAAAAGAGAGGTGCCAATGAAAAAAAAACGGAGGGAGTACTGAATTTGTAAAATTACAGTACTAAGCTTGAAAATTTTAAATATGTTTTTTATATTATATATTATATATTTTTATATTAAATACATAATATTACTTGTTTTAATTTTTAAAAATATAATTATTAAATTTTATAAAATATTATTAAAAAATCTTGTGGAAAGGCCGCTTACGTAGATAATTACCGGTAACTCACAGGTAAATAAATGTGTAGATAATTTCTATGTCCATGTTCTTTTTTAAATGGAACAAAACCGCCATATTATATAGGCAACGTGTTGGGGAAAATTGTATTTTATAAAAAGATGATGTTTTATTAGAATAATAGACAGGTAAATGGTTTTAGTTGCGATATTAAAAAAATTATTATACAATAGTTATGAAATTTATAACTTGATTTATGCAATCTTAAATTTTATCTTCATCTCCTTTAATTTATATTTTAAACATTGGTATTTCAGTGGCTTATGGATATCTATTTATATACAGTGTCACAGGCTCTAAACCGTACAATTTCTGTATGAACTACACAGCTCAGGAAACCAATTTTTGTAATTTGACATATATTTTTAATTTTTTAAAATAATAATAGTTTTTCTTTTCAAAAGATTCCACCAATTTTATTCACTCAATTTATTTATTTTTTTGAAAAATAAATTTTAGAGCTTGTCTCTCGAGAAAAGGTCTTTCCACAAGACATGGAAAGATCAATGTTTAAAGTGTAAATTAGAATAAATGAAAATAAATAAATTTTATGGTCTCATCTGGTATTAGCGTTTTTACCAGCGTTTTGATTGACTATGGATGTTCGCATTTTCACTCGGTGAAATTGCCAATGAATACGAAAAAAAGTGCTTGGTTTCTTGGCGTTTTCACTAGATGAAACCGCTAATGAATACGAAAAAAAATGCTTGGTTTCTTGGTTTTTTCATATAGCGTTTCCGCCAAATACGAAACACTATTAGCAACATTTTTTTGCTTATCGTTGACTTTTACTTTTAACAATTATTTTTTTATCCTTCTACCTTTGTACCTTTCTCTACGCCATTAACATACACATCGTTTTATGTGTTTTGGGATTTAAATTTTACATTTTCATCGACATCTTCTTGGATTTAAATTTTCTTGCAATTAAATTTTAATGTAATTAGATTTTATTTTTCCTCTCTTATTTCAATATTAGTTTGATGACTATATATATAGAGAATTTTTAAAATTTTACCTCATAGATTTAGGGTCTGTCCCTTGAAAGACGATCTTTGCATAAGTTATGGAAATACCAAGATTTAAAGTGCAAATTAGAATGAATGGAGATAAAATTTTTGGGTTACATGAATCGGGTTATAAACTTTATAACTACTACACAAAGCATAATAAAATTTTGCAACTAAGACATTTTACCTTTTATTAATCTAATTAAAATCCATCTTTCAACAAGCCTATGGAAAGACAGTGTTTCCCAAGATTTTGCCATAGATTTATGTGATTTACTAATACTAATATACATTTTTGGTACGGACTAATACTAATATACATTAATAATTTATATTATAAATAATTAGATATAAAATTATATTTTTTTAAAATATTTTTAACTTTGTATAAATATTTACATTTTAATTATAATTTCTTATATCTTTCATTAGTCAACTAATATAGTTTATATTTATTCTCTTATATTAATGTTCATAATGAATAATAGTAAAAAAAAAATTAGTAAATATTTTTTTCTTCAATATTAGTGAATATATTAAATAATTGAAAATAAATTATATTAATATTAATAAAAATAACAATAATAAAATGGCAAAGTCTTGGGAAAGACAGTCTTTCCATAGGCTTATGAAAAGACGGGGTTTGATTAGAATAATAAAAGGTAAAAGGTCTTAGTTGCAATATCAAAGTTTTAGTATGAAACATGTAGTAGTTATAAAATTTAGAACCCGGTTCATGCAGCCCGAAAATTTTATCTTAATTTCTTCTAATTTACACTTTAAACCTTGGTCTTTCCATAACTTATGGAAAGACCGTCTTTCAAGAGACGGCCTCTAATAAAATATGTAAAATAAATTTATAAATAATGAATGGCCGTCATGTGCTTAAATGCCATTTTGCATAAAACCACTAACAGCCAACTGTTATATTTGTTAAACACTTTTGTAAACAGCTAATGTTCAAACAACTAACACAAACAGCTAACCTAAACAGCTGGTCTACGTGAAATCGTCAAATGCCAACAGCTGATTGCCAAACAGGGCATATAACCAATGTCCGTAGCAATTTTTTAATATTACAACTAAAACCTTTCACCTTTTACAATTATGATTAAACTCCGTCTTTCCATAACTTTTCCAAGATTTTGCCTAAATTTTATTCCCTTCTTTTATTCGCCAATCCAGCAGCAGCCAGGACACATTATTTTATACTAGTCTGAACTCTTCATTTTCACTAGTAGATCTATTATTATAACATCGCAAGAAACGAAAAGCAGCGGCCGCAGCAAGTCAAAAGTGAAGAGGGGATTCTGATTTCTGAGTCAAATTCAAAGCCCTTTCCCCTCCAAATCCCCAAACCCGATTCTAAGTCAACAAGGTAGACAGACAGCAGCCATGAACATGGCGCGAGGGAAGGGGGCCAGCAGCAACGGCGGCGGCGGCGACGACGACGAGATGGAAGGGAAGATGACCGTTCCCCTGTCGGACGTGGTTGCCGATTGCGTCAAGCGGTGGTTCGGCGACACCCTCAAGGAGGCCAAAGCCGGCGACGTCAGTATGCAGGTTCTGGTCTCTCAGATGTACTACAATGGCTACGGCGTCGCCAAGGACCCCGGCAAGGTGATTGTTGATGTCTTGATTTCTTGTCTGAGGTTGTTAATTGTTCGGTCTGACTTAGTTTGATTGCTGTTCAGGCCACGGCGTGGATGAAGAAGGCGTCGAGGGTAAGATCTTCCGTTTGGAAAGTTAGCAACAAACGCCCCGGTAATCTAATCTTCATTTCTCTCTTCACTTTTTTTTTTTTTTTGGTTTTGGTTTTAAATCGCCCCAAATTACTCATTTCTTGAATTTGACAGAGTTGATTCACCTGTGTTTTAGGTTACAATGCAAGTGATTCTGATTCGGATGAGCTTAGTGAGGAATCCTGATTCGGTGGGCATGATTTTATCTTCAAGTGAGGTCAGTTTACGGTTTCCAATCTCCTCTGTGTTTATATATGATGAGCAATGTGAATGTGACTGGTATCGACGTTATAGTAGTTGGTTCGTATAAATGCACGGACTTGTAATTAAGTGGTTTGGTTTGGATATCCGACAAACTTAGACTGGATGACTATTTCTCTATACCTCCCTTGGCTATTTCTATTCAACTACTATGTGCTCGGGTCTCTTTTTAGTCTTCAGTTATTGGAATATACACATTATGTTCTTGTTTGAGTCGTCTTCTTTAGATGTTTGTCTGTTCTGAATTGTCATTAAACCAATACGTTGCTTAGTTATTGACACTTCATTCATGGTTATAGTATCATTGCCAGATTCTTTATGAATCTGCTTTTGGCCCAAATGATATACTTATATGCTATTACCAGAAACTGGTGGTTGTGAGCTTCTTGCTAGATTAATCAATAAGGTTACGTCCCTATTGAAGAGACTCATCAGATGAGTTCTTTATATGCTATCCACTGAAATTCCAATACTCTCTGCATCCACGGTTTTCTTTCTTTCTTCTTTTAAGAAAAGATTGAACTCCTATTATCAATTTTTGATGCAGGAACTAGGAACGCTTTCCTAGCATATGGTAATAAAGAAGTTTAGGGTTGTTTGAGATGAATTTTATTCTGTTCCTTGATATCACTAGACAAGAGGTGCTATGCATATTGAGATATTTAACATTAATATATGAATGATAACTGTGCAGCTTCAATGTGTAAAACTTTGTTCATGCTGTGTCGTGGACCACTGAACATCAGTGTCATGAGTTTTAAACCAATCGTCAATCTGTAGATAGTAGTTCAGCATGCGGATGAGAAGTTTAGATCCCTTTTCCAAACCGGACACTTGTATGTAAAATTAACAACTATTATTAATATTTCCATGTAAATGTGTGAATTTCACCTTCTAGGTCAGTGCAGTTTCTCATTTACAGAGTGAGAGAGCAAAATTAAGGTAAAGATTTTTCGCTGTACATTTCATTTTATGCAGAGGAACAGTGTGAAACCTAATTGTTCTTAAACTGTTACTGGTGTAAATAAATTTTGTTTCTTGGATTGATTATCAAGGTGTAGCTATTTAAACAAGTCTGATGCCAGTTTCGCTGATGTGATAAATCTTTGCATTTGCAGGGTACTTCAGTAGGCTCGGTAACAATATCAATCGGGGTGCTGTCATTAGCTGACTTTCATTCCTTGTCATTGGATGGATTTAGTAGTTTTCATGTTTCTTTCACCCTATTCTTTGTATTCACAAATAGATCGATAATGGTTTATAGGAAACCCTTCTTTGGCATCATAGGTCTTTCAAAAGCCGAGGGTTGTCGTTGATTTTGCTCTTGTACACTTGTATGAGATTGACCATTTACATCTACATCTTCCTGTTTGGCATGGTTAGTTGTGCTAAACTTCCTTGGGAGCTCAACTGTTGATCCCTTGTATCACTTGAAAATATGGATTTGTATGAGATCTTAATTTGTTGACAAGAAGTGCAATCTGGCAGCGAAAAGTGGGGGGAATTGCCGAACATTTAAAATTTCAGGATCATTTATGTAAAATAATATAGACAGAGGAGTAAGGGTGCGTTTGACGAAGATTAAAAGGGCGTGTGCTTTACCTATAAGCGAATTTTTTAAGACTGTTTTGTAAAGTGTATGTTTCATGTCAAACGCAAAAAAAAAAAGAAAAAAGAAAAAAAAGAGAAATAATACAAACTGGTCTTCCATTTTAAATCAATTCAATTTTACTGAATAAGATAAGGATCAAACTGCCAAATCCAATGTTACTAGATCTAAAACTCAACTGAAGCAGTTGATAGTGTCCCTAGGTGGACCTGATAGTAAGACATCACTCCTCCTATAATACTCTTTTGATGATCGAGATATTCGATTATGCCTGTGGTGTCGGTGCGGCCAGGACGGGTGAGGGTGAGCCGCCAGATCGCATTTTGATGACTGAGATATTCGATTATGCCTGTGGTGTCGGTGCGGCCAGGACGGCTGAGGATGAGCTGTCAGGTCGCATTTTGATGACTGAGATATGCCTTCTGCTAATCTCACCGCAATTTGTGGGTTTGGTAAACAACCCATATTATTTTATTATTATCATTTGCAACCACGCCACTTCATAGCTCCTACTACAAAATTATTCAATTATACTTGAAAACTATGAAAATGAAAACTACTCCAGTAATCAAGAATTTCTCATCAACCAGTAATGCCTCAACAACAGATTCAGAAGGGTACTTATTAAGGCATTTTGTCGGGCTAATTAATGACGGTGGACTTTCTCCAACTCCATAGCTTGCACCCATGATGCTGCACGAGCCTCTGATTTCCGACCAGGAACAGCCGCCGCCGCCGCAATCTCTCATCGTGTATCTCTACTTCGGCCACTTCTTAGCCAGATGGGGCGCCAGGTATATATATTTGATGATTTCCATCCACCCGAAATCATACTACTATCTGATTTCTGTCCAATCGCAGAATGTGGGAATTCTCCGTGGGGCTATACATGATCAACGTGTGGCCGGATTCTTTGCTCCTGGCGGCGGCGTACGGGGTGGTGGAATCCGCCTCCACCGTGCTGTTCGGCCCGGTTGTTGGACAGTGGGTTGACCGGTTCTCCTACGACAAGGTTGTCCGGGCTTGGCTTCTGACACAGAATCTGTCTTTCATCATTGCCGGAGTCTCTGTGATCGCACTTCTCGTGATCGAGGACAGATTCGCAACGTTCGTCTTCCTCATCGTACTGATCAATGCTTCTGGAGCTGTTGCTGTGCTCTCCACGCTTGCCGGAACCATCCTCGTCGAAAGAGAATGGTAAATGATCTGCACCAAAGTTTTTTCCACAGTTGCACTGAATATGTTTCTATTCAGGACATTCATTGAAGAAGACTTAGTCGGCATATAGCTTCACACAGGCGAGAGGTTTTATCTACTCATAAAGAAGTCCAATACAATCCCATGCGCATCAGCTAACGCTTCCATTTCTTTATTTTATGGTAACTTATGTTATTGAAAATGGGTCCCATTGGCTAATTTTTAGGTATAATTCCGGCTGTTGACTGTTACATAAGGTCATATTTAGAGACTACGTGTTAAGAACTATAAATACTTATGTATGATCAAATTTCAACTGTTTTGATTGAAAACAAGATTCTGTGTAGTTTTAGATAAGACAGGGGGGGACACTTAGATTAGTTCTACTTCTACCTTTGTCCTTGTATAAGAGTTATGTTTGTGAGACTGAACGCGGTTGAAGTCTGATAATACTAACGGGACCATAATGATAAGTTCAAATCTCATCAGGGGCGAGGGGGAGTTCTGTTTGTAATACTCGTCCATGGACATTCGCTTTTGGATTTATTACTTATGCAACTACAAATATATGGATGGAAATGAATGAAAAAAGGTAAAATGTGGGGTTGAGATGATTAATTTCTTACTAAAACTGAAATGTGTCATTAATCATTAATAGTGAAACAAACTAGAGGCGAAAAGTGTGCCAGTATTAGAAAAACGGAGTGAGTAACTGTATTGCATTACAGGGTTGTGGTGATATCAGAAGGGCAGGCTCCAGAAATGTTGACAGGGATGAACTCAGTGATAAGAAGGATTGATCTGGTGTGCAAGCTGCTCGCCCCCATCGCATCCGGCTTCATCATCAGCTTCGTGTCTCTAAGAGCATCAGCATTAGCTCTGGCCCTTTGGAATGTCCTCTCGGTTTGCTTGCAGTACTGGCTTCTGATGTCGGTGTACAATGGCATTCCAGCCTTGAACGAGAGCATTCATAAGCGAATCGCGCAGACTAGGGAAGACACTGATGATGGGAACCAAAGCTCGATCAGCTATTTCATGGCATGGAAAATTTACTCAAAACAAGATGTCGTGTTGCCCGGGATCGCTCTTGCTTTGCTCTACTTCACCGTGCTAAGGTCACTTCTGCTTTGCTCTAACATGGTTTAGTGGATGTATATTCTCACTGTTTGTCCTGCTATCCCTTCTCATTATAACTGTCTTAAGCGGGCGATTTTTCGTGCAATGTGTTTCAGCTTTGGAACTCTGATGACAGCTACATTGGAATGGGAAGGGATAGCTGCATACGCGATAGGGATTGGACGGGGAGTGAGCGCTACAATAGGTATCGCTGCAACATTTTTGTACCCGGTTATAGAATCGCGCCTCTCCACTCTACGTACCGGTCTCTGGTCCATTTGGTCTCAGGTTCGGTTACATTTGACGCACTTACAAGTTTGTTTGGTTCATTTGAATTCGCGATATTCAGATCGAGATTCTGATAACTATGCATGTGCTAATGTGTTGGTTGTGTAGTGGACTTGCTTGTTGGTGTGCTTGGTTTGGATTTGGGTTCCAAACAAAGTTGTGGGAGCGTACGTGTTGATGGGAGGAGTGAGTGCTTCACGGCTTGGACTATGGATGTTTGATCTATCAGTCATTCAACAAATGCAGGTATCGGCAGTATCTGATCCGATAATTTAAAATTATTGAAATAATTCGACCCAAATCGCTCGATAATTCTTTATAAAATTATAATGACATCATTTGTTGTTTGTAGAATCAGGTGCCAGAATCTGATCGGTGTGTGGTGGGTGGTGTACAAAATTCTCTTCAATCACTCTTGGACTTGGCAACCTACCTCATGGGCATCATCGTATCTAATCCTCAGGTAATCCTTTTTCTGGTTGAGTTTAGAGATGTCTTTTTTAATTAAATCTTGACTCGGCTTGTCAATCGTTTGATGATTGGATTCGGGTTTATTTTTAATAGTGCAAATGTGTATGAATTCAGGATTTTTGGAAGCTGATTGTTGTATCTTTGGTGGTGGTGACATTGGCGGCAACTTTGTATACAATGCATGTATATCTCGTGAGAAAACATCTTTTTCATTTCGAGAAATTAAAGTGCTTCTAGTCCCAAAATTTTAATGCTATTTTAAGCTAAAATCAAATGAAAGTGAACTATAATTATTCTGCATTCTTTTGTGTAATATAATAATTAAATTCAAATCGTTGTGTGTTGGAAGTGAAATGAAATAGATTTTAACAGTATCTAACTTTGTGACAAAAATTTTAACACGAACTATTCAAATCTATCTTCTTATATGTTGGAGTTGAGGGCACCACCTGACACCCCCTTAAATCCGCCCATATCAGGATCGGAGCTAAAAAAAATTCCAATGGGGATATTTAATTATTTTGCAATTGAAAAATATAATACAAAATACGATAATAATTAACCATGGTTGAATGATGTTGAATTGCGGGATTAACAGAAGACGAAGATAAGACTCGAGACCTCTAGGATGACTACAATAGCCACGACCCGACCCGGAATTGATTTCGGGTCTTGTTCGAGTTCTGGAGATTGAGTAGTAGTACTATGCAAGTTTGACAGGTTTGGTGTTTGGCCAGATTCAATCTTTAGAGGGATAATCTGTACCATTAAAAGCATACATTTGGCAAACAGCAAACAGAAACCCTGTGTATACTTGTTTAGTACATAATTTCGTACAGATAAAAGCCAAGATTCTACTTCACCATTTCAACAATTATCTGAGCAAATACAAGTCAACCCATTAAAAAAGCACACAATTCATAGAATAGTTTTTTGATTTGAAACACTCCTGCATCTTTAGTTTTTTGCAGCAACATAATAACAAAACACACTTACTCAAAATGTATGGGTACAATTGACATCAAAATTCAGTACCAATCAAAACGTAGTTCACAGGAAAAATAGTAACTAGATCGATCAGACAACCCAAATTGGCTCGGCCAACCAGACCCATACATGTACCGCACACCATCGCCAGACTGAAGGTATCCAAGTCCTCATCCACCCTCCAGACAGCTTCATGTAGAGACGGAAGTAAAACCGGTGCAGCCCTCTCACTGAGCGATAAAACGTGTATCTACCTTTAAACATTACCCTCATCTCTTGGTAACAGACTGAGCCCCAGTCCTCCACTGCTTGAATGGCAACATCGTCCTCATCCGTTCTAATGGCAAGACTAGTCAGCTTCAAGATTTCACTCAGGTAAGAACTTAGCAGCAGGTAACATCTTGAAGCTATACAGACAAGACATGCGAATGCTGTCTCTCTGGACACGCTTGACTCAGCTGCTTCAAGAATAGCTTCCATAACATTGTCGACTACCGCCAATTCTTGACCATACATTACCCCTCTCACATCAAGGGCTTTATACACAGCCTTTATTGCAGCAAGACTCACTCCCGGAGGATTTCTGTCACCCAAGGAGTTAGCCGCTATAGTGAGTACCAAATTAAATGATTTTGGGACTTCCTCACTCACATACCCAAGTGTCTCCAGAACTACATCTTTGAGTATTACAGCATCTTGTTGAAGCACTTGACCAACAAAAGAACAGAGTAGTTGGTGAACCGGAGGGACTTCCTTACACATTTGATCAAGTGTGTCCAAAGCTTCATCTGTATGTATACGTCTACGGTATATAGGATAGTCATGGTTGAACAATTCACCAATAAAAAAGCAGAGGATCTGGAGCTCTTTTACACGAACATCCACTGAAGCGATTTTGGCTAGCATTCGGGAGGCAATTCGACGCACATCCCCAACATGAGATGCAAGTGTCAACAAAAGCATTTTGATGATTCTGGTCATGTTCTCAGCATGTGAAAGCCACTGCGAAGTGACCCTTGCATCCAAGAAATTCTTGAGCAGTAAACTAGCCAGTGTACGCGATTTGCTTAGCTTTCCATCATTGGAGAGTTCAACTGACAATGATAAAACAATACTATGAAAATCCCGTCCATGTTTCAATGATGGAAAGCCAAAATGGCCTGCAAAAGGGCAGTTCAGGTTGGTGTTCACTTCATATTCCGTTATACAATACAAATGCTAGGAAAATCATAATCGTGTCGAGCCAGTTAGGGCATCGCGTAGTAAACTACCAACCGAGGCACAATCACATTATTAATGAAAAAATCAAAGACACGCGTTGCGTTGTCCTGTTTCCATTTTCGATGCACAATGAGAAATTCTCAACAGCTCCAAACATCTTCCACGAGAAATTAGACAATGCACGAAAGTGACAGAGAGAACATACCATCCAAGGGATCGGCGAGCAAAGCAGAGCCAGTAGAGGCATCCTTAGCCCAGTCATATGACTTGATGTGCAAGGTTCCAAACAGAAGCTTGCTGAAAACAGTCATCTCAGGATGAAAACAGTCATCTCAGGATGATTATGCAATGGAATGACCCCCGTTGGTGGCAAGCAGAAAATCCCAATCTGCAAAGTTCCATGAATACACAAGTTTACACACTCACACAGTAAAAACCCTCCGAAAACACAGCATAACAGAACATGAACAAACATACCGAGAATCGATCGCAGTCATAAATGTGCAGATAGGTGATCCTTGGATAGCCCTCAGCACTTTTTGACTTGAAAAATGGCATGTCTGGACTCACCCCTACATCCTTCCCAGTCATAGTATCTGCACGTGTAAAAGATACAAACAAGGCTGTCATTCTCTCAAGCTACAACACCGCAGTTAAAAGAGGAAATTCCAGACAGCCATTAGCTATTTTTGCAGAACATTAACATCCTAGAAACACATTCTCGAACGCATGCACCTAATCAGACAAAACAAGTGGTCCACGGACAAACACACAAAAAAAGCACTCCCTCCCTCTGCTCCGGCCAAACAAGGAAAATCGATAAAAACAAGTATCAAATCTAAAACAGCATATCATTCCTCAAAACAACTCATTAAAGATGCATCAAACCGGAAACCCCAATCAACACAGCAAATCTTCATTAATCAAATAACTACCTAGTACGGATTTCAGCAGCTCGATCTTGTCAGCGGGCGGCACAATGCCGGGGCCGCAGTCGGCAAAAACCTCGCGGCAGGTCTCGTAGAGCCGCTGCACCGCCCCAAAGGCGGGTTTCTTCTGGCGGCGTCGATTCTTCTGGCCGTCGCCGTAGACCTTTCCCCAGGGATTGCTGCCATTGCGCTCGACCCCCATGTGCATAAATCAAGAGGCGGAGATATTTTCTGAGTGTGTCTGGATTGTTCGGAGCGGTGAAGATTGTAGATGATGGCAGTAAATAAATAGTGAAGGGGGATTAGGAAAACGGCAAAAGTAGTTGCTGGTTTGCGGATGAAAGGTGAATAGGGCGAGAAACTCTCCAATGATGGAAAGCCAAGCAAATCGCATATACTGGCTGGTATACTGCTCAAGAATTTCTTGGATGCAAGGGTCACTTCGCAGTGGCTTTCGCATGCTGAGAACAGGACCAGAATCATCAAAATGCTTTTGTTGACCCTTGCATCTTTTGTTGGGGATGTGCGTCGAATTGCCTCCCAAGTGCTAGCCAAAATCGCTTCAGTGAAGGTTCGGGTAAAAGAGCTCCAGTTCCTCTACATTTTGATTGGTGAATTGTTCAACCATGACTATCCTGTATACCGTAGACGTATACATACAGATGAAGCTTTGGACACACTTGATCAAATGTGTAAGGAAGTCCCTCTGGTTCACCAACTCTTCTGTTCTTTGGCTAGTCAAGTGTTTCAACATGATGTTGTAATACTCAAAGATATGTAGGTCTGGAGACATTTGGGTATGTGAGTGAGGAAGTCCCAAAATCATTTAATTTGGTACTCACTATACCTGCTAACTGCTTGGGTGACAGAAATCCTCCAAGGGTGAGTCTTGCTGCAGTAAAGGCTGTGTAGAAAGCCCTTTGATGTGAGAAGGGTAATGTGTGGTCAAGAATTGGCGGTAGTCGACAATGTTATGGAAGTTATTCTTGAAGCAGCTGAGTCAAGCGCGTCCAAGATCAGAGAGAGCATTCGCATGTCTTGTCTATGTAGTTTCAAGAGGTTACCTGCCGCTAAGTTCTTACCTGAGTGAAATCTTGAAGCTGACTAATCTTGCCATTAGAACGGACGAAGACGATGTCGCCATTCAAGCAGTGGAAGACCGGTGCTCAGTCTGCTACCAAGAGATGAGGGTAATGTTTAAAGGTAGATACGCACACGGTTTACTGTTCAGTGAGAGGACAGCACCAGTTTTACTTCCGTTGCTACATGAAGCTGTTTGGAGGGTGGATGAGGACTTCGATACCTTTAGTCTGGCAGAATCAGTAACAACAGCCTCAAGAAGGCGACATCCGCAACAACAGCCTCAAAAACTGCTGTCATTATGTTAGGCTCCCCTAAGTCAGGGTGCTTAAAGCTGGCTTTGCCAAGAAGAAGGGCATTGAACAATGCATTAACAGCAGCATGTATGACCTCCGGATCTTGCTCAGTCGCATTCATGTATGGGAGAATATACTGGAGGAAGGAGTCACGGCAAGATTCCTCCTCACACACAAAACCAAGGGTCTCCACAGTTGCAAGTGTAAGTGGCTGGTGATTCATGTTGTTGAGCAAGCACCCAATGAGTTGGGGCCATTGTTGGAGAGGAATCTTCATTGACGCAATCTTCCCAATCACTTGGGAGGCCCGAACAGAAGATCCAAGGGTGTTTAAAAGCAAGTTTTTAACCCTGGACCTGATATCAGGATCAATCGAGAGCCACTGTTGGTCCAAGGAATTCTGCAGCGCGATTACAGCCAGTCTACGTGATTCAGTTGGTTTCGTACCATCGGAGAGCTCCACTGACAATGATAAAAGATACCCCGGTAAATTCTCCATGGCCCTCTCCTGCATGGAGAAACACATCACCACCCAAATAGAGAAGACAAACACAATCAAATACATCACCACCCAAATAGAGAAGACAAACACAATCAAATACATCACCACCCAAATAGAGAAGACAAACACCGCAGTAATCACGATAGCTAGCTACGAAACAGGGCAGCTTAATGAGAAAATAAGATATCCTTAAATCCATGGAGAAACATCAACGACCCTATGTAATAGAAGATATAAAAAGGCTAAAACCCCAAGTAATGGAAGATAAAATCAAGCGCCAACAGTCAATAATCAACTAATCTGAAACCAAACTCAAGCAAATCTACCAAAATCCTACGTACGAAAGCACATAATCAGAGTAAAATGAAACCGAAATCACAGTTGAAGGAGCAATGTTACCTCAGAGAGATCGGGCGGCGGCGATGGAACGGCAGACATACTCCCTCACAAATCTTTTTCTCTCTGGAAAAGAAAGAGCGTGAGTGATGCGAGAGAAAGAGAGCAGTGCGTGTTTGTGTGTACTAATCTGAAACCAAAATCAAGCAAATCTATGCAGAATGTTACCAAAATCCTAAGTACGAAAGCACATAATCAGAGTAAAATGAAACCGAAATCACAGTTGAAGGAGCAATGTTACCTCAGAAAGATCGGGCGGCGGCGATGGAACGGCAGACATACTCCCTCACAAATCTTTTTCTCTCTGGAAAAGAAAGAGCGTGAGTGATGAGAGAGAAAGAGAGCAGTGCGTGTTTGTGTGTACTAATCTGAAACCAAACTCAAGCAAATCTACCAAAATCCTAAGTACGAAAGCACATAATCAGAGTAAAATGAAACCGAAATCACAGTTGAAGGAGCAATGTTACCTCAGAGAGATCGGGCGGCGGCAATGGAACGGCAGACATACTCCCTCACAAATCTTTTTCTCTCTGGAAAAGAAAGAGCGTGAGTGATGCGAGAGAAAGAGAGCAGTGCGTGTTTGTGTGTACTAATCTGAAACCAAACTCAAGCAAATCTATGCAGAATGTTACCAAAATCCTAAGTACGAAAGCACATAATCAGAGTAAAATGAAACCGAAATCACAGTTGAAGGAGCAATGTTACCTCAGAAAGATCGGGCGGCGGCGATGGAACGGCAGACATACTCCCTCACAAATCTTTTTCTCTCTGGAAAAGAAAGAGCGTGAGTGATGAGAGAGAAAGAGAGCAGTGCGTGTTTGTGTGTACTAATCTGAAACCAAACTCAAGCAAATCTACGCAGAATGTAACCAAAATCCTAAGTACGAAAGCACATAATCAGAGTAAAATGAAACCGAAATCACAGTTGAAGGAGCAATGTTACCTCAGAAAGATCGGGCGGCGGCGATGGAATGGCAGACATACTCCCTCACAAATCTTTTTCTCTCTGGAAAAGAAAGAGCGTGAGTGAATGAGAGAGAAAGAGAGCAGTGTGTGTTTGTGTTTGTGTGTGTGAGTGAGTGAGAGAGAAAGAGAGCAATCTGCTGCGAGTGGGAGAGAAAGAGAGCAGTCTGCTGTGAGTGGGAGAAAGAGAGTGGTACTGTGTGAGTGCGTGAGAGAACTGAAATTTCGAATTGAGGGAAGAAGCGAGAGGGAGCAGATTTTTTTCACGTACAAACATTGTGTCAGCTTTTTCAACCATGATCAAATATGGTGATACTCTTCCTCCCACCTCGAAAGAAATCACTACCTCCCTCATGTCAAATTCCCGAGAAAATAATTACACCCTCCGTCCGTATTAAATTGCAAGAATTTTTTTGCGATTATTAAGAAGTATGGACCGTTAATATATTTAATTATATATAATATTAGTAAATAAAAAATTACTTTTTAAAAATTATTTGTAATATCAAATCTAACAATATCACATGATAATATTATTACTTATAGGCATATTTAAATATGTGGTCAAATTTACAGTAAATAATATCAAATAGTAAAGTGTGCAGTTTAATATGGGACGAATGGAGTATGACATTTAAATAATTTCTTTTTTTAAGATAGAGTGAATGGAGGAGGTTATTTTGCATAGGAACTAAATCTCGCCCGACCAAGTTATTGATGAAGAGATTCGAATCCCAACCCACGTCACTGTTTTTGGACTCAAAAGTTTGGCATATCATTTTTATTAGATGTTGACCAGGGCAGGACCTTTCAATGGAGGGTAAAATGGTCCTCAGTTATTTCTAAACGAATTAAGTGAGGTTATTCTGGTAGTTTCAATATTGGTCGATGCCGCTAAACAAAAGGTCAACATCGGATTCAAGCAAAAAGGGTATGGATTTTTAAATCACAACTAATCTCGAGATACATGTGCACTTTTAAAAATCTTAGGGATATATATGCACTAATTAAGAATTAGAGGTATAAATACATTTTACCCTAAAAAGTAATTAGTTGAATAAAAATAATTTGAATTTTGTTGGAGAGGAAATGCATCATTGTTAAAACATCAAACAAAAATTGAAATAGTGTTGAGTAGGTGTATAATTTTCTATAGTACCAATGTCAAAGTAAAGCCGAATATTGAAATTACCAGAATGTGTAGTATAATTTTGAAGTGATGGCAAAGCTGAATATTGTCTGACGTAAATACGACGGTGAATTAATAATTTTTCAATTAAGCTGTATAAATTCCCTCCATAATTTAGAAAGAGTGCGTCTCTTGAAAAACGATCTTTCCATAAGTCATGGAAAGACCAAGGTTTAAAGTGTAAATTAGAAGAAATTAAGATAAAATTTTCGGATTGCATGAACCGGGTTATAAATTTTATAACTACTACATGTTGCATACTAAATTTTTAATGTTGCAACTAAGACCTTTTACATTTTATTATTCGAATTAAACCTCATCTTTCCATAAGCATATGGAAAGGCCGTCTTTCCCAAGACTTTGCCTTTTATAAATTGGCTCCAACATTTTAAAATTTATAGCCAAAATTATATAAAAGTACAACTAGTCTCTTGTTACATCACCCACTCATCTATAAAAGCATATTAAAGGATAAGTTCAGGCAAGAACTGGTCTGAACATAATCTCGAGAGTCTTTATTGTTGGTTTAAAAGTTTAGGAGTGGATTTTTTTTAATGTGCCTGGAGATGCTCAGGCCAGTTTTTGCCAGATTTTACCTTTTCAATTCCGGACCATCAGCATCAGCATCATAACTTACCTTTTCAGCATCTCCCAGAGGCAGCCACTCGGTGGGAGGTTTCAATCTGAACCATCAGTTTCATATGAGCAAGAATGAAGCAACAACTAGCAAATAGTGAGACTGTGAATACATGATCCAAGCGATATGACCGCCCGGTACGGGTAAAATATCAATCAACTCGAGGCTTTGATGGGCTTATCTCTCAATTCAAGGCTAACTTACAAAAGTACAAATGGCAAAAATACAGTGCATATGGTTGTGACAACAAAGAGATTAGAAGTCATACAAATGCAGTTCACTTGCGTTTGACAATAAAACAAAGCAGGTTGAAATTATGTTTATCAAAGTTAAGAGTGCAACATGCACTTCAAATATATGCACAACATAATTCACATTGACGATAAATGATTCTACCTTACAGAGGCAACCTCAAGATAATTACTGACCCCTAATGAACAAGAATCATACGTGATCTGCCACAATAAGCATTACATACCTAAGTTGATGTTTGCTTGTGCTGTGAGTAGGCCAATGTTTGATTATGAGAAAAAGGTCATGTTCGATGGTAAAATTGGAGTTTTCCCTCACGTAAAAAATATACCAACTTAGCATAGAAGTGTTTGGGACACTATAGTTTTAATACATGTTAAGTCCATGAATAGGGATTGCATGTAATCTCAACTATAACACTTAAATGGCCAGTCTGGGCAAGCAAGAACATATCAATTTAACAAGATAATGCCACAACTCATATATTGGCAAATGATCCCGAATTCCTAGCAGAAGCTGAGTTAGATAGTTTTAACATAACATTCGAATGCCAACCAGCTAAGTCACCCAATTTGAACATTTTAGATTTGGAGTTTTTTTTGTTTGCATCAATTCAAAGTTTACGACATGAGAACCTACGCTAACCTAAGGGATATAGTACAGGATGTTATAAATGCATTTCATAGAGAAGTCCTCAAAAGATTAACCTCGTTTTTCTATCTTTACAAAATGGGATAATTGAAATAATGAAGTATAGAGGTGAAAATAACTCCAAGTTACAACACATGGGGACAAAACGTAGATAAAACTAGTGAAGACAGGAATTCGATCACAGCTTCATTGTAGATAAAACTAGTAAAGGGATGCTTGGAGATTTGGTTGCAATTGGAAGAACCAAAAAAAGTTTAAAACTTGCTTCTTAACATGGAAATGTCATGGGGAAATAGTTTGAATTTATATTTAGAGTGGTTTAATGTGAAGAGTCCATATCTTGAAATACGATCTTTTTATAAGTTACGGAAAGACCAACGCTATTGGAGAAAGGGGCCATTAAAGGCGGTTTTATCGTACCAGAGAAGACACTTTATAACTGCCTTTGATGGCTCCACCTTTGATCAATTTCAATCAAATGTGGTTTAAATAACCGCCTTTAATAGGACCAGAAAAAATTTTCGAACTTGGAAACTCTTTCTTACCTTCCAAAAAAAAGTTTTCGTAAACCAATCTACTCAGAACAACAACCCATGACAACAACAATCATTCCCACACCAATAAAAGCGCAAAACGAACAGTGGCGATTGAAAAAAAAAACCTAAACCCT
Source organism: Rubia yunnanensis (assembly GCA_037428765.1). Taxonomy (NCBI): domain Eukaryota; kingdom Viridiplantae; phylum Streptophyta; class Magnoliopsida; order Gentianales; family Rubiaceae; genus Rubia; species Rubia yunnanensis. The sequence goes on along the minus strand of CM075066.1, from coordinate 115,080,754 downwards.
AAACACAAAAAGAACAGCGAAGGAGGCCTTCCGAGGCAATGCGACGAAAGCAATCTCCAGCGAGCCTTCACGGCGAACGATGGAGGAACGCGACGGAGACTGGAGGCTGTGTATCGGAGGCCATGAGCAGAGGTCATGGGCTGCGCGTCGGAGGCTGAAGTGGCGGGGCTGTGCATCGGGGTCGTGTGGTGAGCGTCGAAGCCTGGAGGCGGGACTAGAGCGGCGAAAACCCTAGGCGAGCTGAGGGGTGGTGTGGGTAGTGAAGCTTGGTGGAGGGCGGTGGAGCTTAGGCGGAGAGCTTAGGGGTGGCATAAGATATGAGAGTTGCTGAAGGTGGGTGGAGGGTGACGTGAGGCGGGGGCTGAGAGGTGGAGGTGCCGGTGGTGGGGTGTGGGGTGGGAAGAGAAGTTAGACAGTCGATAGGGTTTCAAAGGGGAGAGAATGAAAATAGGGGAGAAAAGGCTGGCAGAAGTAAACGGGTTTGGGCCAAGGAAATGACTGAGTGTGATTTCAGCCCATTAAAGGTGATTATGCCTTTAGAACCGCCTTTAAAATGACAATGTGACCTAGGAAAGCATTTCCGAACTCGGAAATGATTCTGGGCCTTAATTAAAAGCGGTTTCAAAGGATGAACCGCCTTTAATTAATTCAAATCACCTTTAAAATGACTTGGGAAGGACTTTCGAAGCCAAAATTGGTTCCGGACCTCAATTAGTGCAAGGTTTAAATTGCAAATTAGAAAGAATAAAGATTAAATTTGTGGGTTGCATTAATTAAGTCATAAACTTTATTACTACACGTTGTATAATAAATTTTTATCATTGCAACCAAAACCTTTTACCTTTTATTTTTCTAATTAAATTCGATATTTTCCTAAATACAGGGAAAGACAGTTTTTTTAAGACTTTACCTAGCGTGAAAATGGGAAATGGTGAAAAAGAAAGAAAATTGTGTTTTTATAATCCTACCTAGTTGACATAAGTGCCAATATAACCTTTCAATAATCGAAAGTGCCAATATAACCCTATATAGTTAGTGAAAGTGTCATATATAACCCTATAAGTTTTAAGGATGTGCTGATATAACCAATAAGATTGCATAATGTGCTGATATAACCTTACCTAATTTCAACGAACTATGGAGTTCAGGCTAACTATGAGGGTAAAATTGTCCACCCAATTTCAGAGTTAGCCCAAAGGGTATTTTGGTCAATTTACATAGTGTCAACGCTGAAAAATTGAGGCCAATGCCGAAAATGGGATCCGAGGGTTATATTGGCACTTTTATTAACTAGTTAGGGTTATATTTGCACTAAAAATTATCACATAGTTATATTGATACTTACACAAACAGATAGGGTTATATTGTCACTCATTCCAAAAAGAAAAGAGAAGAAAAGGTTTGGCATGGGCGCGTGAAATAGACGAGCAAGAGCTTATCGAGTGGTTACTTGGGCACAAAGCAAAATATATGCCTGTCAGTCTCTGACGCAACATAACCCTGTTTTCCGTTGCATCTTTTCTCTTAAACATCATTTCCTTGATCAGGAAGAAAAACATTTTATTATTTTATTTTCCTTTTTTATCTGACACGTCTTTATTTATTTAAATTTTTTTAGTGAATTACTATATCACATCATGTATTTTACTTGATTATGTCCTATATTTATACAATTGAATATACAATTTATATTTTAAATTTAATTAAATAAGTTTAAATCAATATTTAATTTAATTTTAAATACTACCACTCCGACTGGAGGTGTTCTTTGGAGGACGGCAGCCGAAGGTGGAGGCTGGTGGCCGACCGATGGTGACTGCGCCGGAGGTGGAGGACGGCGACCGGCAGTGCTTCACCGGAGGTGGAGAACGGCGACCGGCCGGCAGTGTTTTGCCGGAGGTGGAGGACGGGCGATCGTCTGGCGGTGACTTCGCCGGAGGTGGAGGACGGCGGCCGATGGTGCTTCCTTCTCCGGCTCTCCTTCTCCAGTTCTCCTTCTCCAGTTCTCCTTCTCCGACTCTCCTTTCCCGGTTCTCTTTCGTCGGCTCTCCTTCTGGTCTCCTTTTCCGGCTCTCATTTCCCCGCTCTTCTTCTCCAGTTCTCCTTCTCCAACTCTCCTTCCAGTCTCCTTCTCCAGCTCTCCTTCCAGTTCCCCTTTTTCGGCTCTCTTTCTCCCGTTCCTTCTCCGGCTCTCCTTCCGGTCTCCTTCTCCATCTCCCCTTCTAGTTCTCCTTCTCCGACTCTCCTTCCGATTATCCTTCTCCGGCTCTCATTATGGTCTCCTTCTTTGGCTCTTCTTCTGGCCTCTTTCTCTGGCTATTCTTCCGGTCTCCTTCTCCGGCAGTGGCGGTGCGTGCTGGTGGTGGTGGCGGTGGCGGTGGCGCCGGCAATATTATTGTTTATGTTTTTGATTTTTTGTTTTATTTTGAAAAATTAAAATTAGTATTATACATGTTTATACGGATTAGGACGTAACCTAATAAAATACAGGATGCGATATAACACCTTTTTATTACCTCCGCGATTTTGCTCGAGTTTTGCTATTTAGTACTACTGTCTGTGGGTTGCCGCACCAGGACCTTTTCTGGAAATTTCTTATGTGAGAAAATATCTGTAAGAATGATATTTTCGTTTTCATACATTTATGAACAGTTTATAGTGGCTTTTATACTTCCTCCAAATTTTTTTGATATTGTCATCATCTTTTCATATTGGTATCTTCCTCTTTTGGCAAATTCTAGACTATTTTCATTCACAAAACTTACTTTTTGTTTTCCCTATTCAACCTACACCACTCATTTTATTTTTTGACCAGTTTTTTGTCATTTCAAAGAGGGACAATATTTAGGGACCGGAGGGAGTATTAAATGTTGTATTTTTTTTATAAAATTTAAATGTTGTATTTTTAAAATTAAAATAAGTAATAATATGTATTTGAATGTGAATATATAAAAATATTTTCTAAATTTAGTAGTATGTAACTTAATAAATGCAGTGTAAATTGTAAATAATAAGTGGTTTGTCCATAAAAAATGCAGTGTATAAAGTAAATAATAGTGTCCATAAACTTATGGACAGACCGCCTATAAGGAGACGCACACTATTTTGAAAAGGGCAAAATACAAATATAACACTATTATTTTCTTAAAGTGCCAATATAACTCTGTAAATTTTAAATGTGCGATTCTAACCCTATGTTTTACAGCAAATGTGCATATGTAACCTTTTTGCACTATTCCGGCATGGACTTGACATTTTCAGGCATTTACCTAACCTAAAAGACTAAAATACCCCTGGTCTAAAAACTAATAACTTAATGACAAAAACATCCTAGGTTTCTTCTTCTTCATCATCTCCAAAACCTACTATGTCGTTGCTTCACCGAGCGCCGCCGCTCCTCCATCGTGTGCCGCTTCCACTTCATCACGCGTCGCCTCTGCTATGCCGTGCGCCGCCTCTACTCCGTTGTGCACCGCCTCTGCTTCACCGCCAACCCCAGCCCTAAACCCTCCCGCCTTCCCTAGCTCTAAGCCCTCCCCACATTCCCTAGCCCTAAGCTTTGTCGTTGTTCCACTGTGCGCCGCCGCCAACCCCAACTCTAAGCCCTCCCCACCACCCTTTGCCTAGAGTTCTCCCCACCTCAATTTCACATCCCCGATAATCACCATCCACCTCCTCCTCTAACCACCAAACCCTAACCTCTGCCCCGGCCTACCACCAACTCCCCCGACTACCAAACCCTCAACCTATCCTATCCATAAGTTTTTTGGTGCAAATCACCAGCGATTATACACGAGTACACATAGAATAGAATGATTTAGGGTAGAAATTGGTCGGAACTTACGATTCATACACCGCCTCTATTTTCTCCAACAAAATCCACTACCGCGCCGCCCAGCTCTGACTACTGGTGAAACGGTGAGACCGGCTACTGTTTGCGGGACCAGTTCGACAGAGTACGGGGGTTACTGTTTGCGGAGATAATGGGCAGGTTGGGAAATAATGGGGAGAAAAGGGAAAATTGGGTGGGTTGTGTTGATTAGATAATGAGGGTATAAACGTCCTTCCACTTATTATGTTTTATTTCTTAAAACAGGGGGCATAATGATCATTTCATGTATTTTCGGCCAAATTACGGTCCCAAGGGTTAGATTAGCACTTTCTATCAAATAATAGGGTTATAATTGCACTGTCAAATTTTATAGGATGATTTTGATATTTTCGACCAAAATATTGGATCATTTTAGCAAATAACTCTTTTGAAAATTGAAGAATATAATTACTTGCGCTATTTCCTTATCTTGCGCACCATAAATTATACTTTCTATCATAATTGATGATAGACAACCAGTTTTCTATCATAATTAATGTTGATTAAATTTTTTTTTAGCATTAGCACAGTATGTAACTAAGAACAACGAGACATGGTGATGAAAATATTTTGAACAATGCAACATTCGACGTACTCCATTCAGGCATTCACCCTTTCAAATTTTCACATTTTTTCATTTTATTATTCACGACAAATATTCATACAAAATTTTAAATGGATTACATGTGTCATATAATTATCCTCTTATATTATTTTTATTTTTAAAAAATAGGGGGCTAAAGGATAATTTCTTAAAATTAGTACTCCCGAGTAAATTCATGGCGGACGTTGGAGCGCCCCCTCCAGCCCTCTTGTCCCCCACCTTTGCTTGTGATTGTATTACACCTTATCAGAAGCCGAAGTAAAGCAATATGTGGAAGAAACGTAAACTTGCACACCTATAGGTAAAAAATATGCTAGCACGATAAATAATCAGACAAATTATCTTACATCTTGTTTTGAAAATGATTCAATATTGATTATTCCTAAAATACAAGATTTCAATGCTTCCTCTTTTCTCTCAAACATTTTGTCCCACGGATGAGTTGTTCTAAATTCTCTGCTTTTGCTCACAGCTCACGGCTACTGCGTGGCTCATTTTCTCACTAATGGGCAATTCTATTTATATTGCCAAAGAGAAGGTGGGCCTGGGCCTATGTTTAGATCTAAGAAATTCGATGTGTAATAGGAATAGAAACAATCTAGGTTTAGGTTTTCTTTTCCCGAACGGTTTAGGCTTTCTTTTAATCTAAGAAATTGGGTCTGTAATAGGAAAAGGAAATCCGTTTGTTGTATAAATACACACCCTCTACGGTATTACGGCTCATCAACATGCTAAAACCTCTATTAGCGATGGCTGAAATCTCCGAAAACTTGCCAACATTGCCCGAAGATCTCATCATTGATATTTTGTTACGCGGCTTACGCCCTCAAGACCTGAAATTCTTGAAATTCATTGCGCGATGCCATTGCGTTTCGAAGACATGGCAATCTCTTTTGTCCGGACCTGAGTTTCCCAAATTCAACACCCATGATAACATCTTCTTTTTACATGGAAATGGGGGTGCCTACGTTGCAAAATTTTCTACTAAAACCGGCGTTATTGCAACAAAAAAGGTGGAGTTTCCGTATAATTTTCCTGAGGCGCGGGTGGAAGCTTCATCCCACGGTTTGGTTCTGGTAAAGTTTCTCCACGGTTTAGTTTTGTTGAATCCGATTACTCAAGAAGCCGCGGATATCAAACCCTCTTGGAACAAATATTCTTGTAGTTATGGCCTGGGATATGATAGTGGTACGGACGATTTCAAAGTAGTCTCAATCCGAGAAGGTGTTATTTATATTTATAGTGTAAACACCAGGAATCATAGGACCTTGCACAATTCTTCTCCCTTTACTGACGCTAACACAGGTGTTTTTGTCGTCAATGGCCGCATGCATTTTATAGATAAACTGACGTGTGTTATAGCGGCTTTCAATATGGGCACTGAGGAATTTGAGAGTGTACCCCATCCCAAAGGATTATTTGGTTTTACACCACACCATGATGAACTCGCTGTTGTTGAAGGATGTCTCGCTATGGTGGTTCCTTCTTCGGATACTTCAATTGATCTTTGGTTAATGAAAGAGTACGGTGTGCGAGATTCTTGGACCAAATTCACCATCCATGCTCCTGATGAAGCGGATGGATTTTGGATAAAATGTGGTTTTCCTGCTATGAAGCCTGTTTGTTTTTTAGGTGAAGATGAGATAGTTTTGGTGGGGTATTCTCGGACCGGATTTGTTAGATATAATTGGAGAAGTGGAGTTTGGAGGGGTATGGATGTAGATGACGCTTCCAATTTATCCGGGTCAAGATCAAGCATAATCAGTTTTAAAGAGCTCCCTATATCTCCCAATTACAAGTACATCAAGGCGGAGACCAGCAATAATAAGTTTTAGGGAGGAGCTTTTATTGATGTTTTAGAGAGTAGGCAGCTTCCATTGATGCCCCCCTAAATTTTACCTAAATTTTATAATTTATTATAAAATTCAACTATTTAATTTTATAAGTTAAAACAAGTAATATTGTATAATTCGATGTGAAAGTATTAAAAATATATAAATATAATAAATACATTTTTAAATGAGTCAATCTCTTGAAAGACAGTCTTTCCATAAGCCATAGAAAGACCAGGGTTTAAAGTGCAAATTGGAAGAAATGAAAATAAAATTTTTGGGTTGCATGAGTCGGGTTATAAATTTTATAACCACTGCATGTTGCGTGATAAATTTTTAATATTACAACTAAGACCTTTTACCTTTTATTATTCTACTGAAATCATGTCTTTCCATAAACTTATGGAAAGAACGAGCTTATGGAAAAACTGTCTTTCCCAAAACTTTGCTTCTTACTTTCCTACTATAACTCTACTAATAATAATTTTTGGGAAAGTCTCAGGAAATGCGGTCTTTTCATAAGCTTATAGACAGTCCTCGGGGACATTTGACTTAAATGTTGTAATTTTTTATAAAATTTAAATATTACATTTTATAAGTTAAAACAAGTAATAATATGTATTTGAAGGTGAAAATATAAAAGTATATGATATAAAAAAATTAAATTTTGTATGTAATTTAAGAAATGGTAAAAAATAAGTGGCATGTCCATAAGCTTATGGACAGGCCGCTTGTCATGAGATCCACTCTTAATTTTTAGTTCCCGGCCTAATCACCCTAGTACATAATTTTCTGAAGTCTTACACCTTACACTCGCGGGTGTACCCCAGTGGTTGGGAGTTGGGTGACCTTTCACGAGGTCAGTGGTTCGACGCTCGGCAGCCACCGTGTGGGAATGTCCTGAGTTAACTTGGCCTTTGGGCCAAGGGCTGCTTGGGCTTCCTGGTGGGCACCGAGTATGACTGTCCCAATCGTCCTGGTGCTGGGTTACCGTGACTTACCTCCCACATGATGATTGTGGTGTCGGCTGGTGTGGGCCGTTGAGGGCGAGCGGTGATCGCATGAAGTCTTACACCTGGCACCAGCGGAAGCATGAGCAGGTGTGCATGGGTGAGCTCTGACATTCAACTTCCGGAGGATTTATTGACTGCAGACCCGTCAAATGGGTCAATTGGATAAATTCATTATCCAAACCCAAAGGATCATTATTCAATGGTTCATTATCCAATTAACTCATTTATTAAATTAGTCATAATAGATTGGATCATAAATGAGTTGGGTCATTAAATGGATAACCCATTGGATAACCCATGAGATATTCATATGACCCAATTGGTTAAAATATATTATCCAATAAATCATTATATAATTAACCCAATAAGTTATCATTAAACATTTTCTATCGATTTGGGTTACAAGTTGTCATTATCCAACGAGATCCGATATTAAATGCTCATTGTTTTTTAGGATTTGGGATGAGAATAATTATGTTAATGGGAAATTTTGATCTCAATGGGTCACATATTATGTTAACTCAGTGGGAACATAACAAATACCCAATAAATATCCAAAATTACCCAATTAAATGCAGGTGTAATATTTAACATAAATATTCACTATAATTCACAAATTATACAAATTATAATTAACAAATTATTCGAGTTCAATCTCGTACCATATTCGAGTTCGTACAGTATTCGAGCTCGTACAACATTCGAATTCAATCTCGTATAGTATTCGAGTTCGTACAAAATTCGTACTCAATCTCGTACCGTATTTGAGTTCATACAATATTCGAGTTCAATCTCGTACAGTATTCGAGCGTACAAAATTCGCACTCAATCTTGTACAGTATTTGAGTTCGTACAATATTTGAGTTCAATCCCGTACAGTATTCGAGCTCAATCTCGTACAGTATTCGAGTTCATACAATATTCGAGTTCAATCTCGTACAGTATTCGAGTTTGTACAATATTCGAGCTCAATCTCGTACAACATTCGAGCTCGTACAATATTCGAGTTCAATCTCGTACAATATTTGAGTTTGTACAGTATTCGAGCTCAATCGTGTACAATATTCGAGTTTGTACAGTATTCGAGCTCAATCGTGTACAGTATTCGAGTTCGTACAATATTCGAGTTCAAACTCGTACAGTAATTGAGTTCGTACAATATTCGAGTTCAATCTCGTACAGTAATTGAGTTCGTACAATATTCGAGTTCAATCTCGTACAGTATTCAAGTTCGTACAATATTCGAGTTCAATCTCGTACAGTATTCGAGTTCGTACAATATTCGAGTTCAATCTCGTACAGTATTTGAGTTTGTACAATATTCGAGCTCAATCTCGTACAGTATTCGAGTTCGTATAGCATTCGAGTTTGTACAGCATTCGAGCTCAATCTCGTACCGTATTCGAGTTCATACAATATTCGAGTTCGTACAGTATTTGAGCTCGAGCTCGATCCCAAGTAATATTGTTCGTTAGTTTCACCGAGTTTACAAAGCCAACATATTATATATTTTTTTATTAAATATAATATAATATTATGAACTCGAATATGAACAAAACGCAGACTGATTGATGAACAAAATGCGGACTGATGAAACAAAACGCAGACTAGGAAGTGAGAACTGAAAACTGAGAACTGAGAAAGAACACAGACTTGATGGGTAATTCACGTTTCACCTAAATAAATGACCTATACCCAATGGGTCATTTAGTTCGACCCAATGGATAATTAGTATATACCCAATGGATAATTCAGTATATACTTAATGGATAATTGGTGTTTTCAACCATTTAAAGTTTAAATGGATAAGTCACGTAACTTAACTTTTTGTATCACCGCCTACGTCTGTTAATATACTGTTACTACGTGAGATATTTTGGCGATTAAGGTGCGATATACACACTCAGCCACTGTTCATCATCATTCTTCTTTCTTTTCTCTGATAACGGTCACTGACCGGCTTTTCTTCCTGCCGCCATGGCGGCTCCTCCGTCTGGCCGCGGAAGCTATGTGGGTGGTAAATCCTTCCTCCGGGCTTTAGGCAACTGCCCTCCTCCTCTAAACGACTCTCTTCCTTCGAACCCAGAAATTGTCCCCAAAAACACACTATAAGGGGGATATAGCTTGCTTGGTAAGCCGTAAAGATGCAGATACTCTTGCCTCCCACTACCAAAATGCTCTCGTCGGCAAGTTCGTAAGAGGCAAGCCATCGATGGCTCAACTCAATGATTCTTTTAATTCGGTTGGATTCAAAGGCAAATTCCAGCTCTGATCGATCGATTTCAGGCATGTGCTAATCCGGTTCCAGGATAAAGAGGATTACCAGCGGCTTTGGCTCAAGGGCCAGTGGATATTCAACCGCGTCCAAATGAAGTTCTTAAAATGGACAACTCAGAATCGTCCATTGTTCCAGTATGGGTTACTATACCCTATGTCCCTGTTTATTTCTACAATACAGCTATGTTAGAAATTATGGGGAACCAAATAGGAAATTACATTAAGATGGATGCTGCAACTGCGGCTCTTTCCAGACCGTCATGTGTTAAAATGTATGTTGAAGTTGATCTGGAAAAAAAACTTCCTTCTTTCATTAGGGTTGGTATTGAGGAGGAAGGAAATGAATATAATGTGGTCAAACTTCCCTTAGAATTTGAAGATATCCCTCCCTACTGTTATCGTTGTAAATGTATAGGACATGAGGATAATTGTTGTATCTATTTGCATCCTGAGCTTAAGAGAACAAGATCCCATAGGATTGACAAAGTTATTCCTAGCAATATAAACTCAGTGGTTCTAACTGAAGATCAACAAAGAGGTTATGAAGGTCAAGGTAAGGTTAGTGTAAATCTCAATCAGGATGGTAATACAAAAGCTGGGAGTTCTGGAGTTTCGGCTACAGAAAAACAAAAAATCTTCCAGGCTCAGAATTATAAGTATGTTCCGAAGAAGCAGGTGGTTACAATACCGGTTATTGAACAAGGGGCTTCTGAGGTTGTTTTGTGTGATCAGCTGCCAGTTGAAAAGGTTTTAACTAAGGTTGATGATCAGATCCTGTGTTCGCATCAGGAAATCAATACTGAGAATGTTTCTGAGCTTCATATTGCTGAACATTTTATGGTTAGTCAAAACGAGGGTGCAGTACACCTCCAATCTCAGTCACCTAGCATGGCCAATAACCTTCTCCAATCTGATAATGACCTCCTTAGCTCCCTAAGCTCTCAAATACCTTCCTCTGATCCTCATATATCAGTACAACTGACTAGGCAATCACTATCTGCCCCTCCAAATGCCAACCTGAGGACAGCCTTTGCTAAGGATGATATGCCTAGCAAACGAGGTAGGTCTTTCTCACCTTTCAATTCTATTATTGCTGCTAAAAAATTCATCTTCTCTCAGCAGAAACACAGGCAAGATAGATTTCTCCCCCTGACAGATGAAGAAATATCAAGTGATGATGACACCACAAGTGACACTCCAATCAATGCTGAGCTTCCTGTTGCAGTGGTCTCCAAAACAGATTGCATAGAAGTCTCTCCTGCTAATGTCCATGATGTTGGTGCTGATCAGGTATGCAAGGTAAGCTCTTCCATCTTATTCTCTAAACATGGCAAGCTGAAAAATGAAAAGACATTAGGGAAAGATTCTAAACAGAGGAATGATACTTATTTATCTCAGAAAAATACTATCATGACTAGATCAAAAAGCTCTAATAATGTTTCCCTATGAATAACACAACATTTAAGATTAAAATACTGGTTTGGAACCTTAGGGGAATGGACACATCGATGTTAAGACTTCATAATCTGATCAATGGGCACAAATTTGAGCTTATTTGTTTAATTGAGCCTAAACGTGACAACACGCAGTGTAACTCCTACAGACAACTGTTACGTTATGATAACTGCATGTTTGCAAATAATGGTCAGATTTGGCTCTTCTGGAACTCTAGCCTATCTTTAACGGTTAAATGTGATAATTTGCAGTTCCTGGCAGTTAATATGAATTGTATCACTCTGAACAAGACCATGGATGCCTTCTTTATTTATGGTCTCATAACTAGGACTGGTAGGAAAGCCCTTTGGTCTGACCTTAGGTCATTTACTCACTCAGAATCCCTTTTCATTGGTGATTTCAATACCATTACATCTATAAATGAGTATAAAGGTCCATCTACACCCAAACTGGGAAGTATGAAGGACTTTAACGATTTTATAAATGCAATGGCATTGGAGGAAATTATCACTGTGGGGAACCTGTTCACTTGGAGTAACAATAGATTAAGGAATCCTACAGTACAAAGATTAGATAGAGGTCTATGTAATTCTTCTTGGTCACTATCTTTTCCAGCCTCTTCTGTGCAGATTTTGAACAGGATTAGTTCAGACCATAACCCTATGCTTTTAACTGTTGGTAGTGATATCCCATCCAATCCTAGGCCATTTAGATTTCTGAATACCTGGTATAAAAGAAAGGACTTTAATGAAGTAATTAAACAGAATTGGGATATCCCTCTCCATAAATCAGGAATGCTTGGTTTCTATCTTAAGCTTGTTCGATTGAAAAAGGAGCTCAAAATCTGGAATGAAGAAAAATTTTGGCAATATTAATGATAATGTAATGCAAGCAAAAATGGCTTTAGAAGCTCAGGAACTTTTATTTGATCAGAATGCTTCTGTAGATAATCTGGCTAAACTTAAGGATGCTAAAGCTAGGGTAGTAAGGGCCTTAGCAGAACAGAAAAAATTCTGGAAACATAAGGCAAAGATTAAATGGCTAAGGGAAGGGGACAATAACACTAGCTTTTTTCATAATTCTGTAAAGGAAAGAAACTGTAGGTTGAAGATCACAAAAGTCAAGAGCAGTAATGGTCAATGGTTAGATAACATACATGACATTGAGAGGGAAGCTATTCACTATTACCAGGATCTCTTAAATGAGGACAGCTCCCCTGATAGTTCTCTCTACCAGTCTCATTTTCTAAATCACATACCCAAACTGGTCACTCAAGAGGATAATGAAAGACTTATTCAACCGGTTTCATTGCCTGAGCTCAAAGGGATTGTTCTTAATCTTAATAAATCTAGTAGCCCTGGGCCAGATGGCTTTACAGCTAAGTTCTATATAAAATCCTGGGATATAATTGCTAATGATTTACTTTCGGCTGTTCAAGATTTTCTAACTGCAAATAACATCCCTAGGGGTATTGGTAGCACATGGATCACAATAATTCCTAAAAAACTGACCCCTACCTCTTTTGATGACTATAGACCAATAAGTCTTTCCAATGTAGTAAATAAGATATGCTCCAAAGTACTAATGGAAAGACTCAAGCCTCTAATGCCAAAAATCATCTCCCCTAACCAAACAGCTTTCCTTCATGGTAGGGACATCTCGGATAATGTAATTTACCTGCAGGAAATGGTAAGGTTTCTGAACCGAAAACGTAGAGAACCAAATTGCATTGTTAAACTGGACCTTAAGAAGGCTTTCGACAGAGTAAAGTGGTCTTTTTTATATAATGTCTTAGCTAAACTCGGATTCCATGCTAAATTTATTTATTCCATCATGAAAAATCAGTCACAGGCTTGGTTCTCTATTCTTATTAATGGTAAGCCAGTGGGGTTTTTCCAATCCACTCGGGGTATTAAACAGGGCGACCCTTTATCTCCTTTTTTGTTTAACATCTTTTCTGAGGCTTTTACTAGGAGTTTGGCTTTTATTTTTCAAAATGGTAAGTTGGCATACTATGACCTTCCAGGTAATTCTCTCCAAATCTCACATCTATCCTATGCTGATGATACTGTGGTTTTCTTTAAAGCTACTAAGCTAACCTTGATTAGATTTAAAGCTTTTTTGTCTACCTTTGAAGAAGTCACTGGCCAAAAGATTAACTATAATAAGAGTGACATCTTCATAGGGAAGCATGCTTCTGTTCATAAAGTTAACCACATCAAAAGGATTATAGATATGAAAATTGGGGGTTTTCCATTCACATACCTGGGAGTTCCTATTTTTACTGGGACTGCAAAAAAAAAAATCTATTTCCAACCTCTTCTCGAACAGATAGACAGTAAGATAGGTAACTGGAAAAATAAATGGATCTCCACTGGTGGAAAAATAACACTTATTGAGTCATGCATTTATTCTATACCTCAGCACATTTGGTCAGTTCTACAACCAAAAAAAGAGATCATCGGTACCATGGAAAAAAAACTAATTATATCATCCTTATATAATTAGTTTCCTTGCAGGTTACATTATGTATGGTAATTTAATATCTTATTTCGATTATAGTTTAGATTGCAATACTATATATCATAAGTCTTATTATGAATGAAACGTGTCATTGATGTGATATCACTGCACCATAATAAAGTCATTTATATTTTATCAGTTTTTTAACTTTTATTGTAAAATATTATAAGTTGATGATTTTATAAAAATTATATAAGTTGTAAATTAAACAATTTAAAATTATTTTGTTCATTCATTAATAAAATTTATTATATTTCTCGATTAGTTAAATTGAATTAACTTCATCCAATGTACTCCTCTGTCCCAGCTCAAACTGCACACTAACTATTTGACACTATTCTCCATTAAACTTTGACCACATATTTGAGTGGATATATAAGAAATAATATTATCGTTTGTGATATTGTTGTATTCGTCATAACAAACAGTTTCTCAAAAGTAAGTTTTTATCTGCCGTTATTGTATGTAGTTAAACATATGAATGATTACACAAGTTTCTTGATGAGCGTGAAAAAGATTCTGTGCAATTTGACCTGGGACAGAGGGAGTACAATAATTTTCATAACAGTCTCAATTTACCGTGTTAATTTTAATGACAATTTCAACGTAAAAATAAATTAAATTAATTGCATCCAATATATTTTCGAATGAGATTTATTTGTTTAAGCAGCAAATAAGTGTAAAGTCATAAACGTGCTCCCTCCGTTCCACTAATAGTGACACTATATGTTTAGGTGCTTAGTTTTAGGTGAAGAGAATGAGTGGATGAAATTGAATGTATAAAGTAAAAAGTAGAATGAGTGGATGAATTTGAATGAATTTGAATGAATCTTGCAAAAAATAAAAAGTGTGTCAACATAAAATAAACAACCTAAAAATGAAAGTTTACCACTAATAAAAAATGGAGTATATTATTTCTAAGGAGTCTTTGTATTAATGTATTATTTTACATGATAAGGAGAAAAATGGTTTGATTAGTACGGTCAAATGTCACGTTATCGTTCACTTGGCTTTAAGAAAAGTCAAGCTCAATTAAAATTACGTACTACCATAAATGATATTTATTGCCATTTTCTCAACAAATAATCATAATACGTATTTCTCGTCCATAGGTCAAATATAATACAAACGGAACCGTACATAATTACGGAAGTTCGTGTATATCGTACGGAACATAGAAATGAAGTTCTTTTCCTTTTTAACACTCGCTCTCCTTAATTATTCTTCTTCTATTTGTAGAAAGGAGCATTTCTATTTGAAGACGGTATTTTCATAACTTATGAAAATATTAAGGTTTAAATTGTAAATTAGAAGAAATCAAGATAAAATTTTTGCATTGCATTAATCAGGTCATGAACTTATAACCAACGTATGCATAATAAAATTTTAATATTGCAATAAAAAAAATTTATCTTTCTAAAATTCTAATTCAACCTCATCTTTTCATATGCTTACAGAAAGACGATCTTTCATAAAAATTTGCCTATAAAAAATATAAACGGAGACAGAAAATCAACTTTGTTAATAACAAGATATTTATGCATAAAAATATAATTATTACAATTAAAATGTTAAAAGATAATTAAAATAATTGTTCTCGTTCACCGTAATCTTTGATACTCCCTCTATTTTTTTAATTCATCGCACCATAGGTTTAGTTGTTTGGATTTAGTTGAAGAAAATGAGTTGATGAAATTGAATGTAGAAAGTAAAAAGTATAATGAGTGAATGAAATTGAGTGAATATTGCCAAAAATGAAAAGAGTATCAAATAAATAAAAACGTCTATTTATAATAAGTGTGCGATAAATAACCGAACGAGTATTCTAAACAAAACTGCTGATTTTCAACCATCTAAAAAATAAATCGTCATATTTAAATCTGTCGGCAAACCCTATAATTTGATATAAGTGGAAACAATCTCAGCCTTGGTTAATCAAAATAAAATGTTTAAATACTTGGCTTTTTTACCCAGAATTGTAAAAGTTGAATAATACCTCCGTTTCATTAGATTTTACACCTTAATTATAGTTCTAGGTGTTTAGATTTAATTGAATAAAATGAGCTGATGAAATTAAGTTTAGAAAGGAAAAATTATCTAGAGTGAAGGAAATTGAATGAATCTCACCAAAATAAAGTAAAGTATGTCAAACCCAACGAAAGGGAGAGAGTACTACCTCCATTCTTTTATATATGTAACATTTATAGAATACCGTGATTTTTTTATTGTGGATTATACTAGGACAGGGGGAGTATTCCCTCTGGTTTTTAACAATGGTTCACTTTCTTTTTTGAGATAATTCTCTAACATTGAGTCATTCCTCTTTTGGTAAATTCTATATTATTTTCATCCACTCAATTTACTTTTTACTATTTCAATTAATTTCCCACCATTTATTTAATGTTTTCTAAATTCAAATGCCAAAAGTAATGGACCAATCTTAGAGAACTAGAGGGAGTATGCCCATGTCCAATTCAGCTGAAAGGGAGTTGGGTTGAGTTGAGCTAAATTTATTGGAGTTGAGAAGAATTGAGTTGATTATAGCTGAGCTGAGTTGAGAAGAGTTAAGAAGAGCTTAGTTGAGTTGAGTTGAACTGAGAATAGTTGATTGGGCTGATTGAAGTTGAGTTGAGCTGATTGGAGCGGAGCGGAACTAATTGTATATGAACTAAACTGAATTAATTGTCGATGAACTGAAATGAACCAAAATGAACTAAACTAAATAAAAATGAAATGAACCGAATCTAATTGAACTTAACTGAGTCAAAATTAAATGAAATGAATCAAATTGACTGAATCAAACTAAACTGAACTGAAACAACTTAAACAAACTGAATCAAACTAAACATGACTAAATTAAATTGAACTAAATTGAATCAAAATTAATCAAACTGCGTCAAAATGAGTCTAATAGGACAAAGCTGAAGTGAAATGAATCACACTAAACTGAACGAAGAAAACTAAATTGTACTGAGTATAACAGAGCGGAACTGAACTAAATCAAATTGAACAAAAAGGAATCAAACTGCATCAAAATGAGTCTAATTGGATAAAGCTGAAGTGAAATGAATCACACTAAACTGAACGAAGAAAACTAAATTGTACTGAGCATAACAGAGCGGAACTGGATTAAACTGAACTGAACTAAATTAAATTGAACAAAAAGGAATCAAACTCAACTGAACAAAAAATAATTAAAAGAAAATAACGGTGAAATTATATTACATATCTATAATTAAAAATAAATTATGATATAAATAATAGTGCATGTGATTAAATAATATATTTAAAATTTAATATGTGATGTGATTATAGAATTTGAACTTTGACGTTATAGAGTTTGAAGTGAGATGAAATATAATTTTTATAATTGCAAATATTTTACAAATATAATAAATACAATTATTAATAATATGAAGTTGAGTCCGTCTCTTAAAAGACGGTCTTTCCATAAGCCATGGAAATACCAAGGCTTCAAGAGCAAATTATTAAAAAAATGAAGATAAAATTTTCGAATTGCATGAATCGAGTTATAAATTTTATAATTACTACATGCAATATAATAAAATTTTAATATTGCAACTAACATTTTTACCTTTTATTACTCTAATTTCTTTCCATAAACTTATGGAAATGCGGTATTTCCCAAGACTTTGCCTATGAATTTTATGTGAAATATATTAAAATTATTAATGAAATGTTTGTAGGAAATAAGGAACGCCAGACTGCAAATTTAGGATTGGAGAACAAAGTTTTTAAAATGAAACTACTCTAAATACATCATACCACACATGTATAATAATTCAACATGTTGCTACAATATACACCATCATAGCATTGATGATATACGCACATCAGTGTTTGTAGTATGAATGTAAACGAAAGTACGCTACGCTTCCATAATTTACCACACTAATTAATAATTTAGATATAATTAATCTAAAAGTGATAATTATTTGTTTTTTCATTATTTACATGATAGTTTTTATCGTATTCAGTCCTAGTAAAATTCATAATCAAAATTTAAACATCCAAGTGAAACTTATTAATTAAATAATATTAAAATCAATATTTTAAAATTTCATGATATTTAACAATTTGATAATAATTAATCATATAATTATTATAGGTGGACTAAGTTGATTGAAGTTGAGAATAGCTGAGAAGAGTTGAAAAGAGTTGAGATGAGTTGATTGAAGCCAAGTCGAGTTAAGAAGGGCTGAGAATGGTTGAGAAAAGTTAAATTGAGTTGATTGAATCTGAAATAAGTTGAATTGTACATGGCCTATGTTATTGTATTGAGAGCTTTGTTACTCCCTCCGCTTCTTTACTAGTGACACACTTTCTAGTTATGAAAAATTTAACATTTTTACATCCGCTCATTTTATTTTATTTTTTTCAATTCAATTTCATCAACTCATTTATCGTCTCATTCGAGCTTTGTTAGCCTCGGTGACACTCAAGAGGATCTTCCTAACCACCGGGAGGAAGGGGATCTTCCTAATCACCAATAGGACGATTTAGCATAAACTTTTAGCTGCTATCATCTTGTCTTACATTCAATTACATTTTGATTTTCATAGACGTTGTCATATACAAAAGTGTTTGGATAGTAGGCCCAATTGTACTGAGTTGAAATTATAGCACTTTCTCTCTTCCATTAATAGTGGCACCATAGATTTATATACTTGGATTTATGTGAAAGAAATTAGTGGATGAAATTAGAGGTAGGTAAATCACAGCACTCTCGTAGCCAAGGACATGGCCCCTGACTGTACTCGGTGTGCACAAGGGATCTCTCCTACAGGAGAAATCCCCACACTGCCGCTGCCGAGAGTAGAACTCGCGACCCAAAGAGCGTAGACCACGCCCCTAACCACTTGTGCGATCGTATTTCAAAGAAAGGTCGATTACTCATTCTGTCTTACTTCAGACTGCACACTTCACTTTATGCCACTATTCATTATCTAACTTTTACCATATATTTGAATAGATATATGAACAATAGTTTATCATATGTTACATGGTTGTATTCGTTAGTTTCTAAATATCAAATTTGTATATGTTTTTATTATACACAATAAAATATATTAACGGTCAGACATGTTTTTTGATAACCGTAAAAAAAATTCTTTACAATTTGAGATGGGATGGAGGGAGTACGTTCATTTCAAAACCAATAAATGCACTATTTATATGTAATTTAAATAACATTGGTTGGGTGATGTTTCACTGCTGGAAACAAAATGAGTAATAGACTAGGGAGAGTTCTTTGAAAAGAAAAAAACAAAAAAGAAAAGGGATTGTGGAAGTTGAAGCCTACCCGAGTAGAGCCTGAACCAGGATAGTGGGATTATAGAAAGTAGAAAGGGACGACAAATGCTATCTGGAGCCGTTCTTATCGGGGACAGGTTGGTACTGTCCATATATGACCCCCATAAGTACGGCCTTACCTCCGCACACTTTTCCATTTTTTCCTTCTTATCTTTTAATCGTTCCTTTATTTATTTTCCATTCGAACCTTAATTTTATTTTGCTAAAATTTTAAGAGTTCGAGGCTGTCTTTCCATAAGTTATAGAAATACCAAGGTTTGAAATACAAATTAAAAAAAATGAAGATAAAATCATCGGGTTGCATGAATCGGTTATACATTTTATAATTACTACACGTTGCATAATAAATATTTAATATTGCGGCTAAGACCTTTTATCTTTTATTATTTTAAATAAACCGATTTTTTTCAAAACTTTTCCAAATTTTAATATTGTAATTAAAAAAATTATCTTTTATTATTATTATTCTTTTCATAAGGCTATGAAAAGATCATCTTTCCCAAAACTTTAATATGACACCTTTAAATATTAATGTTTATTTATAAGTATTATTCGACCTCTAAATCACTACTGGTGAGACTTATTAATCTTGTTTCACTAATAGAAACGTATTACAATGATTTCAATGATTAGACTATTAAATATTATTTGAAATATATATGAATTCTATCATGAGAATTTTGTATGCCAGCCACAAAATATAGAGTTTTTTACAATTTCAATTATAGACACAATTTGGGAATGAATACTCCTTCTCTCAACCTATTCACTTATTTTATAACATTATTATCTGTTAAAGTTCAACAGTATATTTGAATAGATATATGAAAGATAATATTATCGTATGTTATATTATTGAATTCGTAATAATAAGTAATTTTTTTAAAAATAATTATTTATTTATTATTATTATATATAACTAAATATATTAACAGTCAAATATATCTCTTGAACAATACAAAATAATTAGTCTGTAATTTAAATTTGAACCGAGGGAATAGTCTAATTAAAGTGGGTTGAAAAAACAATTGAGAAATCGTACCTGTCCGGACTTGAATGTGTCCTTCCTCGCATATTTTCTCCACTGAATGAGCCCATTTATTTTCCATCGTAAAGTGATTTTCTCCTTTTCATTCCTTCCCATTTTGCCCTTAATCTCTGCTGTCCTTTCGCTCGTACGGTGTCCCAACTATTCATCAAAGACCAAACTACCCCTCTTCCCGTTTATGTTTTCAACTTTCAAGACATTTTCAACTTCCTGCCTGGGAATTGAGTTTAACTTTGCATTTTATTCAGACCTGAGAGCAATTGAGCTTAATATATTTTGAACGGAAAAAATTATGCAGTTTATTTACTTGTTAGATAGCCAATAATTTTAGTGAATGTAATTGATTTAAAATTAATTTTTCAATTAATTAGTAATAAGATAGTTAGCATATAGATTATTTTCCATCGACCATTCATACTTCAAATCCAATCCAACAATAAATGAGAAAACAAACCGCTCATAAGGAAAATGATACAATTCTTTTACCGTTGGTAGACTAAATGGAACTAGATAATCCATGCCGCGATGCACGAATTATAAACAAAAGTTAAGATATAATATAATTTATAATTTAAATAGGTAATGAGTTGTAAAATTGCATATATTGCAAAGTTTATAATAGAAATTAATATATTTATTAACATTACAATACATAAAATGAAATAAAATCGATGTGATCTTGGTCGATACATCCGTATTGTAAAAAAATATTAACTGTTATACAAAAATACTTTACGTTATGAAAAATAGGCAAAGTCTTGGGAAAAATAGTCTTTCCATAGGTTTATGGAAAGACGAGTTTAATTAGAATACTAAAAAGGTAAAATATTTTAGTTGCAATATTAAAAATTTATTATGTAAGTAGTTATAAGTTTTATGACACAGTTAATGCAACCCAAAATTTTATCTTCATTTCCTCTAATTTGCTGTTTAAACCTTGACTTTTCCAGAACTTATGGAAAAACCGACTTTCAAAAGACGGAATCTAAATAATATAGTGATAAAAAATAGAAATATTAGTTGATAATGAATGAAAAATTATTTAACTGGAGTTATAAAATTATCTCTTTTAAATGAAAATACAAAAAGAATGAAAGAATATATTTTCAAAGAAAATTAAATTATAATTTTATAAACTATTTAAACTACACTACATATTCATATTATTCGAATACATACTCATTTTTTAACTAAATAATTTCAGTGAGCTGTAAATATTTATTATATTATTGATCAATATAATAAAAATAATTGTATTAGTTGAAATTGATAAGAGCAACTCTTGAATTAATATATGTTATTAAACATCCATTAATCAAATAAAAGTAAATAGGAGAAAAAATGCACTTATAGCATTAAATATACGTGCACAATAAGTGATATATAACAAGTTGATGTGCAACTATAATGCTGACATTTGGTAGAGTTGATTTGGCTAAGCGTGGGGTGACATGGCCAAATGATTGCTTTTTTAGTATAAGTATAGATAATTCAAAAGGGTAGAGTGGATTCAAACAGCATGTACTCCTCCGTTTCACTAAGAGTGACACACTTTCATTATTGGAATGTTTTTCTTAAAATGACACACTTCCATTTTTGGTAAGATTCATACGATCTCATTAATTTATTATACTTTTTACTTTCTACCCTCAATTTCAACTTCTTATTTTTTTTTCATTAATCAAAGAGGCTAAATATAATGTATCATGGTAGTGAAACGCAGTTGGAAGTACATAGAGTTAGATCGTTGATCTTATGACATTTTAGAAGGTTTAGGAAGTAAATCATAATTACAAAAAAATATTTTTTTTGAAGCGATATAATATATGCTGATGTTTCAATTAACTTTTTTTTTTGTAGTGAGACTTACACAAATCCCACTGCACATTCTAGTCTTTTTATATCCTATTTAACTCCCATACACTATGAATAAATTTATAATACTTCATATTGACATATATCAAATTTAAATGTTTCTTTATAACTATTATTTCTAATTTTAATAAGAGTCAGTCTCTTGAAAGACGGTATTTTCATAAGTCATATAAAGAACAAGGTTAGTGTAAATTAGAAGAAATGAAGATAACATTTTTGGATTGCATGAATCAGGGTTATAAATTTGATAACTATTGCACATTGCATAATAAAATTTTAATATTGCAACTAATATATTTTACCTTTTATTATTATAATTAAACTCCGTCTATCCATAAGTTTATGGAATTGCCATATTTCCCCAGACTTTGGCTGTTAACAAAATATAAATAAAATTAATTGATTCAAATTATTCTTTCTTTCATTTATTTAATATTCCCATTCACGTCACTCGATAAAAAAGTACGTCCCGTTTTACCGGTGAAACTTGAAAAAGATGAGATGAGCCACATTCTAGAAAAAGGATGCAAGGGCAAATGGGTACTTACAGCCGAAAAGGAAGAATGCGCAAAAAGGACAATGGAGTCATTTTCTCACCTCTCTTCTTCTTCCTCACTCCTCAACAGCTCATATAAACAAGTGTCCGAAACTCCAAACCATGCTTTTCTGTTAACAGTTTGTTCTCTCTCCCTCGGCTTTGGCCCAAACACAAATCATTGGATCATAATCTGTTCATATTCTTCCTCCCTCTTGCTCAAAAATCATCAATATCCATACACATAGATCCAACAATGAAGAAGCAAAAAGCAGTCCCAGATTTCAGCTTCTCAAACCATTTTGAAAACCTGTCCGAAGAGATAGTGTTCTTAGTTCTAGACTGCCTCAATGATAACCCATCCGACAAGAAATGCTTCTCCATCGTCTGCAAATCATTCCACGCCATCGAATCCCGGCACCGGAGGGCCCTGAAGCCGCTCAGGTCGGACCATTTGGGCAAGATTCTTCGCCGGTACCCTTTCGTCACCGATCTCGATCTCTCCCTCTGTCCCAGAATCACAGACAGGTCGCTGTGTCTAATCTCGGACGCCTGTAAGGGAATGCTGAGGTCGATCGATCTTTCCAGGTCGAAGTTCTTCTCGCATGCGGGGCTGTCGAATTTGGTCGCGAGCTGCGAGAATTTGGTGGAGATTGATTTGTCGAATGCAACGGAGCTGAAAGACCTGGGAGTTTCTGTGTTGGCTGAGGCTAAGAATCTGGAGAGGCTTTGTTTGGCGAGGTGTAAAAGTGTTACTGATATTGGGATTGGGTGTATTGCGGTGGGGTGCGGAAAACTCAGGGTTCTCAGCTTGAAATGGTGTTTGGGAGTTGGTGATCTCGGCGTTGGTTTGGTGGCGGTTAAGTGTCCCGAGATTCGCAGCTTGGATCTCTCTTACTTGCCGGTATAGATTCAGCTTTTTTTGTTTTTGTTTTCGTTTTAGGTAGTACAATTGAATGCTGTCTTAGCGATTGAAATCTGGCAACACTACCGCCGGAAATCATGTTAGAAATTTGACTGTTTAGGTGGAACGGGGAGAGTATGTGTTTTAGATGTGGTTATGAGCTTAGGACCCGTTAAACATGCCTATCGATGATGGTTAACTGTTATGATTGAGTTAGGCCTTACTCTCCCAGGCGGCTTTTTTTTAAAAAAAAAATAAAAATTAACCCATATTAATGGGAGGGCCATGTATTAGGTTCCCAAAGCTGAAGACGGCAAAAGTTTCTTTTATAAAGTTTAGCTTCAAAATAGTTTTGAAGACTTTGTACAAAAAGATACAATGTGGTTGTCAAAATATCTGAGCAAAAGTTTACTTAGGGCATTGTTGTCCATGATTCCATTTTCCATGTCTCCACCCCTCGTGTTAACATGGTTAAATGGCCAGATCTCCAAAAAGGCTCCAAGTAAGAAAGAGTTCGAGTGATGGAAATCTGGTTTTGAAACACTTTCCATCTTGTACTTTAGTTCATTTCTTGGTTATCTGCAAAAGTTCTCCCAGGCGGCTTATCTGCACTTTAGTTCATTTAAAAGGAAATTTGATTTGATGAAATTTAGCTTAATTGGTCTTGTTATTACTGTTTTTTAATACACTTATTTTTAGTACGGTTTATTTCAGCAAAAATAAGCTTGAAAGAAAAGGGCCCCAGGATACATTTCTTGGTTATACATTTTTTTTCCGGTGTTGTTGTTTCTTGATAAACTTCTTGTTTTTTTGTCTAGGCTTGTGACCATCAGATATGCTTTTGGTTTGTTCAGTTTTTGGTATAATTGCCTGACTTAAGTTTTTATAAGTTGAGAAAAGCATGCTGCACATGTTAGAATATCTGTTTCAGTTTGTTCCGGATTTTGTATGGTTAGCTGATGTTGTCGCGGAGGAACCTTTTGATTACGTAGATAGTCAGTTGTTTTCCCTTATTTTATATTTTCTTGTTCTAACTCTTGTGCTTTGGTTTTTGAATATCTCTGTTTTGCTGTATAGATCACAAATAAGTGCTTGCCATCAATCTTGAAGCTACAACGTCTTGAAGAACTGGTTCTGGAAGGGTGTTTTGGCATTGATGATGACAGCCTTGCAGCCCTTAAGCAAGGATGCAGGTCCCTGAAGGTATATGTCTTTCCTCGTAAGTTTTAAGTCAGCTCAGCAAAGACAATTCGGTGTATTATTGTAACAATTACAGCAATCATTTAGTTTTTTATGGTTCTTAATCAGTACAACTTTCTTGCTTTGAGCAGACACTTGACATGTCGAGCTGCCAGAACGTTAGTCATGTTGGATTGTCTAGTCTGACCAGCAGCACTGGCTGTCTGCAGCAACTTACCTTAGCTTATGGATCTCCTGTAAGTCCTCATTAAAACCTTCAATAACTACAATTGGTGAAAACTATTCCGATATGCTTATCATCTATAGTTGTTCTGTATCAGGTCACCATTGCTCTTGCCGACAGTTTGCAAAAGCTGTCGATGCTGCAATCCATCAAACTAGACAGTTGTCAGGTTACGTGCTCCGGGCTCAAAGCTATTGGAAATTGGTGTGTCTCATTGAGGGAACTGAGCTTGAGTAAATGCCCCGGTGTGACAGACGAAGGTCTGTCGTCCCTTGTCACAAAACACAGGGAACTGAGGAAGCTCGATATCACTTGTTGCCGGAAGATAACTCATGTTTCAATTGCTCACATCACCAATTCGTGCACTTCCCTTACATCCCTCAGGATGGAGTCCTGCACTATGGTTTCAGCAGAAGCGTTTGTTCTGATAGGACAGCGATGCCGGCTTATTGAGGAACTCGACCTCACAGATAACGAAATAGATAATGAAGGTAACTCTTCCATTAGTTAACTCGTAGCCAGGTTGTGGTCGTTTTTGGATCAGTTGTTTAATGGTGTGTTTGCCTAAATGCAGGCTTGAGGTCCATCTCAAGATGTTCCCAACTTTCTGTCTTAAAGCTCGGTATCTGTCTGAATTTGACGGACGAAGGGATTATCCATGTTGGCATGTGCTGTTCAAAACTTAAGGAGTTAGACTTGTACAGGTTGGTTATCGACTAATTCTTAAGATGTTCCAAGTCTTGTCATTTGTCGATATCTTCTAGCACTCTTTTCTTAGATAGCGCGTATAGTACTAGAGGAAGGACGGGTCCGAGTACAAGTTTTCTTTAGGTTTCTGAAAAGGCAGATTGTGTTAATTTGTGTCACAGGTCTGCTGGAATTACTGATCTTGGCATCTCGGCAATAGCTCGTGGCTGTCCCGGGCTTGAAATGATAAATGTGGCCTATTGCACAGATATCACCGATCATTCCTTTGCATCTTTATCAAAGTGCTTGAAACTAAATGCCCTCGAAAGTAGAGGATGTCCTCTGATCACATCATCGGGTTTAGCCGCCATTGCTGAAGGATGCAAGCAGCTGAACAGGCTCGATATCAAGAAGTGCCATAACATCTGCGATGCAGGAATGATCACACTAGCCCACTTCTCTCAAAATATTCGACAGGTGAATTTGAAATTTTGAAACCATTCATTTTACTATCTTTATGAATAGAGAGAGATGTCGGTACTCATATTCTAAGTCCGTGGCAGATAAATTTGTCCTACACGTCGGTCACAGATGTAGGGCTATTGTCGCTCGCGAGCATCAGCTGTCTACAGAGTGTCACGATGTTGCACCTGAAGGGCTTGACCCCGAGTGGACTTGCAGCTGCTCTGTTGGCGTGTGGAGGACTAACAAAAGTAAAGCTCCAAGTGTCGTTTAAATCTCTGTTGCCACAGCCTCTCTTCGAGCACTTGGAAGCTCGTGGATGTGTTCTGTTGTGGAGGGATAAAGTCTTTCAGGTACACTTTCTTGATTAAACCCTTTTCAGTTTTCATCATCTCTGTGATTGTGTGGTGTGTCATTTCATGTTCCCATTTTCCATCTTTTTCGGTATGGCTAAACTTATGATGGCGCGCATATCTGGTTTGCAGGCCGAGTTAGACCCGAAATGCTGGAAGTTACAGTTGAAAGATGTTGAATAGCGAGATTAACAGAATATGAAGATAGGACTCGAGAGCTCAGGGATCGCTACAATAGCCATGACCCGGGATTGATCTCGGGTCTTGTTCAAGTTCTGGAGATTGAGTAGTTGTATGTAACTTTGACAGGTTTGGCGTTTGTTTATGGCCTGCTTTAATCTTTGAAGGGATAATTTGAACCATTATAAGCTTACATTTGGCAAATAAAAACCTTAGTATGTATAGCTGTTAGAACATGATTACGTACAGATAGTACGGATAACAGACCAATGGTTGTAATATTGTTAAAAAATTAATGTATACTGTTTCAGATTTAATGTTAATGTAACTGCATGTGTTATGTCTGGATATAGTGGATACCGTTTAGATAACGCCCAGAAGTCGGACAATATTTTGCTTTGATTCCACATTTTAAATTTTGTGGAGGGTATTTATTGGTACAATGATGTGCAATTTTTAATTTGTTTAAAGTTATTTTAAGTGAATAAATCATCTTACCTATCCTATCACGCATGGAAGTTTCTGTTACGTGTTATTGAAGCTAGCTGATTAATTGTATAAAACTAACCGATTTATTATTAAAAGACCTAAATATAAATAGTATTAACCAAATTACCTCTTTCGTAATTGTTTAAATCTTAGTGCTGCCACCCACCAACAATGACAATCACAAAATGCATGTCAACTTTGACCGCGGTTGCATAGTATTGAAAAACTTTGACCGTGATCAAATAAAACCCCAATTAGATGATACTAGTGCATGATTAGCTCAAAACTTGACTGTTGTGAATATGTGATGCCCTTGTGTTACCTTTCTTTTTATTTTTTTTTCACTTTTTACGGGCGCATGTATACTCCTAATTTGGTGATTTCTATCAAAGCAAAGTGAACTTTGTGATGCCATTGTTTTACCTTTCGTTTTGTTTTTTTTACCGTTCACAGCTATAGTATGTATACTTCTTATTTGTTAATTCTCATCAAAGAAACGTGAACTGTCATTTAAGACGTATTTGACTAGACTACTATCTGTATTTATACTAGTTAAATAATTTGTATATTTAATTTTAAATCTTTAAAACCAAGGATTACACTTTACTGCTATGAATCCCTGATGCCCCCTGTTTTATCTTTCTTTTTTATCTTTTTTACTTTTCACAGCTAAAGTATATATACTTCCAATTTGACAATTTCCATAAAAAAAAGTGAACTGATGTACTATTTACATTTTCACCATCACTCATGCATATAAAACCACGCTGACATTTGGTGTACCTGATATCGCTACAAAACTTAACAAAAATTGAAAATTTTAATTTTTTCACGCCCCCGTTTGACTGCCACTCGGGGATGTGTAGACACTGCAATCACATTTAAGGATGCAAATTAGTTTCTCGAACCGAGTCACGCCTAGCTCCTAATCCAGTGAGTCGGACTTAGCCGCCGAGACCGAGTCAAACACACAAGCTTTGACCCACGGACAATTTTCCACGGTCAAACTTCTCTCATCCTTCCGCGAAAGGACACAAGAAAGAAAAACCCCTCTTACTACAAAGCACAACTCCAGTACTCTACTACTATATCTCCACCATCAAACCTCCCAATCCCCGAAATTCATTTCCCTCTCTCTCCTCTCTTATTCTCTCTCTACAAAGAACGCCGATCAAACTCGCTCCCGTTTATGGCTTCTTCTGGCGGCGGTTTGAACACGTCGTACTCCAGCTACTCTTTCGCCAACCAGTTCATGGATTCTAATCCGTTTGGTAATAACAGCGGCGCGAACAATCAAGCCGGAGATAATACTGCCAAGGGTTCTAATTCATTCAGCTGGGAGCAGATGAACGGTTCCAATGTTGTGCCTAAATTCAAATCGTTTCCTCCGTCTTCTCTGCCGATCTCGCCGCCGCCGATCTCGCCTTCATCGTACCTCGCTTTCCCGCCAAGTTTGAGCCCTTCCGTTCTGTTAGACTCGCCGGTTATGTTCTCCAGCTCGAACGTAAGTTTCATTGCACGTGTTTTTCCTTTCTTCTTTTGAAAAATATAAGCAGAAACTGATAGTTTTTTCGTTTGTTTTGTTTTACAGACTCTAGCATCTCCGACCACCGGAAATTTCCCCGGTTTGGACAGGAAGGATCAGGACAGGAGCTTTTCCGACTTCTCCTTCCAGTCGCAGTCCATGTTCCGGTCGTCGGTACGTATTTACGTGTTCATCTTGTATTACTACGTATTCATGAACATGTTTCTTGCGAGATAAGTATAACTGTTCTAGATCCAACTTGTAGCTTTGTGATTAGATTTTAGTGGTATTGAGAAATTAGAAGACGAAGACTTTTTCTTTTTCGCCGGCCATCACAACTTGATATTTATTTCACATCCATTTCAAATTGCACACTCTTTTCTTATCAGTATATCTCACTATCTGATTTATATTTCTGACTCTTAGAGTAATATGTCAAACTTTGTATCAAACATTATATTTCTAATACCTCTATTTTCGTTTGCTTCCACTTATATTTCAGTTTTTTCAAAAATATTTTCCTACATATTGCGCTCTTGTTCCACTTGCATAAAGTTTAACATGTTTATTTCTTGATGATATTACAGCAAGAAGAATTACCACCCAAGCAACATGATCAATGGAGCATGAACAACAATAAACCAGTCGCAGAAGTTCCGACATCATCTACGCAGCAGAACAACAACCGCGTGAACCATTACACTCAGCCTCAGGCGCAACAGGTTCAGCATCAGCCATCTCAATACGTCAGAGAACAGAGAAAATCAGACGATGGATACAACTGGAGAAAATACGGACAAAAGCAGGTCAAAGGAAGTGAAAATCCCAGGAGTTATTACAAGTGCACCTTCCCAAATTGTCCGACAAAGAAAAAAGTGGAGAGGAATTTGGAAGGCCATGTTACTGAGATTGTGTACAAGGGAAACCATAATCATGCCAAGCCTCAGTCTACGAGGAGATCATCATCGAATTCATCCTCCCATCCGGTTCAGAATCCATCCGGGTACAGCAGTTCGGACTTTCCTAATCATCTGGGAGAGAATTCTCACATGGATTCATTCCCGAATGGCGATCAGAACTCATCTGCTTCTTTCGGGGATGATGATGTCGATAGAAACTCCGCGATGAGCAACTCCAGAGATGATGATGACAATGAACCCGACGCCAAGCGCTGGTGAGTGCAACACTTTTTCCATGTTAGTTTTACCATACTGATGACAGTGCCTGTTAGTTTTACCGTACTGATGACAGTGTCGCATTTTCTTGTCTCCAGGAAAGTGGAAAATGATAACGAGGCAATATCAGTTTCCGGGAGTAAGACAGTTCGAGAGCCAAGAATCGTTGTCCAGACAACTAGCGACATTGACATTCTTGATGATGGATACAGGTGGAGGAAATATGGGCAGAAGGTTGTCAAGGGCAACCCTAATCCTAGGTAACTAAACTCTCTAATCAGCATCATATCTTCTTAGTGATGATATGAAACAAATTCTCATCAAACTTTGAACTTTTGTCTCAAACAGAAGCTACTACAAGTGTACATTTGTTGGTTGTCCGGTGAGGAAACACGTGGAACGCGCATCCCATGATCTCCGAGCTGTGATCACCACCTACGAAGGAAAACACAACCATGATGTCCCTGCAACACGAGGCAGCGCCGGCTATGCTATCAACAAGCCTTCAGCAATCAGCAGCAACAATGCTAACAACAACTCTTCTCAAGGCACAACTTTCCAAAACTCGATTCAGAACACAATACCAAGGCCACAAAGCCAGCCACAAGCGGCGCCATTTACGCTACGGATGTTGCCAAATCAGGGAAGTTTCGCGAACTCCTCCGGTCCTAACATGAATCAGATGAGGAACATTGGCAATAACAATGGATATCATCTGGCCAAGGAGGAACCTAAAGATGACATGTTCTTCAACTCCTTTCTCAACTGAGTTTAGGCCTATTCATTCAATTTTGGGCTAAAAATTCCACAGCACCAATTTATGTATACTTGTGTAGATGTAAATTAAGAAGAAATAGGGAGAAATTCACTTAGAAGTTGGATGCATTTGTTTATTTTTTCTGTAGGTTCACTGGAGTATGTCTCTCCAAGCTTGCTAATTAATGTTGTTACAAAAGGTTTCTTTTCTTCTGCAATGATACTTTCATTCATTCATACAAGATTGTTTCCGACCAGTATAAACTAATATGGATTTACATATATTGTGTACAGTTCAAACAGTTAAGAGTCCCATATTTAGTTGTACCTTAACACTCACTCGTCCGAGCAAAAATAACACATTTCAAAATATGTAAATTAATATATACAATAAAAATATTATATGAGATATTATTAGATTCTAAATATCAATTTTTTATACGAAATTGTTATACATAATTAGATATATTGGTAGTCAAACATAATCGTAGAACATTTTCTCTGAAACAGGAGAGTACATTAAATTATGGGTTAATTATTGCTGATTTTTTGTATTTGGTACAAATGATGATGCTGGTATGACACCCATCTCTAGCGTCCAACACCAAAAACACGCTTTTTTGCGCATTACCTAAGCAATTCCATTCGTTATTTTAATGTACAGTGGTGATTAAAGGATAAATATTGTTGACTTTGAAACAAGATAGAATCCAGCTCATTTTTACCATTTGAAACACGCGATTTGTGATCTCAGAAAGGCAGAAACTCCAGGGCACTGACAATGAGTTGTTTGGAGATTGAAAAGGAAATACAGATCGAAGGATAGAGAATGACTGCCTGGTAGCCGGTGAAGTCAAACATAACCAAGGTCTTCTGTAAAAACAAGAAGAATTTGCCTGTAAACTCGTGTAAACCGTGGACGAGATTGCTGTAGCCTATATGACTGCAAAATGTTCACATTGTCTAATCAATTGCATAACTCTTCGGTTCTTTCTTATTTTTAGTACTCTCTACGCTTCACTTTATATCACTATTTACTGTTCAACTTTGACTATATATTTGAATAGATAAATAAACAATAATATTATCATACTTTATATGGTTAGATTTGTCGTAGCAAGTAGTTTCCGAAAAGTAACTTTTTATTTGCCGTAATTATACGTGGTTTAAACATATTAACGGCTAGAGAAGTTTCTTGATGAGTGAGAAAATATTCTGTGCAATTTAACATGGGACGGAAGGAGTAATTAATTTTGCATAAGTTAAAATTTGATTGATCTTCACCTACACATAAAAAAAAAAGTCCACCATACATTTTTTTCTGGCCAATATGCAAGTTACTAAAATTAGGCATTGTAATTGAGCTGAAATAAAATAAACTGAACTTAGTAACATTGATAAAAGCAGACGATTTATTTGACCACCAAACTATTACATTCGTTAATTTTAAATTATTAGTTTATTCTTCGATCACTTTTGATGTGGGAATTCTGAGACTCGATCCTCTGAATTGTGCACATAGAAAGAGGGATGCGGTGCGGCAGAAGGCCGGGGGACGATGGCGATGAACAGGGAAAATGGAAGTGCGGTGGTTTCGATGGGAAATTAGTCCTTTTATGCAATTAAAGGTAACGAAACAAAGTTTAAGTTTTGGGAAAATTTGCTTTTCATTGGTTTATGGAAAGATGGGGTTTAATTAAAATAATAAAAGGTAAACGATCTTACTTGCAGTATTAAAATTCTACTATGCAACATGTATTAGTTATAAAATTTATAACCTTGTTTATGCAACCCAAAAATTTCATCTTTATTTCTTCTAATTTACACTTTAAACATTGGTCTTTCCATTACCATTTGACGTGGCTCACCAAATGAAAAAAATTAAGATGTATTATTGTTGGTATGCCTTGAATACTGTAATAGTCGTTTCTGCGACCCTGGCCTGGGGGTCCGGGGGGCGGCAGACGCCTCCGGCTAAACGGGGGTCTCGCTGCCCGGTCAGCGAGTCGGGGGGTCCAGGGGGGCGGAGCGCTCCCTGGCCTGGGGGTCCGGGGCGGAGACGCCCCCGATTCGACGGTATAACTTGTCTCTTCATTGGACTGTCGTTGATTTGGGCCGAATTGCATTTTGGCTCAGTTTGTTAGGGTTTAGTGGAGACGAAATATAAAGTGTCTCTCTCCTCTCTGTAAACACTAACTCTGTTCTGCACTTAGATAGGTAGAAATCTGGCCAATTTGTTGGCGTCTGTAACTTGCTACCTACTGTAGTGAATCTGTCTCCCGTGGATGTAGCCTAACTTGATGAACCACGTAAATCTTGTATCTTTTTCATTCATATTTTCTGTTCTTTCTCCATCCCGCACAACAATTATTACGCTCTTTCTATGAGATTTAACTATTTTTTAATGTAGTTTTCACTAAATGGTACTTTCAAGCATACGATATGGAAGATATATCGAGGTAGAGCAGAGTTTACCCTCATAATATGTTTACTACCTCCACAAACAAAAATAACTTACTTTTATTGTCCAGTTGAGTAATACATACTTCCTTGGATTTGTTTAATATTAATACAGTTTATTTTTTGTTTGATCTTTTTATAATGTCACGTTTCTTTTTACTAAAGTTAACATTATTTTATCCACAATTTTCTTAATTTACTTTTTACTCTATTAATACAATTGATATCAATCATTTTATTTTTGGAATAAATTATGTCATTTGATATGGTGCCAATATTTGGTGGCTAGAAAGGCGAATTCCTTGCCTGCAAGGTCCCGTCATCCCAACACCACAGGTTAATAAGGAGGTAAATCACGATGTTCAATGATCAATCACTTGCACCAGAGGTTGATGAGGAAGTAAATCACGACATTCAAAGTCAATCACCTGGTCATCACTTCCTGATGCTCACATGGAACCCTCCTACAGATGGTCATCACTTCCTAGTGCTCACAAGAAATTCTCCTACGGGAAGAAATTCTCACACTGCAACTAGCAGAAATTGAATCCCTGATCGTGAAAAATTTAACCAAATATTTAACTAATTGACCGATAGCATTTGGCGACTAGAAAGAGTGTTACAAATGTCGGAATTACGCTATGCGACACCACTGGACCAAATTACATACTCGCAGGTGATATTTTTTCGCACTTCGATGAATAACTCATCTAATTCTTCCTTTATCTATAATGGTTTGAGTCCAACTACTGAGTTCCAGATTCATGAACCAAATTTGAATTATCTATTCATTAACCCTACTTTATAATACCTTATTCATGAACCAGCCAATTGAATTCTCAATTTATGAATCATACTTTTAAACTTCTTCACTTCATGGACTAACATTTGAATTTTTCATTCACTAGCTTTTTTTGAAATGGGAAGGAGAAATTTCTCGTTCGTGAGCAAAGACTATTGAGTAGCCATTTAAACCCTTTTCTCTATTTTAGTGTTTTTCTTCATCTCAGCCCCTCATTGACAATGATTACAATTATTGAGACTATTATTGACTTAAAAAAAAAAAGGAATCGTAGGATGTGCTTGACATAATTTATAAGCTATATCGTTTATAAGTCAAGTATATGTTGGCGTTGGGTAAACTTCTAAAAATATATTTACTTGAAAAGTGAATTTGTTTTGAAGGAGAGGTAGATCCTAGTAATTTTTCTTAGAAGTAAAATAAATCAAAATTGGGTATAAGCACAATCCAACTAATACACCCCCTATTTAGGTCATATCATGAGTTAAGGGATACAAGTGATGCGTTTTTCTAAATAATTCGTCGTAATAAATCCGATTCACACATAATAGTATCTTACAAAATTGTTACTCAATTTTTTTATTTGAATAAAAAGTATCTACAATTTTCAAATACAAATTATTGTACCCTATTGAAAGAATCCTGATAGATGAGAATGTTTTTGGTTACATCGAATAACAATTAGACTAATAGTTTTTTTTTAAATGACTTTTATAATTTTTAAAGTCAATTATAATAATTTATATTCTAAATTTTAGTTTATTTTTTTTCATAACTATAAGTATCGTATTGCAAAAAATATAAATATATATGAAATCACCTAATAGTTAGTCAGGGTTATAAAATGACCTGTTTAATAATACTTTGTGGAGATAAATATATTCGGAATACTCCCTTTGTTTCACTAACCATAGGCTTACATGGTGAAATTTAGGTGAAGAAAATAAGTTGATGAAATTGAATGTGGAAAGTAAAGGAATAAAATGAGTGGATGAAATTGAAAGAATCTTGGAAAAAATGAAAAATGTTCCAGTAGGAACAGTCTAAAAGGGAAAGTGTGTCGATAATAGAGATAATGAAGAAGTATATATCATTCTCATAGAGTTGAAAATCGAAAAATTTCGAAAGAGAAAAGTGTTTCTATAACCATACATAGTTGACATAAGTGTCAATATAACCTTCCAGTAATCGAAAGTGTCAATATAACCTTCCAGTAATCGAAAGTGCCAATATAATCCTCTCCAGAAACTTTTAGCTAGAATTATATAAAAATACATTTTTGCCCTTATGAAAATAAATTAAAATACTAAAAAAAGGAAATACCGTTATTGCCCTTAGAGTCATTAATACTTTAATATAGCTTGACCACTGCTGCACTGCCGTTGATATAGGTAGGGTTATATCAGCACATTGTGAAAACTATAAGGGTTAAATCAGCACATTCCTAAAGTTTATAGGGTTATATCAGCATGTCCCTAGAGCTTATAGGGTCATATCAGAACATTCGTAAAACTTATAGGGTTATATCAGTACATTCGTAAAAAGAGTAGCATTATATTAGCACACACTATAGATTATAAATGTTTTAATGATATTGTATTTTGTTGTTTTTAGTCCGGATTGATTATTGGATGACATTTGGTGTTGTGTGTGGTTGTTATTTTATCGCGTTTTTCAACTTAGGGTTTTTAATGTTGACAAGTTTTGAAATGAGGCTGTGATAATGATGTTTAATATGAATGATGGTGTCATAATATCGAATTGTATGGTGTATAAAATATTGCTATGGTGTAATAATGGTGTATATGATGATGCGGTCGCTCGTTAAGGCCAGTCGAGTACCACACACTTAACTTTATTACATGTGCTGATATAACCTTATAAGTTATATGAATATGTTGATATAACCCTACAATTTTAGAGACTGCTAGTGGTCTTTAACCAATTAAATATATTATTTATATTCATCTTTCTCTTCCACCTTACATTAAGATCCCACTTAAAAGACCACCTATTTTGTTCTCCACAACAGCAATAGACCACTCTCGACTATTCATAGATCCCACTAGATATTTATATCATACTCATTAATTTTCTAAATTTAATTTAAACAAATTTGAGCACCCAAAATAAATTGAATGTGAAATTTAATAATACATTTTCATTTTCAAAATTTTATTTTATTTTTCACTAAAATTTTATTTTATTTTTTACAAAAAATTAGATTTTATTTAAAAAAAATCAGATTTTACAAAAAAAATAATTCAGATTTACAAAAAAAAAATCATATTTCCCCCCCAAAAATTACCTAAATTTCAAATTTTACAAAAAAAACAAAATCATATTTTACAAAAAAATCCAAATTTTACATAAATTTTAAATTTTTGCAAAAAAATAATCAGATTTTACAAAAAATTAATTTTAAAATTTTAAGAAAAAACAAAGATTGGACAAGAAAAGATAAAACACGAGTCACATACTCCCTCCGTTTTGTTTTCATTGGCATACTTACTAAAAGTGGTATTTTTTTTTAATTGACACTTTCTATTTTGGGCAAGTTTAAGGTTTTTACATCCACTCATTTTACTTTCTCTTCTTTCAATTCAATTTCATCCACTCACTTAGCATCTCCTCAATTCTAACACCAAAAGAGAGGTGCCAATAAAAAAAAATAGAGGAAGTATAATCTCTCAGGTGATCTGACCATAGAGTGGTATCTTATTAAGATTCTACTCTAAAGACCACCACTGTAATAATTTTCATTCTAAAAGACCACCGTTACTCGAGCCCATCCTCCCTTTTCGAAAATCATTCACCAATATCTTTGCCCAGATTTGACTGCAAAGATTAGTATCCACTTGCTCCCAATAATTCCGTATTCCCGCCTCTCCCCCTTTTCGAAGTAATTGAAATCGCGCCAATTTATCTTCTCAGAATTCTGCAAAATTAGGATAAAGCACACGCGCATCCCATATTCATCTCCCCCCAAAAATCTCACTCTCTCTTCATTCTAACCCTCGATCTCACCGCCGCCACTTCACACACACACAGTGACGATGGCGACCAAGCGCAAGCAGGCGGCGCGGTCGTCTTCCCCGGCGAAGGAAGCGGCGGCGAGTGAGTCCAAGCGCCCGACCAGGGCGTCTTGTTCAAAAGTCAAACCGGAGGAGGCGTCGGCGAAGAAGATGAAGGTCGACGACGAGAGTGATTTTGTGGACGAGCCAGGGCAGAAAGAATGGGCTGAGGCGATAGCGAAATCGTCAAAGTCCTCTCCGTCTTCTAAACCTTCTCCGAAGAAGAAATCGGAGAAGAAGAAGGGAAAGAAGGCTCAGGAGAGCAAGGAGAGCAGTGACGTGGCGGAGGAGCCTGATAAAATAGAATTGGGGGAGGGCGACTTTGAGGATGAGGAGCTGGCCAATGGAAGCGGCGGAGGCGGGGCGGCGGAGCCGGATTCACTGCAGAGGAAGCCGAAGCGTCGAGAAGGAAAGGTGAAGGAAGAGGATTTTGATTGCTTCCTGAAGGATCCTATCCCCGTGGACGAGGCGCGGATCAAGTGGCCTTACCGTTTCAAAACTAAAGCAAAGGTGAGGTCTAACGGTACACTAATGTATAAGAATTTGAGAAGCCTGATGTATTTTTCTGTGTGTAATGATCTTAATGATTCGTTTCACAGTTCTCGGCAAAAGGAGGATCCAAGGGTTCTAATGGGTGAGTTTGCCTTTTCTTTATCAATGAAGGTTCTTTTGTTGCATTTTAGAAATGTGTACATGCCATTCGCGATTCGTGAAACGGTTACTTTATTGAGGTTGCTGGCTTTTAAAAAGCGCAAAGTGCAGCGAAGTGTTCTCGGTAAAATTTACCGAAGCGCTGAGTTCAAGCGCGCCCATTTTTTGGAAAACAACGTTCTGAAATCATGTACTAGGGTTATTTCAATAAAGACACCACATAGAACTTAGAATAATAACATAATATCATAAAAGACAAACAAAACATTCAACACAATACCAAATTCAATGTTTTAAGGGTTTTAAGAAGTACTAAACGACTAAGTTCGAAAGATTCTTAAAGTTATTTTGAAATCATTGGCTCTAATCTTTAGTCACTGAAAAAATCATCATCATCTTCACCAAAAGTATCCCTATGAACCTCGTCTCCATCCATAAATTCCATGTCATCTTCCTTATCATTTCTCATATCTCCCTCGATCTCTTCCTCATCCTCATCAACAATGTTAATTCTTCGAGGCATTGAACTAGAAGAGGGCTTAAGAAGACTCTTCCCTTTGTCCTTTCTCATGGTTCTAGCTCTTGTAACATAGCTAGGCTCACCTGCCCCCGAGGCTTAAGAAACAACATCCCATGTCAAATTATGATCACTAAACACCAACTCATTACACCATCATCATAAACACCCTCCATTCTCCCAACCAACCACTCATTACTTTCATCAATCTCATTCAAAGCAATTGGATCAATATTATCCTCTCCCGTTGGTTTTTGAGAACAGGAGCAAGAGAGCTGAATGAGGCAAGACCGTGGTGAAGAACAGAGCAGTGGTCGCAAACAGAGCTGCTTTCGTGAAGATGAGATATTCTAACTGAATCTTTCTCTCTTTTTTGTTTAATTTCCTAAGTTAAACTAACCCTAATATATTTCTAATTCAGCCCAAACTCTTTTTTCAGCCCAATCCCCTTTCATTTTAAAAAGAGAACAAAAAATAAAGCCCAGTTCAGTAAAAAGACAGAAAGTGCGCTTATTTCAGCGCTTCACGCTTCAACAAAAGTGCTAAAAAGCTTTGTATCAGTGCTTCTTGACACAAAGCGCTTCAGGTAGCGCCTAGTGCTTTTTTGCACTTTAAGCGCGCTTTTTAAAACCCAGTGAGGTTGTGTTAATAAGTAAAGTTTGTTATACATGCCATTGGTGATTCAAAGAAGGTTCTTCTGTTGCACTTTAGAAATGCATTCATGCCATTCGTGATTCGTGAAATGGTTGCTATTTAAAGTATTTGGTTTCCAAACAAAGCAACTTTTAAGTCTAGCTAAACATGCCATAAACTATTGCACTACTACCTTGAGCTTGTCTTGATTTGCGCATTTTGTTAGGGTTGAGGATGATTCAGATGAATTGATAGAAGCCAAATGCCACTATAGAAGAGCACAAGTCGATGGCAGTGATTATAATTTGGAAGATGATGCATATGTTCAGGTTAAGCTCATTTATGATTTTAGTCTTTCTGTTTGTTATAAGTCTCATATTTGTGAAGTGCAAAGTTATAGCTTAATATAAATGATCACAATTAACTTTTATATATGACTGATTATATAGCGTAATATATAGCCCCTCTTCACCAATAATGGACTCCTAACATTGGCATATGAATGGGGTTTCTCACTTTCATGGCATTGGTGTATCTAGGCTGGAGATGGGGAGGACAACTACATATGTAAAATCATGGAGATGTTTGAGGCTATTGATGGTGTGTTTTATTTTAGGGCTCAGTGGTTTTACAGGGCCCGGGATACTGTAAGCACCCACTTTTTTGCCATTTTGCTATCTTGTTTCATTATTTGTTTCATCTGTCCACCTGAGATCAAATATCTATTCCAGGTCATTTCGAATCAACTCAATGAATTGGTAGAAATAGATGCAAAGCGTGTATTCTTTTCTGAAGTCCAGGATGATAATAATCTGGATTGCCTTGTCAAACCACTTAAAATTGCCCGCCTGCCATCAAATGTAAGGCCATTATCTACAAAGCTCCTCGTTTTTTGGGGAAGGGTTATTTTTTCACAGGCTACTTTATGGTGTTCCAGATGGATGTCAAGCGGAAGGAGAATGCGATAGAGAAATGTGACTACTATTTTGACATGCTTTATCTTCTTCCTCATTGCTCTTTTTTAAGTGTGGGACAAGGTACATCTTTGTTTTGAGTAAATCCACTATTCAGTCCGTTCCAGATTAAATTGTACAAGATCAAAGATTCAGTCAAACTAAGAAAACTTTGACTACATATTTGAATAGATATATAAACAATAATATTGTTGTATGTGATATCGTTGGATACATCATAACAAGTTCTTTCTAGATAGTAACTTTTTGTTTATTGATATTATACGTAGTTAAATATATTAATGGTCAAACTTGTGTGTTAGAGACTGAAAAAAATTCTGTGCAATTTAATATGAGACAGAGGGTGTAACTTAATTTAGAGATTGCTCTATTTGTACGAATTATTTACCTTATAAAATATGTTTATTCATGTTGTATGTATTTATTTGTTTGATCTTCTATTCAGATGATGCCGAGGTAGCTGTGAGTGATTCTGGATCCACCATATCCAGTGATCCTGATGCCAATTCTACTATGATTAGTGGCGTTGATGATTTGAAGGGGGATAACAAGGTCGAGATGACTATGCTAGATCTTTATGCTGGCTGTGGTGCAATGTCCACTGGATTGTGCTTGGGGGCTACTAGCAATGGTGTCAAACTTGTCACGGTAAGTGTAATATGCTGCTATTTTTATTTTGCTATGGTTTATCTTATAGACTCACTTATTCATGCTTGTGTACACAGAAATGGGCATTAGATTTAAATGAGTATGCTTGTGATAGTTTAAGATGGAATCATCCCGAGACTGAGGTATGTAATACTCCATTTGCATGTTATTTTATTGTGTTAAATCATATTTATAGTTCTGAGAC
Source organism: Rubia yunnanensis (assembly GCA_037428765.1). Lineage (NCBI taxonomy): Eukaryota > Viridiplantae > Streptophyta > Magnoliopsida > Gentianales > Rubiaceae > Rubia > Rubia yunnanensis. The sequence continues at coordinate 115,040,469 of CM075066.1, read as the reverse complement.
CAATATTGTCTATACATGTAATATATAACAGGTTAGAAATGAATATGCCCACGACTACCTTCAATTGCTAAAAGAGTGGCAGCAACTGTGTGCATCTTTTTCCTTAGTAGAAAGCACCCCACATCCTAAGGTGAATTCTGTGGATGAAGTAGAGGAAGATGATGAAGGCGAGGAAGATGCAGAAGATGAGGGAGATGATGAAGTATTTGAAGTTGAAGAAGTTTTAGGCATTTGCTACGGCTCACCGGATGATAAGGAAGTTGGACTTTATTTTAAGGTACATAATTTGTTAAATTTTGATTTCATACCTCTCTTAAGGTAAAGCATAACCGCTGCTTGTTCATGCACATTGAGCTAAATATATTATTGACTAATATACCAAGCTCTTATACTTATTAGATCAAATGGAAAGGTTATGGACCAGAGCATGATACCTGGGAGCCGATTGAGGGTCTGAGGTATGATTTGGACATTTACTAACTATTTTGTTGAAATTTGGTTTACATACTCTCTGAAATAATCTGTATAGTATGATTGTTTCAGTGCTTGTCCAGCAAAGTTGAAGGAATTTGTCACACAAGGCTATGAGAAAAAGCTTTTGCCTTTGCCGGTAACTATCTCAAAGTAAAATTTATAAATACTTACATGGAAGATTTTGCTTCATTAGTAACTCAATTATTTATGTGTTTTAGGGAATGGTTGATGTTATATGTGGAGGTCCTCCATGTCAAGGAATTAGTGGGTTTAATCGGTTTCGGGATTCAAAGAATCCTCTGAAAGATGAAAAGAACAAGCAGATTATTGTGTACATGGATATTGTTCAGTTCTTAAATCCAAGGTTTGTGCTGATGGAAAATGTGGTTGACTTGTTTAAATTCGCTGGTGCCCATTTGGGGAGGTATGCTTTTGCTCGTCTAGTTCAAATGAACTATCAAGCTCGGGTTGGGCTGATGGCTGCTGGAGCTTATGGATTGGCTCAATTTCGGATGCGTGCATTTGTGTGGGGTGCTCTTTCTTCGGAAAAGTTACCCCAATATCCTCTGCCCACACATGATGTCGTTGTGAGGGGTAATGTTCCTAGAGAATTTGAGGCTTGCTTTGTTGCCTATGAGGAAGGTACTAAGCCCAAGTTAGAAGACAAGCTTTTTCTAGCTGATATTATATCTGACCTCCCACCAACAAAGAATGATGAGACTACAGATGAAATGCCATACGATAACAAGGCTAAGACTGAATTTCAGCAGTTCATTACATTGAGGAGAGATGGTAAGCTTCCATTTCAAACTTGTATCTCAAATGTTTGAGCTTGCAATATGTTTAATCTGTCTACTGTTGATATGATGGTCTAAAATGATTTATATAGTTGAATTCATTAGGTAGAGTTAACGTTGATCTGATAAAGGGCCTCACGGTTATGTTCTTACTATTATTTTTATCCAGAAATGCCCGGTTGCCTCAGTTATGGTATGGAGCCAGTCCCACATATGCTCTATGATCATCGACCCTTACGCCTCAACCTTGATGATTATACTCGCGTGTGTAGAATCCCAAAGAAGAAGGTAAACTATGCTTAGCTGAATTTCCTTGCATGCCCAACTTATTCTTTGGAGAGTTTAGCCCTGAATTTCTATTCTCTCCATTTTACTAGGGAGCAAACTTTAGGGATTTGCCAGGCTTGAAGGTGATTGATAACAAGGTTGAGCTTGACACTACTGTTGAACGTGAATTGTTGAAATCTGGAAAGCCTTTGGTATGTATGCTGATTATGTTTACATGTAATATTATGATTATTTGATTTTGTTTTGGCTGTTTACTCAATCATTCGCACATCTTCATAGGTTCCTGACTATGCTATCACATTTGTTCGGGGAACTTCCAGCAAGTAATCATTCAACTTGTTCTCTTTTGAGATAGACTATCATGTTTCTATTGATTTGTGAACTTATAAATTGTTGATATTTTTTCAGGCCTTTTGGCAGATTATGGTGGGATGAAACTGTTCCTACTGTTGTCACTAGAGCGGAGCCTCACAATCAGGTGATTTTAGTTTTTCTATAAACTCTGATGATGCCAATTGCCCTGAAACACAATTATTTTTTTCAAATGAATGTTCATCTGAGATTAAATTTAGACAGTAATTTGGGTCTGATTAGTACGATCAGTGGATGTCATGTGTAAGCCTGTATAGATGGTAATGTATCCGAGCAATGGATTTCCTGTAATCAACCTGCTCATGCATCTGTCACCTAGTTTTAGACATTCTTACACCCCAATTATTGTTGCTTTCATTAAATATCATTTGCTATTTTGTTAGACTCTACTGCACCTAGTTTTAGAGCATTCTTACACCTCAATTAGGATCAAATTCAACTTTGAATGTATAACCACTAATTTTTGCTTTCATTAATTATCATTTGCTATTTTGTCAGACTATACTGCACCCGGAACAAGATAGAGTTCTCTCTATTCGTGAGAATGCAAGACTACAAGGTTTTCCAGATTACTACAAGTTGTTCGGCCCCATCAAACAAAGGTAGTTTTGTTATCATTTTCTGTCTTAAAATTTTCATGTTGTACATCTTCAAAATCCTAGTTTTGACCTCTATGTAATTTGCTGGGTAATTTTTAGATACATGCAAGTTGGAAATGCGGTAGCCGTTCCAGTTGCTCGAGCACTTGGACATTCCCTCGCAATGGCAGTGAAAGGCCAATCAAGTAAAGCTCCGGTTTTTGTCCTTCCAAAGGGATATCCTCTCTCTCTTGAAGGCAATATAGAAACATCTTAGTCAGTTTGAACGTTTTTGGCTTGAGTTGAGACATTTGGTCCGAGTAGGAATTTAGATGTCTTGTTCTTTTAACTCCTTTCTCAACTGAGTTTAGGCCCATTTATTCAATTTTGTGCAAAAAATTTCACATCACCAATTCATCTATACTTGTGTAGATGTAATTTAAGAAGACGTGGATAAATTCACTTTGAAGTTGAGTGTATTTGCTTTTCTTTCGTTTCTATTGGTTTTATGCAGCACGTACTAATCTTGTAATCACAAAATGTTTCTTCTCCAATGATGGTTTCATTCTTCCACAGGATTGCTTCTAACCAGTACAAATTCACATTGATTTACATGTAATATGTATAATGTAAACTGATGGCCCAAGAAAGTCACGAGAATCGTCAAGAATGGTTGTTCAAATATAGGCTTGATGAGCGAGTTTGTATCCAGAAATGACAGCAGAGAGAGCGAGAGCGAAGAATGCCAGAAACTCCATGGCGATCGAAGAAGCTGCAGAATCTGTGAATATGTTATCTGCGCCTTCTCTCAAACTGTTTGTCAAAGGTACTGCGGATGATGCAGCTGATATGAGCAAGTAGGAGACTACCTGTAGATTTCAAAATTAAAATACACAAGAAGTTAATAAATATTATCGACTTTAAAACATGATAAGAATCCAGGTCAATTTACTATTGGAAACGTGTTTTGTGGTGCCAAAAGCTCGAGGGAATTGACAATGATTTGTTTGGAGATTGCAACAGGAAAAAAGAAAGACTAACCTGATCGCCAACGAAGTCGAACATAACCAAGTTCTCCCGTGAAAACAAGGATAATTCACGAACTTGTCTGAAAATTTGCAGGCCTGTGTACAATGTCGACAGGATTGCTACAGCCAATGCGTACCTACAAGTTATAAAAATTAGAATTAAACTAAACTAAACTCATTATAATTTATTATCAACTAACTGAATTGAGAAAATATGGCGTTATTCAAACATTATACTCCCCTCCTAATTTTATTATTTATTTTTCTTTCATGGTTTGAACATACGATTTTTCAATGTACAATTTTTATGCGCCATTGCAACACAACTGCCAACAAATACCTTTATCCTACCCGTTTCATAAAAGCAATCTACTTTACAACCCACAAAATATGTGAATTGCTATTTCACGCTCTGTATTTTACTTGATCACGCCCTGTATTTATACTATTTAATATACAATATATTTTTTAAATTAATTATTTATTTAATTTACACTCCGCCGCCACCGTGCGCCACCTCCTCTCCTTCCCCTTCTCCCGCTCTCCTCTCCTTCCCTTCTCCCGTTCTCCTCTCCTTCCCCTTCTCCCGCTCTCCTCTCCTTCCCCTTCTCCCGCTCTCCTCTCCTTCCCCTTCTCCCGCTCTCCTCTCCTTCCCTTCTCCCGTTCTCCTCTCCTTCCCCTTCTCCCGCTCTCCTCTCCTTCCCCTTCTCCCGTTCTCCTCTCCTTCCCCTTCTCCCGTTCTACTCCGCTCCGCTCGGTTCTCCTCCGCGCTCTGCCATTTTTAGCTCCTCCGCCGCTTCTCCGCCGTTCTCCTCTCGGGCTAGGGTTTCGCTCGACGGGGATAGCGGAGGAGGAGCTCGGCTGGGGTTTCGCTCGACGGGGACGGCGGAGGAGGAGCTCGGCTGGGGTTTACTGCGAGAGAGGGACGGCGGAGGAGGCACGGTGGTGGCGGTGGCGAGACCGCCGGAGAAGACGAAGAAGAAGAGAAGAAGGGATGGCGGGGACGGGAGGCGGCGCTGGTTCACGGCGGCGGCGGCAACGGTGGTTTTTTTGTTTTTTTGTTTTTGATTTTTGTTTTATTTTGAAAATTTAATATTAGTATTATACGTGTATATACGTATTAGAACGTAAACTAGTAAAATACAGGGCGTAATATAGCAACACCCTAAAATATCCACTCCTCATCAATTCTAATAATAATTTAGAATGTTTTAAGTCATACAAAATATTAAGGAAAAGTTTTGGGAAAGACGGTATTTATGCTTATGGAAACACATGGTTTAATTGGAATAATAAAAGATAAATGTTTAAGTTACAATATTAAAAATTTAGCATGCAACGTTTAGTAGTAATAAAGTTTATAACCCGATTCATACAACCTGAAAATTTTATTTTTATTTTTTCTAATTTACACTTTAAACATTGATATTTTTATTTTTTCTAATTTACACTTTAAACATTGATCTTTCCATTCTTATGGAAATACCGTTTTTCAAGAGACGGACTCCGATACTAAACAAAACAATAAAATCGACACAGCTGTTTTCTTTCAATACAATACCGTACAAAATCAGTAGCATATTATCTGAATCTTATCTTTCACTAATGACTCTTGAAGAAAATGTATCTTACTTCTTAATTAATCCCAATTAAATTTTAAGACACTTAACAGCAGTACACAATCTCGTGTAATTAAGCGCAATTCATGACATTAGTTAAAGAAAAGGACCTGTAAGCCTCGTAATCATCGAAGTTTCTGCCATCGCCATGTCTATTACAAGCCATGATAAGGAAGGAAAGCAAGGAGGTAACCAACGCACTTCCACGCAGATACAGGACTCCTTTGTTGTAGTAATCCTCCCTCCTCCACCGCCGCAGAATATTCGATATTCCGGCGGACTGCGGCGGCGGCGCCGCCTGATTCTCCACATCTGTCACTCCGCCGGCGGCGGCAGTATGTTGCGGTTCCGACACGACGACAGGGACTTTCTGATCCGACATAATTGGTTGAATTAATGAGAATCTGAGAATAGACAATAAGACGAAGAAGAAGAATTGGATGTGACGACAATGACGAGAATTGAAGAAATCTATGGAATGGGATCACCGATCACTTGACAGCTTGGCCTGGGATTTGTTTTTTTGGAAAACTCCTTTTGTTTTTATTTTTTGACAGCTCGAATATGGAGTTTATGGGTTGTACGAATATTTTTTGGGGGTACTGAAAAATTACATAACTTTTAAACTCATAAAGTATATAAATTTTTAAAAATGTATTATTTTAAATCGACTAAGCGTTATAGAGAGGCATTTCATAATTTATGTAACTAATGGAATAAGTTGATATGTGTTTCTATGTATTACCGGTAACTTTGAAAAACTTTTAGTAAATATCATAATGTATAATTGACTATAAATTGATTATATTGAAATAAAAATTTACATGTTTGAGATAAGTGTCAGTTTGTCTAACATGAAATTTTCTCAAAGATTAATATATTAACAGTTACTATATATTTTAACTTAGGAAATCAAGAGGAAAAGTTTGTTACAAATACATGAAATTCACCTACTCCCTTTGTCCCATCCTATTCTGTACACAATTTTTTTCAGTCAAAGATGCCGAATTTTTATCACATATTTAAATATATATATATATATATATATATATATATAATAATTTTATCTATGTGATATGATTGAATTTGTCATAGCATGTGAATTTTAAATATCAATTTTTTATATATCTTTATTATCCGTAAATATATATATATTTATCGTTAAATATGCTCATTCGAGACTATGAAAATTTTTTGTGTAGAAATAACTGGGAATGGGAGAGTAGTCTTTTCGTTCCTTTTGTAATACTCTAACAAAATAAAGGTGAGTATGGATAAAGAAGGAAAGGAATGAAAAATGTACTCATTCATCACGTGACTCTACCGTGCATTATATGGACAAAAAACAAATGGAAAGATGTATTAACAATTATAGTTTTTTTTTATAGAAAAGTGAACATATATTCTCATATAATTGACGAAAGTGCAGATATAAGTTCGTACTAATTGAAAATGTAAATATAACCCTAGATATTTATGTTATGTGCAAATATAACCTTTTTCGGCAATTTAAGGTCGGATTATGTTAAAAAAACAAATTTACCCTTCTAAAAAATAAAAAATACTGAAATGAAATTCATACCCCCCGAAATCCTAAACTTCATTTAATCATTCTCTTCTTCTACCACCAGTTCGAATGTGGGCTCTAATTTTGATCTCCAGCCGGTGCTACCGTTTCTTGGATGGTGGGAGGAGAAAGCGACGGTGGCAGTGCGCCGAATGGTTTCTCCGGTAATTCTCTTCGCTTGCTGACCCCATCTCCGACGGCTCCGTATTGTCTTCTCCCGGCGTTGCGTCTCTGGTATCTCTTCAATCGCCGGCGAAGTCTCCCTCCCTGGTGTCGCCATTTTGGGCGCTTCCCCTCATTAGTACCCCAATGATTGTCGTTGGATGTGGCGATTGAGAGTGGTCGCCGACAGCACTGTTTTCCGATGAAGGTGGCGATTGGTTGGGCATGCCGTCAGGTGGGGGTTCATTGTGGTTCGTGGTTGGCACTGTCTCAAAGGTTCTAGTCGCCAGTCGGAGGAAGCGGTGGATGATGGCATGAGTCCTATGTGAGTGAAGAAGGGCATCGCCTGTTGAGATTCCCAGCAAGAAGAGGAAAACTTTCCAATTTGAGTGATAGTGAATGTTCCTAGGTCCAGTGAATATGAGTGACGGTTTGAAGGTTTTGATCTCTGTTTCCCTATTCTTGCTTAGGGAGAAATCTAGGGAGGATTCTAAGTGGAAGCATTACTTTGAGTTGGGTTATTTTTGTATTTATATCGTGTTGTTTGATGATTCTGGAGCAAATTAGCTGTGAATTTGAGATGGGTTTTCTTGGATTCGACTTTCCGGTGGATTCGAGTCACTAGCGGTGGTGGTGGCGGAAGAGTCGGGCAAGGCTTCGTCGACGGCGGATTCCAGTCGGCCGTCGGATGGTGCTTCATTGATAGCGGATTCGAGTCAACTCACCACCAGATCTTGACTTCGCCGGATGGTGGCAGGGGTGGCTGGTGGTGGTGGCGGGGTGGCTGGGTAGTGATGGCTGGTGGTGGTGGTGGTTCAAAAGTGGTAGCTGGGGTTTGAAGGTGGCGGCGGCTTGGCGGGTGGTGGTGGCCTGGCGGTGGAGGTGGAGCCAGGCATGTGGGGGTGGAGCCAGGCGTGTGAGTGTGGTGATGGTGGTTGGTGGAGATGGTAGAACTGTCCTTCTCATTTAAGTCTTGGGGCAGAAGGGTATTTTAGTCTTTGCAAGTGGGTCAATGACTGGAATTCATTAGTCAATGCTGGAATCATGATCGGAGTTATATTTACACTTTCATTCAATAGTCATGGTTATATTTTTACTTTCATTCAATGGTCATGGTTATATTTGCACTGAAAAATAATTGATAGTTATATTTACATTTTTCTCAACACATAGGGTTATATCTGCACATTACCATTTTTTAGAAATAATAAAAAATTACAGCATTTATTTGTACCATATGTTTGGTCTTGCGTTTCACGCCAACAGAATCAATAATAAAGTCATAATTAAATATGTACCGCGTGAAATCATTCAATAACCAGTTAATAAAAGAACTCACTCCGTTTCATTAAAGGTGTCACACTTGTCTTAATGAAATTTTTTTGAAATGACATTTTTCATTTTTGATAAAATTTTTACAATCTCATCCATTCATTCATTCTACCTTTTACTTTTTACACTCAATTTCAACCTCTAATTTTCTTCACATCAATTCAAAAGCCTAAAATATAGTGTGTTATTTTTAGTGAAACGGATGGAGTCATTATAATATATAAATATATTTTTTATTCATTATTTTTTTAAGAAATTGGTATTTTTAATTGTAAAAATTATTTTTTTAATTGATATCATTAATCAGTATAACAATAAAATTTTCTAAAAAGTGATTGAAATGGATATTTTGAAGACTTCAATATAATGTGATTGGCATGTGTTGGACAATGATCGTGTTGAGACAGAATTCGAATGAGACAACAAGTAGTTATGTACTTCCTCTGGTTATTTTATTATGGCCCCAACTTTTGGGTACAAACTTTTTTAAAAAAATAAATGAATAGTAAAGATTGTATTGAAAGTATAAAAAGTAAAATGTATGGATAAAAATAATCTAGAATTTACTAAAAGGGGAAAAGACCAATATAAAAAATATCTAAAAAAAAGAAAGTGAGTCATTATAAAAATAATCTAGAATTTACTAAAAGGGGAAAAGACCAATATAAAAAATATCTAAAAAAAGAAAGTGAGTCATTATTAATGGACGAAAAGAGCAGTTATTTCTGGCGGGTTTAATGGTTTGTCATTGGCTTTGGAGTGCCGCAAGCTGTCGACAACCGTAACACTAATAATAATACTCCATATGTTTCACGAAATTTGGCAGTATAGGGTTATGTGTAGTTTCTTTTATAAGTTGAAATGCGTGAAGAAAATTAAGTGAAAAGAGTAAAATGTTTGAGTAGGTCCTCTGACAGACGGTATATCCATAAGTTTATGAACATGTCACTCATATCTTATTTTATATACTGCATTTATTAAATTACATACAAAATTTAAAAATTTTAAAAAAAAAATTATATCATATATTTTTATATTTTCACTTTCAAATACATATTATTGCTTGTTTTAACTTATAACATGTAATATTTAAATTTTATAAAAAATTACAGTATTTAAGGTAAATGCCCCTGTGGACTATCCATAAGCTTATGAAAATTCCGCCTTTCCTGAGACTTTTCCAAAAAGTTTATTGAGTGATTGACAATAATGTATTTTTTTATCTAAAATGAAAGATGACAATCCTAGAAAAACATACAAAAATAGTAAGTGTGTCAAAGTTAAGAAAACAGAGACAATAATAAATTTTATACTCCCTCTAGTCATGGGAGTTTCTAGTTTGGAGCAAATTATATTGTAATGGTACCATGAGTATCGTATCCTTAGGAATATTTTGTGTGTTCTATATTGTAGGGAGGTGCATTATATTAGGTGAGATTTTGTATTATCGTAATTTGACTATGGATACTACACGCACAAATAATAATATTGAAATGTACATTATACTTATATAAAATACACAGTTTTGGTACCCCAGTGTCAAGGTATAAGAATTGCTACGTTGGAATTTAATTCTATTATCAAAAGAATATAACTAATTCCTCTTTTCAGAGTTTTATTTTTTGTGTAAATTGATTGATCAAAACTATTGAAGTCAAACAGGAAAGTAAAACAATAAACATGAAAACTTGTTTCCTTAAATGATGAGATAGTTGAAAATTTTGTACTATGTGATAAAATTTTAGCAGAAAGTTCTGATAACAAATACGAGTAGTCAATAGATGAATAAAAAATGCATATCACATGTTAAAAGTTACTAGTCTCTTACCCCCACACACTCAATTTTCTCATATACAAATTATTATTTTTTGGATGAGATGGGTATACTTCTCGTAACTAAATTAATCAACTTTTATTTACAATTTTTAAAAAGTACGTTTTCCCTTTATGAGTCTGTCTCTTGAAAGACGGTCTTTTCATAAAATATAGAAAGATTAAGATTAAAAGTACAAATTAAAAGAAATGAAGATAAAATTCCCGAGTTGCATGAACCGGGTCATAAACTTTAAAACTACTACATGTTGCATAATAAATTTTTAATATTGCAACTAAGACCTTTTACCATTCATTATTCTAATTAAACATCGTCTTCCCACAAAACTATGAAAATACGGTCTTTCACAAGACTTTGCCAGCTAAATCACATATTATCTCTTAAAAATGTTATTGTTCTCTCTTTCTGACTTATTTTAGGACCTTCTATGAGTGCGTCTCCTGATAGCCCACTTATTTTTTACCTTATTCATTGCATTTGTTAAATTACATACAAATTTTTTAAATTTTTTTTGTTTATATCATATATTTTTATATTTTCACCTTAAATACATGGTAAAGTGTTGGGAAAGACAATCTTTGCATATGCTTATGGAAAGATGGGGTTTGATTAGAATAATAAAAGATAAAGGTCTTAGTTGCAATATTAAAAATTTATTATACAACGTGTAGTAGTTATAAAGTTTATAACCCGAAAATTTTATCTTCATTTATTCTAATTTGTACTTTAAACCTTGGTCTTTCCATGGCTTATGGAAAGACCATCTTTCAAGAGACAGCCTCTAAATACACTGTTTTAACTTATAAAATGTAATATTTAAATTGGCAAAGTCTTGGGAAAGACAGTCTTCCATAGGTTTATGAAAAGACGAGGTTTAATTAGAACAATAAAAGGTAAAAAGTCTTAGTTGCAATATTAAAATTTATTATGCAATATGGAGTAGTTATAAAGTTTATAACCCGATTCATGCAACCCGAAAAATTTATCTTCATTTCTTCTAATTTACACTTTAAACCTTGGTATTTCCTTAACTTATGGAAAGACAATCTTTCAGAAAATTGACTCATTTAAAATTTATACAAAATTACAATATTTAAATTACCTGCTACTAGGATTATGGAAAGACATTTTTTCTGATACTTTCCCTCAATTAATTATCTACATCTGTCAGGATCATACGAAATTTGACCACCACCTGACACTATTAATTGTTCGTTTGACTTTGGGTTTAGAACTCATTTCTTAATTGTTGCTATGCTTCTTTTGGCAGTGTAAGGCGGTGAATTTCTAGATTCTTCATAAATTAATTCAAGGTGGAGTGAATTCTAAAAGTTTTTACTCTATTGTAAGTTTCAGCCCACAAGTTACAAATTTTAGGGGCCGTTTTCTTTCGCACTGATCTGCTAAAAGATGGCCTAAACACGAGTACCCGGAATTGGGTAGAAAATGACTTATAACAGTCCGAATCAGATTTTCTTACTTAAGGTTATCTCAAATCACACTATGAGATCATACTGAATAGGTTAAAGATAATGACATTGAAGATAGTCGTGTACGTAAGTAGCACATTTTATTATTATTTATTGGATACGTACGTATTATTTACACAATTAGTATCTTACTGTGATTATTTTGAATCAAACTGAAATAGTTTTGATTGCTCCTCTGTATCATATTAAGTTACCCACTTAATTTATGATATTATTCTCTATTAAATTATCAACATATATTTGAATAAATATATGAGACATAATATTATTGTATGTGATATTATCGAATCCATCGTAACAAGTGGTTTATAGAAAGTAATTTTCTGTTTGCCATTATTATACGCAGCTAAACATATTAACGGTCAAACTTATTTCTCGAACGGTGCCCAATAATTAGGCTGTAATTTAAACTGGGACGGAGGGAGTTTTAAATTTTCTATGTAGATGATACTGAATTTAGAAATAGTCGTTTGCCGACTAATGGTCAGACTAATCATGAACATTTTCAATATTGGTTACGGTTAAATTACAATTATTATACACTTTAAAAGTTTTTCAAAGTTATAGAAAACTCGTTGCAATAAATTGAATAAACCTCCCCCTGAATCAACTTGTCACAACTGATGGGGTACACCCGTGGGTGTAAATTGAATAAACCTCAAATTGCCTCATTAGTTACACCAATTATAAAATAATCCCGTCTAATAGTTAGCCGGTCTAAAATAAGACTCCACATTAAATATGCTATGATATACTTCATTCGCCTCACGGATTTTGGCCTATTTATTTGCCTTTTCAAATCCAAATTTGGTACACTTTGAACCTATATATATATATATATATATATATATATATATATATATATATATATATATAAAATAAAACTATCTAAGAGATTGTTAGATTCATCTTAACCTTTATATTCTAAATTATTAATTTTATGTGAAATTGTTATATATGAAATTTTTCATAATTGAAAACGGTGAAAAAAATAATTGGTTCATTACTCATAGGAGGTGTATGTTGAGAAAAAAAAAATCAATTTAAGCAAGCTTACAAGGAGTTGTACTCCATCCGTTTCTTTAATAGTGACACATCATTTTTTGTGTTAGAATCTAAGAGATATTAAATGAGTGGATGGAATTAAATTGAAAGAAGAAAAAGTTTAATGAATGAATGTAATAACCTTAAACTTGCCATAAATAAAAAGTGTCAATATAAAAGAAATATATCAAATTAGAAAGTGTGTTACTATTAAAAAAAACGGAGGGAGTATGTATTTTTGGTTCATTGAGATCGGAGACATGAGAATTCCTAGTGAGTGGAGGAGGAGGACTGGAGGAGGATACTCAGCAATCAACGGCTATTGCTTTATCTCATCTTCGGACTTTGCAAAGTTCCGAAATCAATGGCGCCACAAGTTCCACTACTCCCATTGCCTCTGCTTTGCACAACCTTTGCTAATCCCTCTGTTTCTCTATTGGTGACATACCTTTTTTTTATTAGAATTTAAGAGATGTTAAATGAGTAGGTAGAATATAATTGAAAAAAAAAGTGAAATGAATAAGAGTGCGTCTCTTGAAAGACGGTCTTTCCATAAGTCATGGAAAGACCAAGGTTTAAAGTATAAATTAGAAGAAATTAAGATAAAATTTTCGGGTTGCATGAACCGGGTTATAAATTTTATAACTACTACATGTTGCATACTAAATTTTTAATGTTGCAACTAAGACCTTTTACCTTTTATTATTCGAATTAAACCCCGTCTTTCCATAAGCCTATGGAAAGACCGTCTTTCCCAAGAATTTGCCAATGAATAAATATAATAATCTTAAACTTGACATAAATAGAAAGTGTCAGTATAAAAGAAATATCATAAATTAGAAAGATTGTCACTATTAGAGAAGCAGAGGGAGTACTACCATGATTATTAACTACGTAATTATTACATCTTTACCTTTTATTACCTCTCTTTCTCTTCTTTAAGAATTTATTCCACGACTAAGACTCAATCAAATTAGTTTGCACATTGACAGAATCAACCATGCAGTCTCGTTTGAATGTTTTGTTGAAAATCAGCTGCTCCTTTTCGTGTCCCAACTTATTATTAATAAACTTTTTTTCATGGTATTTAATAAATATATTTGACAGTAAATATATATAACTACGGTCAATAATGACACATAAAAATTTAATATGTAATAAATACATGTTACGACGAATCTAACCATATCTCATACGGTATAATTATGATCCATATATCTATTTAAATATGTGATCAAAATTTAACATGTTTAGCCACAAAAGATTCTGTGCAGAATTGATTGGGATGAAGGAAGCAGCAAAACAAAATTAATACTAGTGTTAAACACGAATAAATTATTGAATGCCGACATTATATTAGGTAAATAGTCGTTATTGTTGCGTCCCTGCATGCTAGTGGATATAACTATTTAAAATGTCAAATTTTAATATTTAGATACCCACCCTTTCCTAATCAGACATCTTTTTCTTATTTTGAAATCTTTCTTAATCAGACATCTATCTATTAATATGTGCTAGTTTAGAGAATTAATCTATAAAATTACATTAATGGAACTACATATTAAATTTCACAATTTGAACTAATTTGAATTAAGCAAACTAAACTTAATTGAGTTAGTATATAACCTCAGCATCACGTCATGGTTGTTAAACAAACTCAACCAATAGGCCTACCTACGACGTGTACAAATAAATTAATGACCTATTAATAATGGTAGATAAAGGTTTCGTTTATCATATCACGTTTGTTTTGCTTATAAGATAAATACATGTATTGTGTTTAGTAAATAGCTAAAAAAGTGTTCATTTAGGAAGCACAAACTATTTTTTGGAAACAAAACATAAGCTGGTCTCCCCCGCTTTTAAAATGAGCCAAATTTACTAATAAACACAACTCTACCAAATACACCCAAAGTATTTGTTGATAATTATTGACAAATTCTTAAGAAATACCGTCTTTCTCGCATATGAAAAGACGAGAATTAATTAGAATAATAAAAAGGTAAAATATTTTAGATGAAATATTAAAAATAATTTACTATGCAACATGTAGTAATTATAAACTTTATGACCTGATTAATATAACCTGTAAATTTTATCTTCATTTATTCTAATTTGTAATTTAAACCTTAGTCTTTCCATGACTTATGGAAAGACCGTCTTTCAAGAGATACACTGATAATTATATTCCTAAAAGCATCTTAAATGCTCCCCCGTCACACATATTTTTGCACTATTTTTTTGGACGTCCCAACTGTTTTTGCACTCTTCACTTTATTTTATTTTTTATCAGTTTTTATTCATTTTTTATGTTGGAAAATTATGAAATTAAATGGAAAAGTAAAATAAAATGTAGGTACCACACTAACACATTGATAAAATAGCATTTAATAATGAATTATTAAAAAAACTTCATCATTTTCTCTTCGCTAAAATAGTTGGGACGGAGGGAATGAGAAGAAGAGGCCACAAAATAGTTGAGAGTGCCCATGGGCACTCGTTAACAACTTCAGATTCCATCGAAAACTGTGTTATTAAATGCAAATAGAGTTAATGATTAATGACATCCCTAAAAAACTTACACTCCCTATGTACTATTACACAGTTTTCGATAGATTTACATTTAATAACATAGTTTTCAATAAAATTTGGAGTTGTTGGGCACTCTTTAAAAAAATCGATAGAAAAACGAAAAGGCATAGAAAGTAGGCGTAAGTGCCAGGCTTGAATGCCAGGCTATATAGGTAACACGTGAGTCTCCACCAGCAGGACCACCAGTACCCACTTCACCGCCGCCACTCTGCCCAATCTACACGCCCCCGTTCACTGGTGACCACTGCTCCGGTCTCACCGAGGCGACCATCCCTACTCCCTACTTTCCAATTTTAACTGCACAAATTTTTTTTTTGTGATCTATAAAAAAATATATTTGGTTGTTAATTATTTTTAAGTGGAGTGCGTCTCTTGAAAGACGGTCTTTCCATAAGTCATGGA
Source organism: Rubia yunnanensis (assembly GCA_037428765.1). Classification (NCBI taxonomy): domain Eukaryota; kingdom Viridiplantae; phylum Streptophyta; class Magnoliopsida; order Gentianales; family Rubiaceae; genus Rubia; species Rubia yunnanensis. The sequence continues at coordinate 115,024,890 of CM075066.1, read as the reverse complement.
AAGACCAAGATTTAAAGTATAAATTAGAAGAAATTAAGATAAAATTTTTGGGTTGCATGAACCGGGTTATAAATTTTATAACTACTACATGTTGTATACTGTACTAAATTTTTAATGTTGCAACTAAGACCTTTTACCTTTTATTATTCGAATTAAACCCCGTCTTTCCATAAGCTTATGGAAAGACCGTCTTTCCCAAGACTTTACCTTTTAAGTGTGTATAATAATGGCATATAAAAAGATTTATATTTAAAACTATTACCTCTATCCCAATTGTAATGATATGTTTACTTTTTTACGGTTTTCAATGATCATGTTTGACCGTCAATATTTCTAGCTACGTATATTATTTCTGGAAAAAATTGATATTTAGAAAATATACGTTAACACGAATTCAACAATATCTCACATGATATATTTATTAAGTATATATTAATTAATATTTATGGTCAAATTTAACAAATTTGACTTTGAAAAAGTAAATATGTCATTACTGGTGGGACAGGGGGAGTACTTATTACAACGAATCCATCAATATCACTCTGGATAGAGCCATCTTTCAATCCCGGGGCTACTCCACGTGGATGGGTTTGATGGGGTTGAAGAGGGGCCCAGTGGGGCTACTTGGGACATCCAAGCGTCAGAGAAGGCGACTGCATTGGCGGGCAGCACAGTCCCTTATTCGATGGGCAACGGTGGAGCTTGAGCCATAGGAGTCTGATTTACCTCTATATCAGATGAGAAATTTAGGTGAAAGATGATGGAGTGAACCCCCAAGAGCTGGTAGCCAACAAGAAGGGTTTGCGGCTAACAATGAAAGTCCAAGTGCGGTTAGAAAGCAGCCCTAGGTGGAAAGAAGATATAGCCAAGCTCCATGTCTTATTAAATAATAGAAAAAAGTATTTTTATAACCCTACCTAGTTGACATAAGTGCCAATATAACCTTTTAATATTCAAAAGTGCCAGTATAACCCTATATAGTTAGTGAAAGTGCCAATATAACCCTAAAAGTTTTAAGGTTGTAATGATATAACCCAACAAACATTAGAAATGTACTAATATAACCCTAAAAACATTAGGAATGTGCTGATATAACCCAATAAGATTGCATAATGTGCTGATATAACCCTACCTAATTTCAACGAACTATGACGTTCCAGCTAACTACGAGGGTAAAATTGTCCACCCAATTTCAGAGTTAGCCCAAAGGGTATTTTGGTCAATTTACATAGAGTCAACGCTGAAAAATTGATGTCAATGCCGAAAATGAGGCCCGAGGGGTATATTGACACTTTCATTAACTAGTTAGTTTATGTTTGCACTAAAAATTATCATAGGGTTATATTGACACTTACTCAAGTAGATAAGGTTATATTGGCACTTATCCCTAAATAATACTATATAGGCCTTGAGCCCGTTATATATTCTTTTATTTCATTCTCCCCGTAAGATCAACATCACAATCTATGAGGATATTATTGTTTATACTCCCCCTGTTTCACTAACAGTGACACCATATGTTTAGGTGTTTTGATTTATGTGAAGAAAATGAGTAGATGAAATTAAAATAGAAAGTAAAAAGTATAATAAGTGGATGAAATATAATGAATCTTCCCATAAATGTGAAGTGTGTCAATATAAAAGAAACAACCAAAAAAGAAAAATATGTCAATAATAAAAAAACAGAAAGAGTGTATCTATTTAAATATGTGTTCAAAGTATGACAATGTTAACTAATACTCCCTCCGTCCCAACTATTTTTGCACTCTTTCCTTTTTGGGACGTCCCAGCTGTTTTTGCACTCTTCACTTTATTTCCATTTTTGGCCAACTTTTATTCATTTTTTATGTTAAAAAGGGATGAAATTAAATGGAAAAGGAAACTAAAATGAAGATACCCACCAGCACATGGGAAAGAAAGCATATAATAATGGATCGTTAAAAAAACTTTCTCTTTCTCTCTTCGCAAAAATAGTTGAGACGGAGGGAGTAATTAGTAAGTGTACGATTTAATGAGAGGTGGATGGTGTGTCATTTTTATACCGTGCTAGTGGTGCACTTGTTTATCTCTTACCTCCGGCACTCACTCCATTTGATCTTACTCTCTCCGTTAATTTTTTTTATTAACACACTGTTATTTTGGGATTGTTCATATTCTGCCTACTAATGTAATTTGGTATTAAAACATCTTTTGACGTCCAAATTAACTTTTATAAAATTCTGCATTACTAATGTGATGAATAGTGTCAAATAGGAGTAGTAGTAAATAATGGTTAATTTTGGAGTTTAGTGAGATAAATTTGGTAGAATGAATAACTACATTAGCTTGAAAAAAGAAGTTAGGAAGTTATTTCGAGGAATTATATTTTTATTTGAGAAAGTCTCTTTTAAGAAATGATTTTAAGTGAGACAGCATAAATTTGAAGCAGAATTTTTAATGGAAAATTTAACATAAAATTTCATATTCTCCAAATTTATTTGCAGCTTACTAATTAGATATAGGCAAAGTCTTGGGAAAGACGGTCTTTCCATAGGCTTATGGAAAGACGGGGTTTAATTAGAATAATCAAAGGTAAAAGGTCTTAGTTGCAACATTAAAAATTTAGTATGCAACATGTGGTAGTTATAAAATTTATAACCCGGTCCATGCAACCCGAAAATTTTATCTTCATTTCTTCTAATTTACACTTTAAACCTTGGTCTTTCCATGAGTTATGGAAATACCGTCTTTCAAGAGACGCACTCAATATAAATCCATCCCAATTAAAATATTTAATAATTATATACACCCTCGATTTTACTATGTTTGGCAGCATAGGTTTATGTGTGTTTTTTGTAAGTTGAAATGTGTGTGGAAAAAATGAGTGAGAAGAGTAAAAAGTTCCACAACCACTTGGGTGAGACGGTCTCACTTAATCTTATGGTGAGACGAAGGGTCTAAGTACAATTATTTGAATATGAGAGAAGGTATAGGGTATCTTTTGTAATTTTTAAAACTTCACTTAATTCCCCGTCTCACCATAAGTTATGGTGAGACGGTCTCACACGAGTCTTTCTCTTAAAATTTAATGAGTGGTTGCTAATGATGTACTTTTTGCTATAAAAGAAAATGTGACAAATTTAGAAAAAACATACAAAATATGGTAAGTGTGTCAAATTTAAGAAAATATTGGGGGTAATAATCTCTGGCAAAGTCTTGGGAAAAAGACCGTCTTTTCGTGGGCTTATGAAAAGACGGAGTTTAATTATAATAATAAAAAGTAAAAGATCTTAGTTACAATATTAAAATTTCATTTTGCAACGTATGGTAGTTATAGAGTTTATAACCCTATTCATGCAAACCAAAAAATTTATGTTAATTTATTCTAATTTGCACTTTAAACATTGATTTTCCATGATTTATGAAAATACCGTCTTTCAAGAGACGGACACATGATCTTTACCTAAACTTTAACAAATCTAAATAAGACTTAGTGTATTCATTGTGAAATTCGCAAAGAATAAATTTGGCCGAATGTAGATCACAATAATTAAACGGACATATAAATATGATATGTTATTAGGAGGAGGTCACACAACCATTGTGCTAAACTATCTTCTTCCTTGTGTTCTGAAAGCATGTTTAACAGAATACATAAATTGTCTCATTTATAAGTTGAGTATGTCTTTTAAAAGACGGTTTTTCCTAAGTTATGGAAAAATTAAGTTTTAAAGTGCAAATTAGAATAGATGAAGATAAAATTTTTGGGTTGCTTGAATCGGTTTATAAATTTTATAACTACTATACCTTGCATAATAATTTTTAATATTGCAACTAAAATTTTTTACCAATTATTATTCTAATTAAACTCATATTTCCATAACCCTATAAAAAGACGGTATTTCCCAAGATTTTTTCCTATAAGTTATATAAGTTGAACATAATTAATAATTATTCAAATTATAAATTAATTATTAATTTTAAAAGAAGAATCGGTTCCACCAAACATAACCTTGATCACATTACTTTAACGAAATGCTCTCTTCAATCCATGTTCATAATTAAAAGCATGACTAGGGTTCTCAATGTGCTCTTATGTTTTTTCTTTAAGTTTAATGTGATAGTTTGAGGTAATGTTCTTTAGATGAACTAAATTGTGTGGAAAGAACTGAATAGAGAAAATAAAATAATAAATAAATGAAAATAACTCACAGTATATCATAAAAGTAGGTAAAATCAACCCTTTCAGTATAATATGGGTGAAACCCAATTGATTCGAATTATTTTCAGGTAAAATCGGATATCTCTCGTAGTATTTTTCAAGTTTGGGTTAATTTTTGGTTTAGTTAGAATAATGTTCAGGTTTGGATCCTACAGTTTTGAATTGGTATCAGATTTGATCAGGTGATTTCGAGTTTTGGGTTTTAGTCAGTATATTTTTTTTATGTCGGTCATTTTAGTATGTTAAAGTGATGACCTAGTAAAAAATTGATAAGTATATAAAATTGTTAGATTTTCACTCAACATATAATTTTAAAAAGGTGGTTTACCTTTTATAAGTTTAAAAAAGTAATAATATGTATTTGAAGTTGAAAATATAAAAATATATGATATAAAAAAATATTTTTTAAAATTTTAAATTTTGTATTTAATTTAAGAAATACAGTGTATAAGGTAAGAAATAAGTGATCTGTCCATACGCTTATGGACATGCCTCACTCTATGATAATTATGTACATTTATTAATTTTGTATTGGGATAACACTAAAATCACTAATATAAAAAAATCTATGTTCAGTAGAGTGATTTCGAGTTTGGATCATAAATTGAGTATCCCTATTCGGGTGCCGATTCAATTTTGGTCCATATATTTATTTTTGGGTATTAAAGTTCGATAATACATCTTACCATCTCCGTGTCCATGCTTTTTCATAATGCCAGTTGGTTATATATTTCACTAAATATATAAATAACAATATGTTATGTTATAAATTCATTATAACACGTAAAATTTATATTTATGTATACAAATTATACACAATTTAATCTATTTTAACATCTTAAAAGTTTTGCTCCCTATGTATATTTATTTTTGGCACGTCACTTTTGAGTATTAGAATTTAGGAAATATTGAATAAGTGGATGAAATTGTATTGAAAGAAGAAAAAGTAAAATAAGTTAATGTAAAAATTTTAAATTTACCATAACTAGAAAGTGTCAATATAAAAAATATATTTTAAATTAGAAAGCTAATAAAGAAACTGAGGGAGTATATGCTCTGTAATTTGGAGGAATGAGTGACTAATTAAAGTGGAATAGTTTCACTCGTAATTCACACATTTATTTTTATACCAATCAATCATTCCAAGATGTCCATCAGTTACAATAAGTGAAATTGACATTTAATCTAATTAGCCTCTAGCAATAACTAACATATTACAAGGATATCTAAATTATATGTCAAACAGACTGATCGTCTGTATTATTACAGATCGGAGATCCAATAAAAAGCTGTAACATCGCCCTCGGGGAAATTAACCCGTTTCATGCGAAAATCATGACCACTTGGCAGAGAGAAGCGTATGACACATTAATATCACTGCGCCAAACATAGATCTTCTACAAATGTAACACAAATTGATCCTACCACGATCTATGTTGTTCAAACAGTAAACACCTTGAAAAACACATACATGGCGGATCCAAATCAATGAAAACCCAAAAATAAAACTACAAACACACGATATGAACAGGTAGATTGAGAACAATACATCAGCGTGAACAACTAAATCGAGTTATCATCATGGACATAACGATCTAATCGATTGACTTAAAAAACCAAATAAATTTGCAGAAATAAATCTCACACTAATTCAATAAATAAATATGAATTAAAATAAATCGTTGGCGATCCCATTTTTTTAAAAGAGAAGGGTTGTTGCATGGAAAACCGCGGCAAGGTAAGAGAGAATTTTTGGCAAAAGGTAATCATTTCTAAGTTTAAATCATACTTTGTGGGTGTGGTGGTATTTTAAAAATACGGTGAATCTCCTGGAAGGCAGTGCATAAACGTCCCTTAATTCACACAACTAAGTTAAAACAAATGATTAGCAAATACACGCAAACGCGGTGCCCACCGAACAATGCTTTCCAGTTGCCCTTATCCCTCCGCGTGGGGTCCTTGTCGACGGACTCATCCGGCAACCCCTTCTTCTTTTATCCTAATGCTCCCGCAGATTTTCCTTTCTCATTTTCCTTCTATTTTCTTAAAACAACACTTCATCACGTTTCTAGGTTTGAACCCATCTCTTAAAAGACGGTATTTTTATAAGTCATGAACAAACTAAAATTTGAAGCGTAAAATAACTTACTTTTATACCAAATAATATTATAAAGAAGAGTATGTTTCTTAAAAGATGGTATTTCCATAAGCCATAGAAATACCAATGTTTAAAGGGTAAATTAGAAGAAATGAATGCAAAATTTTCAACCTGCATGAATCAAATTAGAAACATTATAACTAGCACACGTTGTATAATAAAATTTTAATATTACAACTAAGATATTTTTACTATTTATTATTATAATTAAATCACATATTTTCATTAATCTATGGAAAAACCGTCTTTCACAGGACTTTGCCTTTAAAGAAATATACTATTAAAATAAAAGGCAAAATCTTGGAAAACATCTTTCCATAGTTATATGAAAAGACGTGATTGAATTAGAATTATATAAAGGTTAAACATTTTAATTGCAATATTAAAAAATTATTATGAAACATACAGTAACTATAAGTTAATGACCCAATTAATTTAATCAAAAAATTTCACCTTAATATTTTCAATTTATAATTTAAATTCCAATTTTTCCATAACATATGAAAACACTTTCTTTCCAGATATGAACTCTCGTTATTATTGAAAACAAAATGGAGAAATTATATGTCCCACCCACTATACGGCTCCACGTAGGCCACCTTCCCCCATTATTCTATTCTCCAAAAATCCAACCTCCCTTCTTCTTCCTCCTTTTCCTATTTCACCTCTGTCCCTTCTGCTTCCCAAATCACTAGTGTTCCAAAATTAGGGCTCCTCACAAACCATTCAAATCACACTCACTCTACTCAATCATCACAACCATTTTTGTAATCTAAATGTCGCTGCTTACACCATGAGACTCAATTCATCGCCTAGAAGAAGAACCCTCTTCATGTTCTTTTCCTATTTTACCCCTTCCTCTCTCCTCCCCTCCGCCGCCGCCGCCGTCCGCCGCTCAGCCCTCGTCGGCGCTAACCACACCTCCGCCCGCTTCTGCTCCCGTTAGCGAATTCCCATCATACCCTCTCCTTCTTCTCACTCCATTCTTTATTCATCTGTAGATTTTGTTCAGTGAGCGATTTTACACACACAAACACGCACATAGAGTGTTTTTTTTGTTTTCTAGGTTTTGGTGTTATGGAGCCTGCGGCGAAGCCGAGCTTCTTGAGGAACATTCTGGTGAGGTTGTTTTTGTTCTGCGTGTTCATACTTGGGGTTAGGTTCGCCTACGTCGTCACCCTGCGGGGGGAATCGTGCGACCTCGGAGATTTCTGTTTCTTTGCTCTGCCGGATAATCTGAATGAAATCGTCTCCGGGACGGGACAGGCTTTCACCAAGTCGTCGTCGTCGGCGGTTATCGTCGCCGGGAAATCGGCGCCGGAGAAGCCGCGGAGTCTCCCCGATCTCTGGGCGACCAAGGGTTTCCAGAAGGCGGTGCGTTTCTACTCTTCCGTGTTTGGAGATCTCATCTCGGAGGGCTTCCTGGCCCCCAATTTTAAGGCCCTGTGTCTCGACACCCCCGCCGGCGCCGACGTGTTCGCGTTGAAGGAGATCGGGGTTGCCGACTCCGTCGGTATTTCCAAGAAGGCGTCTAAGCCTCTGGTGATCTCCGGCCAGGCAATCAAGCAGCCGTTTGGGGATGAGAAGTTTGATTTCATATTCTCCGGCGCCGGGATGGTTGAGAACTCGACGAAGCCGGGGGATTTCGCGGCGGAAGTCTGCCGGACTTTGAAGCCTGATGGGTTTTTCGTAGCGCATACAGGTTCGAAGGATCCTTTCAGTCACCATTCGTTTCTTGAGTTGTTTGATTGCTGTAAATTGGTACAGTTTAGGGATATTGATGGGTATGATTCGAAGATGCCTTTGATTCGCGAAATTACCATGCAAAAGTTATACTCCGGTGAGAAGATTGAGCAGGTTATTGGAGAAGGTAGTTGTTCCGTGCCTGGATATAAGCAAGAGTTGATCCGAAAAGCCGAGCCGTTGATAGTTGAGGAACCGAAGAAACCATGGATTACACTGAAGAAGAACATCCTGAATGTTAAGTACTTGACATCCATGGCAGATATCAATTTCAAGAGGAGGTATGTTTATGTGGATGTCGGGGCGAGGAGCTATGGCTCCAGTATTGTGAGCTGGTTTAAGAAGCAATATCCTAAGCAGGATAAGAGCTTTGAGATTTATGCTATCGAAGCTGATAAGCATTTTCACAATGATTACAAGAACAAGAAGGGAGTCAATCTTCTTCCTTACGCTGCTTGGGTGAAGAACGAGACATTGTTTTTCGAGATCAATCAGGATCCTATCGATGAAGGGCACGTTCAGGGTAGAGGGATGGGGAGGATCCAGCCTGTTCAATCATCTGGTGGTGCGTCTGAGTCTAACCGCGGTGGCAGTGTGGATGAGATTCAGGGGTTTGATTTTGCAGAATGGCTGAAGAGTACTGTGTCAGAAAAGGACTTTGTGGTGATGAAGATGGATGTGGAAGGGACCGAGTTCAATTTGATTCCGAGGCTGATTGAGACGGGAGCTATTTGTTTGATCGATGAAGTGTTCCTAGAATGTCATTACAACAGATGGCAGAAATGCTGCCCTGGTGTGAGGAGTCCCAAGTATGAGAAGACTTATGATCAATGTTTGGAGTTGTTTACCACACTTAGGAACCGGGGAGTTCTTGTCCATCAATGGTGGTGATGGGTAGCCCTATATTCCTTATCCTCTACTCTACTCTCTCTTATACTACTAATTATATTGTGTACTCTACTTATCTTAGAGTAGTTTATTCATTCTTTCCCCAAATGAAGATTTACCTTATAGTAGTTCTCTCTGTCCATTTGTTACTCATGTGATTAAATTTCAGTTGTACCCAAAGCATCACGAAGAAAGTAATTAGTGGAAATACTTGCGATTTTCATTGACTCGATTGGCATTGTTTGTTGACTCTCCCCGTCTTAGCTCTTAGATTATTACATTGCAATGACATGGTAGGTTTTGCGATTCTTGATTGATTTGAAATTCGAGATTACCTTTTTTCTTTGGAACATTAGTAGTATTTTGGTTGGAGATGATGACGATGGTTTGCTGTATATGCACATTCGGAATACCTCTTTTTCCTTTTTCAGTTTCAATTGTTGGTGATGTTGAACTGCTTGTTTGAAATTGAAACTAATGGGATATTCAAGAAAGTGACATGAAGGGTACGTTTTCTAGGATGATGTTGTGTTAATATAGTAGTTATATGGCATACCTAGTATATACAATGTTCTTATTAGGCAATGTTGAGGAAGGCAACAAGGGCTGGTTTTTGGCTTGCCTGAGGTTGTAAAGGTTGGATTCCTGATTGATCTTTCCTTTTACAGGGCAATAAACAGAATTAATATGGGCCCTTATGGTTCATTTTTGTACATTTGGTATATGGGCTTTGTATGGCTTGCTTCATGTTGAAGTTTGTTCTTTCCCTGTTGATTTCGACTTTCCAGTCTCTTCTGTCGTGATTTGTGGGAGGACAATTTGACCTAAAAGAGGTTCCTAATATAATTTCGAAATTTAAATTAGAGAACACATGTTTGATCCCTTCCTTTTGATGCCATATGCAGGTGTAATGAACATTATTGATTACACTTGCAGCAACATTTTAGATGTAAATAATGAATTGGGATATAGTTTGAAAATGCAAATTTATACAGAATGTTCGACACGTTTAGTATACATAGTTGCGGACACTACCGGATGCACTTTTGAAAGACGACGCCTCCTGTTAGATCGTTACCTAACGGTTAGATTAATCGTAAAAAATCTCACTCTATAACTTTAAGGTTAAACTGTAGTTACTTTTTTCAATAAATATATTCAAAATCATGGGTACAAATAAATATCAAATCATCTTCATAGTTATGTTAGTTATAAAAATATGTTATGGTGGTTAGGTGGTATAATATTACAATAATTTAGTTGGATTTAAGTTTTAATATTTAATTAAATACGTGTTCAGACACATGTTTTTTATGTGTAGATTCAGACCAGCTCCAAATACAAAGGATCCAAAAAATATTAACCCTACTGTATGGCACTCGATACAGTAGTTTTGCAATTTTTACCGCCATTTTTTATCCTTTCAAATGTAAGGTGAGGAACTTGAAAGTTGGGGTTCTAGACTTTTACCATAACGGGCTTACGCAATAAAATATGATAAATTTGCTATTATTGGAAAATCGAAAATTGAATCATATCCATTTTATTTTAATACTAACGCACATGGAATGCCTTTTCCTTACCCCTTCAGCCAAGGGAGCAATAGATTGAGCGGGTCAGAAAAAATAGGAGATCAAAGGATGAGAGAAAATGTCCCAAAACATCCACAATTGGAAAGGGGTAAAAATACCAGGTAAAAAATTGCCAAAAAAGTGGCAAAAAATTGCATCTTGCATGCCATATTGTCAACCGGAAAGAGCTCTTCTGACTTTTCACCTTTGCCCGGAAGAGCCCCCTGCCCGTTGATGATACACATTTCACCCATTTTCACCTGTTAAAATTTCATATATTTCATTCACAAACGGCAGCACCCAATGTATTCTTCGATATAGAACCGTTTTCTTCAAGAACACCCCACTTTTCCCGTTTGAATATGAATGTGCTTTGGCATTTGAATCGTGTTGCATATTTGTAAGGGAAGGGGTTGTTTCTTTAGATTGTCGGGTTTTCGCGACATCTTCCATCGACATGGGCGCTTGCTGTTCGTGCCATAGAATCGACAGGTTTGATGGCTACGTGGTGGATCACGAGGTGATCCACCACAGAGAGGTGGACGATGATGATCTTATGGTGAGGCGGGGCGATCATGGGGCCCGTGTTAGGCTACAGGGGTCTTCGAGGTTCGTATCCACCTACAATCAGCAAGGCAAGAAAGGCCACAATCAGGATGCCATGACTGTTTGGGAGGTAACATTGTTTGACACACATTATTGGTATATTCAGTTTCGGGTGAAACTATATATTTCATCCCTATTTCTGCACATGTTTCTAAAAAAGTTCTTACATGCATATGAAATTGTCTTAATTAGTTTTTTTACCGGACATACACATTATAAAGAAGTTAACAAGCAGGGCTATATTAATTATAATTACGATCTTTGAGGTTATATTAATGCTCTCAAAACTTTCTCTTCTTCCAATATTTTCTCCATAGACTCCATTGCCATATTGGACACCACCAATTTAACCACTATCACTACTAGAACCACTGACTTAATACTACCCAGGCTAATCATATGTAGAATTCTACGGAGAACATTTCATAACAATATGATCAAAAAATGTTACAGGAATATTTTGCAAAAAATTAACAAAACATGTAATTTTTACTTTATAAAAGAGGGCACTTCAAATTGTTATGTTAACAATTTTGTGTTCTGATATAGAAAATTATTGCTTGTTTTAAAATTGTGATATCATTATCAGAACTTCATGGGGGAGAAGGATATGTTCTTCTGTGGCGTGTTCGACGGGCATGGTCCATCAGGCCACAATGTAGCTCGATACGTGCGCGATCTCTTGCCATCCAAACTTTCTACCATGAATCCAGACAACGTTAGAGACAGATCATTCGAGTCATCGTGGAGATCGCGAATACAGAAATCATTCAGGGAAATGGATGAGGAGTTAGAGAACGAGACCACGGTTGAGAGCTACAGCAGTGGCACAACAACAGTAGCATTAATCAAACAGGTACTATTCAATTAAGGAACATCACTGATTATTGTGTGTACTATGAAATGCACAAAATATCTCTGGAGATACGGTGTTCATGGTACTTCAGGATACCATATAACAACCTCTAAATGAAAATGTTCTTGTGTTTTCAGAGAGAACACCTGGTTATTGCAAACCTAGGCGATTCTCGAGCTGTTTTGTGTGGAAGAGGTGATCAGGATGAGCTTGTTGCCGAACAACTTACTGTGGACTTGAAACCGAATCTCCCAGGTACAATGTTGACATGATAGAATGATTTGCCGTACAGAATTGTATCATTTGATAACTGAATTTGTTTATCCCAACAGTTTGGCTGAATTTGTTTTGGAACTGTGTTTTATAGTTCATTAACATGTCGATGATTTGATCAGACGAAGCCGAGAGAATTAAGAGTTGTCAGGGAAGAGTAATGGCAATGGAAGCAGAACCAAACGTATATAGAGTATGGATGCCTGATGAAGATACCCCAGGGCTTGCCATGGCCAGAGCATTTGGTGATTTTTGCTTGAAAGATTATGGTGTCATCTCAACCCCAGATGTATTTTACAGAAAACTCACTGATAAAGATGAGTTTGTTGTATTAGCAAGTGATGGGGTAAGTGGTCTCCATTCGTCCCGCCACGCCACCTAATATGACAGCAGTTTTGTGCCAAAACCGTAGTTTTTTTCTGTACCATGATGCTCATGATGCTGTGTCTGCATTGTACAGATATGGGATGTGTTATCTAACGAGGATGTGGTTAGAATAGTTGCATCAGCGAGGAAGCGATCCACCGCGGCTAGGCTACTAGTAGACATTGCTGTCCGAGTGTGGAAGTACAAGTATCCACGAGCCAAGATAGATGATTGCGCTGTAGTGATTCTGTTCTTGAAAAGACAGAGGCCATTGCTCACAAAATCCATGTCCGAAGTGACCGAACTGAGCTTAAACTACCCCGCGTTGGGATCGAACAACATCGAACCAAGTGAAAAATGCGACGATGGACTCGATACCGTGCTCAATTTGGACGTTACAAATGTTACAGACGTTATAGACAAGTCGGGAGATTTGATCGCCGCCACTCCACACGTCGAGGAATTGCCAGATTCCGGCGATGGGATCAGGAATAGGAGACACTCTTCGAGGAGCTATTCCGAAAAGATGATTGAAGAATGAGAGGGACGTAAAAAGGATTTGGTTAAATTTGCTTAGATGGTAAATATACACATATATGTATATGTTCTTCAAGTGGATGAGAGTGTTGGGAAAATACTGAATGCAGGCAATTTTTCACTTAGATTTTACCAGCTTAGAAGGAATGGATGAGGTGAGGTAACAACCGTTGTTTATGGTTCGTTGTGGCCTATTCCAGTTCAGTTTCTTCATACATGTGTCATTATTAGTACATGCTTCTGTGTTTAGAACACTACAAGCATTTCCAATGGAGTAAAAAGCAAATTAATCGAGCGAGAAATCATACAGTAATTATCTTAGTATCCGTATCATGATTTGTGTATTTCGAGTATGAACACTTTAATAACCCACGATATGTTAAACATGGTTAGAAATCAGACGGTAATTATTACAATTAAACACGACTGACTTCACTATTAACCTTGTGGAAGAGTGATCCATGAAACACGAGTTGAAAATGGTTAGGGATCGAGCATTGTGAAAGACAAACATATTAACTAGGTTTTATTCTGCATCCATACATAGTACAAAACGCACACACAACAAAGAACATAGATTCATACATAGGCTCGAATGCATTCTACAAGAGCTTTAGGCTTCATGATCCCAAAGGTCTGCCACGCTTTTGAAAGGCCCATCCTTCTTGTTCACAAACAGATCCTCCCCGTCCAAAACCCGTTTCTGCAACAGTAAATGCATTTACACAATTTTATACCGTTGGTTTTGCACAAAAGTCATAATTTCATATTCAAGAAAGCCAAAGAAAAGACCCGGATTGTCTTAGTTACCTGATCGGGAATGTTGCAAAGAGCCTTGAAATCCTGTTCTGGAATCTCCCAGTTAAAAACATGGGCATTTTCCTTGATCCTTTCGGAGTGGCTTGATTTTGGGATGGTGCTTGTCCCTCTTTGGATAGCCCACCTCACAAGCACTTGTCCCGGGCTCTTGTTCAGTTTTCCGGCTACTTCCTCCACGATTGGATCGTGGAGGAGGTCTCGGCCCTGGTCTTGTGAGCCCAATGGCGAATACGCCTGCAAAAAGACATATATCTATCTCAACATTTAAAATATCACACATTTTTCAGCGGTTGATATCAGGTGACACTACAACATTATTCAACATGGGTTCGCAGTTGTTCAAATTTGATGATACTACCGAAACAAGTACATGATTGGTAAAGTATGTACAAACAGTTGAAATCTGATGACACTAGCGTTCCTAGACAGTACCAAGTAAAAAATCCTTACAGTGACATGTATGCCCTTGCTCTTGCATGCTTCAAGCATCTTGTCATTCCTCCACCCAGGGTGCATCTCCATCTGAATTCAGACATCAACAGTTCATAAAACCACAATCACAAGTATCTGATGTAGCCTTATTACAAGGCACTACCTGGCAGACGGCGGGCGGAGTTCGAGCAAATTGCAGCAGCTTGTTGAGCTTCTTGAGGGTGAAGTTACAAACCCCAATGTCTCTAACCAGGTTGTCCTTCACAAGCTTCTCCATTTCCCTCCAAACCCCTTCCATGTCGAAGCCTGAAACTTCCCCCGCTTCCGGCGGCCTGTTTGCTCCCCCTTTCAAACGGAACGGCCAATGGATCTGCAATTTGGTAAATACCCAAAAATATAAGTACCAAACAAGCCAATGAATTTTAATGGAGGAATCTGGATTTGTGTAATATACCAGGTAAAGATCAAGGTAGTCAAGCTGCAGTTGACAAAGGGTGCCTTGCAAAGCAGGCCGCACTCTCTCTGGACTCAACTCAGTGCACCTGCAATACAAATATGGATAATAACGGCACATAAACTTGATATTTGAAAACTATCTGTCACAGCGAATTTATGTTACTCTCATTGTCTCGTTTCAAACTATAATTTAATCATTCATTTATTCAAAATTTCTTCACTTTAACCATAAAATTGAATTAGTATACAAGTATACATATTATTGTGTTATAAACACTGTTGTGTTATATATTATTAGATTCATTATAATATGTATTTTCAAAATATCAAATTTTCTCAAGTTTTAATTATTTTCAATAAAAGATATTAAGGATCAGATATTTTTCAATAAACTGTCAAAGGTTAAAGGGTGCAATTTAGTATTATTGTATGTATATGTATTCAAGTATTGGTTAGACAACTTTAGCTAAATAAAAATTCGGAGCAATTTGAGCTGGACTAATAGAGTAATATTGATATCTGATGAATTTGGAAACGAGGAGGGAGTACCATAATTTGGAGGTGACAAACAGAGATTTCCTCTCAACACCTTCATGCACGGCGCGTTTGATTCCACGCCCCACCTCCTCCTGAACACCGTACTGCGCTGCGGTGTCAATGTGCCGGTAACCAGCGTCAACAATGGCGGAGCGGACGGCATCTTCGGCCTGATCGGCAGATTTCCAGGTGCCCAATCCAACGGCGGGAATCAATCTGCCGCTCGAAAGCCGGAACGTCTTTATCGTCTCCCCTTGAGGCGTAAACGTTGCCTGTGCCATAGTGTTGTACCTTGTAGCTGCTCTGTGTTGTACCCTGTGCCGAAGTGCCGAATTTATATCCGACGAGGCGGCGCGTGTAAAGTTCTAGTACGATGCGGTGGAGCGGCACAGAATTGACACGTGGGGTGTGGAGGGAAAGCAGTGCGAAAACTCTACCGCTTTCTACTCTTTCACGCATTTGTTCCAGAATTCTGTACTCCCTCCGTTTTACGTTAAATTACGTCTTATTCCATTCGGAGAAATATATTTAACTATTAATATATTTAGTTACGCATAATAATATTAAATAAAAAATTACTTTCTATAAATTACATACAAAAAAATTAATAATTTAATATGCAATAATATTATGTTTCATATATCTTATTAAATATGTGATTAAATTTTTATAAAAAATAATGCATAAAGTAAACGGATATTTTAATATTGGACAACGAGTATCTATTTCTTTTCTTTCTATCTTTCCTTTGGGTTGTATGACAGCCCATAAGATATAAATTGCATTACAAAGCCCATTTGTTTTACCTGCTGTAGATGAAGGAATTTGATTTAGAAGCCCATCTGTGGATCATATCTTCATTTCCTACTTATTTTCTCTATTTTCGTTTCAGAAAAATTTATATGTTAGCAAATGTGACAGGTTAATGGGTTGGATAAATCAAATTTTGTCACGTTCAAAACATAGTTTTTTACTTCCTAAAAAGCTCCTCACTTTATTAAATATAAAGTTTGCAGGACACGTGACAGGATCTGATTTGCCCAACACCTTAACATACAATATTTGCTAAAATAATTTTTTTTCTAATTTTTGTTGCATTCCCCAAGGACATGTCCAACCTAGCGGTGGATTTGGTACGATTTCCGTCACTTTTTACTACAATCATTACCATACCAATAATGTCGGTATATTATTTTTAAAAATCAATACCATACCAAATCCTAGGTATACCAAAACTTTGGTATACAAAAAATTCGGTTGGCATCAGTATGGTATGGTAGAATACAACCAAATTTATAATATAATAATTATTATTTTGTTCATACAAAAAATGAAAATATTCTATTTGCATAATTTTTAAAAATTAAATATTATCTAAACATAATAATAAAGTGAAATAACATCATATTAAAAACTACAATAAGTAACTCATGAGAAATAATATAAAATTGAGATTCAATTTATATTTTTTAAACTTAAACAAAAATGAAGTTATAAAGAAATATTATTTAAGAAAAATAATTTAAAATTTTTCCAATATGCAACATATTGGAACCAAAATATAAAACTACATATTTTAAATTATTGCTATTGGTTCTAATATTAATGAATCGCTAAATTTTAACTAAATAAAATATTAAATTTATATAATATTAATTATATTTTTAATATATAGTTGTGTGGTACAGTATAATAATATCACGGTAACAATTTCTCAATACTATTACGTCTCATCATAAGTGTATGATATTTACTACCATACCACATCATCGGTTACCAACATGTTTGGTACAAATGATACGTGGTTCGGTTGGTAAGTTGGTTGGTCGATAATTTGGTTTAAAATGCAAGCACTAGTCCAACCATATAACACTAGTACTCCCTCCGTTTTTTTTTCATTGACACCTCTCTTTTGGTGTTAGAATTGAGGAGATGCTAAATGAGTGGATGAAATTGAATTGAAAGAAGAGAAAGTAAAATGAGTGGATGTAAAAACCTTAAACTTGCCCAAAATAGCAAGTGCCAATTAAAAAAAACACCACTTTTAGTAAGTGTGCCAATGGAAAAAAAACGGAGGGAGTAGTTTTTTTTTTTATGTTACACTACTCTAAATTTGATGTTGTACGGTAATTTACACTATTTCTCTTCGACCGAAAACACTAAATTTTATTTTAGAATATTATTCCATTTTATGCCGATATAAATATAATATTTTATTACTTATACTTTTATTTTATATTTTAATTTATATTCAATTTCAAATTTATAGTTAACTAACATAATACTTAAAATTAATATTTTTATTCATAGAATTATAATTTATGTAATTTTAAACCCAACCACATACCATTAGAGTTTACTATTTTATCATAAATAAATCAATATATTTGTGAAATATTCGTTATGAAATGTTTATAGTTATTTTAAAATTAAAATTTTAATATTAATTTAAGATTTTTAATCTAATATATAATTATTATAAATATTATTTATATTTATATCAATAAACTGGAATGAAAATAAATATAATTAGGGATACATTTACCATTTCATTATTACCACATCGGTCATGATGTAGTTTCACTATAAATTGTCACTCTCTTTATCATTATTATATTCCTTACTTGAAACTAATTAGGGATACATTTATTGTTTCATTATCACCACATTAGTCCTGATGTAGTTTCACTATAAATTTTCACTCTCTTTAACATTATTCCATTCCTTCATTCCCACATAAATGACATGATTTCTTTCGGACCAATTTTTGAAGAGAGATGATGTGAGAATGAATAATTGTGGAAAATAAAGATAATTTTTGAAAAGAAGTGAATCCAATCTAAAAGTTATTAGAGTTAAAAAGGATATCGAGGAATTTAATCACATATTCTTTATCATTTTAAATAATTTTCTAACCATATCATTTTAAGGGAGTATTGTATTACCTCTCTTTTTTTAATAGTGACACACTTTCTAATTTGAGATGTTTTTTATGTTAACACATTCTATTTATGGCAAGTTTAAGGTTATTACATCCACTCATTTTACTTTTTCTTCTTTCAATTCAATTTCAACTCATTCAGCATCTCCTAAATTGTAAGCGAAAAATAATGTGTCACTATTTAGCATCTCCTAAATAGCATAATCCTAGGCAAACCACCGGCGTTCCAACCCCAACCCCAACCACCGCCGATTACCGAACCCAATCACCCCGCAAGCACCACCACTGCACTGTCCCAGCCTGATTCCAAACCCCAATCACCCCGCGAGCACCATCACCGGACTACCTCAACTCGATTCCCAACCCCAACCTCCGACGTCACACCACCGCGCAACCGTCGCAAGCACGACCACCGCACCTTCCCATCCGCTTCTGTTCCTATCACCGCGTTCCCGTCGAACCAGCCTTTACGAATCCAACTGGCCTTCCCACCACCAGGCGACCCTCTCGACGACCAGAACTTCACTAGCTACGGCAAGAACGCCGGGAAGGCAACGAACAAATTTACCGCGGGAAGGAATCCTCTGAAATCAACTAGGCCGGAAAGAGCAGAATGAGTCATTGCACACACTGGCAAACCTCAACCACAATATATACACACCTGATTACAAGGATTGCATTTTACAAGAACCTAGGCGTTACCACTCTGCAATTGAAGAATTGAGAAAACCCCAAGCGGAGGAAATTGAGGCGGGCCTTGACAGAACCCATTAGTAGGGCTCAAATGGCAAGAGGGTTTTGATAAACCCATCGGCATGGTTCAGGAATTGCTTTGAGAAATGAATAGGGAAAAACACATTTACAACTTGACTTTATATTGAATGTCAATATAATCTTGAAAAAGAATCAATATAACTCAATTTTATTGTTGGATGTGCTCATATAACTCTAACTTTTGAAACATTTGTGCCGATATACCCAAAATTCTTATTTCTGGTGTTGATTCTCTAAATTCCGGTAATGAGGAAACGTGAAACTATTAAAATACCCTTGATCTAAAAGCTGAAAATTTTATCCCAAAATGCCCTTTCTCCTCCTCCTGCTTCTCCTCATCGCCGTGGAAGCACCCGCGCTTCTCTTAATTCCGGAGCAACATCGCGGAGTGCTGGTTCGCCGGTGTGATTGGGGTGGCGTCCTCTTGAAGGTGCAGATGGGCTCTTCACAGTTCCATTTGAGTGCTAAATAATCAGTTAAAAACTGAACTCTTAGGGCGTGTCATAACTTTGGTGGGCTTGATTAAGATCTGAAACGACACTAGTGATATGCATCAGTGTTTGACTAGTGATTTTCATAGATATGATGCTCCTTCAGTCCTCCTGTACCCATGTTCTGTCGAAATCCGCCGCCGGAGCTCCCATCACTAGTGATACGAGCCCCCTCCGCCGGAGCTCCCATTGCCGCCGCGCTAACCACCGCACACCACCTCTTCGTTTCCCACCTCCGTTGGTGATGCTCTCCACCGCCTCTGCATCGCCCCCTCCGTCAGAGCTCCCATTGCCGTCGCGCTAACCACTTTACGCCACGTTTTTGTTTCCCGCCTTTGATGGCGATGCTCTCCACCACCTCCGCACCGCCCCTCTGCCGGTGCTTCAGCGGGCGTCAGCGGCGAACCAGAGCAAAGGGGATTGCTCAATATACCTAGGGATCTTCCATTCCGAGTGCGTGGAATTCAGTCGAGTTTGTCTTCTCTCCGAGTTGACTCACCTGTATTGAGATCTGAATAGGGTAGACAACACCAAATCGTATTTTTTTCATCTTCACATTTTTTTCTGTTTTTTAGGGTAAGGGAAAATGGTCTTTTAAACAAAATCAGACCATCAAATTGTTGACTAAAAAGTCAATGAAGTCAAAGGTTATTTTAGCACTTTTTGAGATTGCAAGGTTATATTAGCACTTTCTGCATAATGTCAGGGTTATTTTAGCACCTAACTCAAATGAATATCAGGGTTTTTAATTTAAAAGGGCAAACTGGTCTCTTTTTTTAAGAGCAAAGTGCATATATAATCGCATATAATTGACGAAAATGCATGTATAACTCTGCGGTAATTGAATGTGCAAATATAACCTTAGATGTTGAGTTATGTGCAAATATAACCTTCTCCGGCAGATTTAGACTGGAATTTGGTGAAAAGACTATTTTACCCCTCTATAAAAATAATTGAAAAAGTATTAGAATTGCTTTACCCCTGCCCCTTTTCTTCTTCATTTATCTTCTTTGTTTTTCTGTACTTTCCGTTTTCTGTAGCTTCAATAGCTAAACTTCAATCACACTCTGCACTTTCGTCAATTTTTCGATGCTTGGTTGAGCGCCGTCAGAAATGGTGAAGAATGGTGGCAAAGATGGCGTGGGCCTAGGTTTCGGTGTAAGGCTGGTGGCGAACACGAATCGGCATTAGCAAATCCCACATCCTCGTCGGAGCGAATCAGTGGTGGAGAAGAATGGCAGCAGTGAAGGGGAAGGACTGGGGAAGGCCGATTCGTGTGGCTAGAGTTTCAGGCGGCATCGGTTTCAGATCGCGACGGTGGAGAAGAATGGCAGCGGTGAGGGGAAGGGGCTGGGGAAGGCTGATTCGTGTGGCTAGGGTTTCAGGCGGCGGTGGTGGAGAAGAATGGCAGCGGTGAGTCAGAGGGCTGGGGAAGGCCGATTCGTGTGGCTAGGGTTTCAGGCGGCGGCGATTTCAGGTCGCGACGGTGGAGAAGAAAGGCAGCGGTGAGGGGGAGGGGCTGGGGAAGGCTGATTCGTGTGGTTAGAGTTTCAAGCGGCGGCGGTGGATAAGAATGGCAACGGTGGAAAAGAATGGCGCGGTGGCCGGAGAAGAACACGAATATGCGGCGGAGAAGAATGGCAGCGGTGAGGAGGAGAACTGATTCGTGTGGCTGGGGTTTCAGGCGACAGCGGTAGGGGGTGACGGTGGAGAAGAATGGCACGGTGGTCAGAGAAGAACACAAATCGGCGGTGGAGAAGAATGGCAGCGGTGAGGAGAAGATTCGACTAGGGTTGCAGGCGGGAGGAGAAAAGAAAACAAAGTGGTAGTTTTAGGAGAACGGGAGCATATGAGACGGCGATGGTGATGTTTTTCGGCGGCGACGGTGATTTCAGAGGGCTATATGGGCATTTTTGTCTTTAAATTTTTTTATTAGGTTACAAGGGCATTTTGGTAATTTTTGGTCGGTCAATGACCGGAAATAACTAGTCGATACCGAAATAATGACTTTAAGGTTGTATTTACACTTATGTATAATAGATTGGATTATGTTTACACTAAAAAATATTTTAGAGTTATATCTGTAATTTCTCCAACATATAGGGTTATATTTGCACGTTACCCTTTTTTTTAATCCAGCAATGATTAAAATTGATCAGATAACATCATAAGTACAAATTCACTTTTAAAAAATTGGGAAATATTTTTGCACAAACCGTAGAAATGAGGGGCATAAAGGTACTTTTTTTCTAAAGAAAATAATGGCAGAAGAGGTGCAAGAAGTCAAAAAGCAAGTGGGCAGAAGATTGGACATATGTCAAAAAGAGCTGTAACGGGCCCGAGATACGTTTTTTGAAACTTGAATTCCAAAATCCACTTCCAAACGCAACAGCAGCAGCAGGGGATGCAGAGACCAGTCATTTTATTTGGTTTCAACTTTGATTTCACGGTCCCCCAGAAATCAAGCAAAGTGTACACCAAACAGCACCATTCTCCTCCCATCATTTCTATTTAAATAAATAGAAAATTGAAAATTGGAACGGAAGGAGTATGGAACTCCTTCATTTATCTATTTGGGGCGGAATAAGTTTAATTGTTTGAATTTAAGTGAATCAAATGAATGAATGGAATTAAACGTGAAAAGTAAAAATTCGAATGAATTGATGAAATCGAAGGAATTTTGTTTTTGTGAATTTGACACACTTTTCTTTTTGGATAAGATTTATTCTTTTTCTTCCACTCATCCTACTTTTTTTCCCTTCTAAATTCAACTTCATCTATTCAATTTCATCCACATAAATCTAAGCACCTAAGGTTAGTATGCTACATTCAATTAAACGGAGGTAGTATTTAAGTAATTACTTATAAATAACATTTTCAACTTATTTTTGGAGCTATTCACGTTGACCCGCGAGTTGGGACGGGTCAGTTGTCCCATTCCAAATTGACCCAAAACTTATGCTCAAGTGGATAGGGTTGGGTCAGGTCGGAGTGAGTCATAAGTCACCGAAATTGATCCAAATCATATAAAAAATAATTTTTTATAATTTATTAAAATAACATAAGTTATTTTTAGCTTTATACTTTTGTTTTTCCAAAAAGTGTTAAACTTGTTTTCGTAATTTTTTTTTAAAAAAATAGGAGCTGAACAGACCCCACAACAATTTGAACACTACTACTCCCTCCATTTTTTTAATATTGGCACACTTACTAAAAATGAATATTTTTTTAATTGACACATTCTATTTATGGCAAGTTTAAAGTTATTACATCAACTCATTTTACTCTCTCTTCTTTCAATTTAATTTCATCCACTTATTTAGCATCTCCTCAATTCTAAGTCCATGCTAAAAAAACGGAGGGAGTACTACTTTTTGAAGTTCAAGTAGCGTGAAAATTTTCCACATGGGAGTGAAGTTTGGAGCTGAGCACGTGAGTTTTACCAAAACTAGCCCTGCCAAATTCCCCTACTAACTGTGGATCATTTACCTCACCCTCACCCTCACCCTCACCCTCACCCTCACCCTCACCCTCACCCTCACATGCTATCTTCACCTCTCTTTTTGCCATTTTTCTTTATTTCCGTTTCCAAATCTATAATCCCTCTGTCATTAATTGAATTTCACTATTTTATATCCAACTTTAATTACATATTTAAATAAGTATATAAATGTAGTGTTATCATATTTAATATAATTAAATATTAAATTTATCATTACAAGTAGTTTTTAAATATTAATTTTTTATTTACTATTATTATATATAATCAAATATACTAACGATCAAACATGCTCGCCTCTACCAATCTCCTTTACCACCACCTTGCAGTACCAACTCCGTCTATAGGGGAACTGGAACCGATATTGTACACCCACGGATGTACCCCAATGGTTGAGAGTTGGGTGGGTATTGGATGCAACCCAGGTTCGAAACTCGGCAGCGGCAGTGTGGGAAGCTCTTGCTTTGCAAGACTCCCTTGTGCGCACCGAGTCTATGGATCGATCCAATATTCCTAGTGCTGGACTACCATAATTTACCTCTTATACGTTAACTGTAATGTCGGCTAGTATAGGCTGTTGAGGGCGAGCGATGATCGCTTTTGGATTGAAACCGATATTGTAGACCCACAACAATTTGCCCCCACTAATTTTCGTCAGCTCCAAAGTTTTTCACACATTTCACCCATGCTTGTTTAGTATTAATCGAAGCTGAAAAGCTGAGTCACCGTTGTCCAACGGGTCTGTGTCTCGTCTCACTCGTCCTCGCGCTATAAAATTTTCAAATCAACAAAAGCTCAATGGACGAAACCCCAAAGATGAATTGCAAAATCGTGATTGAAATCGCATTCGGGGCAATTAATATCGCATGAACAAGGTAGACTTCATTTTGAAAATCCCATAAGTCTGAACTTTAATGAATCCAATAGGAGTATCTCCTATTTAAGTCGTAGATTAAAATATTTGATTGCTTGCATATAACTTTTATGCCAAGTACTAAAATTATTTTTAAGAATATGTTATGACCTATAGAATAATTTTATCTTGCATGTTTTTCCTTTTGATTTATTTTATACTAATTCTCAATTATTTTCTCAAGACACTCGTACAAAAAGCAAATGAAACGACAACCAAACCATGGATCGCCATTAGTACTGCTAGTACAACTATTTGTACATAATGACCGAAATCAATTACTGTTAATACCACTTCTCTTCATCATAACTCAAAACTCATAAAGGCCAAAACCAAAATACCACCGCTTACTTTAGATATCATTTATTCTCACATTGCCACCGACTTCCGAACTATGTACCGGTATGCCGCCACCTTCCTCCGGCGAGAGGCGGTGTTATCGACCAGGAGCACCAACTTTCCAGCTTCGTTTGGAGTGAAGGAGTTGTGGACGGCCGCTTCACCGGCCGGAATCCGCCGTGTTTTCTCAACCGCAATGGTGTAGCTGCCCTCCACTTTGGGCACAAACTCCGCACTGTACTCCACCTCCCATCCTCCAACCACTAGGTCCCATGAAATTGATGCCCCGCCCTACACCATAAAATAAAATTTTATACATATTTTTAAACTCACATTCACATGAATGAAAAATCTCATTGATCTTTTTTAACTACAGAAATAATGTGATAATTTTTGGGAAAAAAATACAAAAATATAAATAACTCTCAGTAATGGAAGAAGTAGTATTCCCTTGTGCCATTTGAATGAATATTCACTGATACTATTCAATTATTAATAGCAAATCTTACTTAATCTACAAGAATTATTATAGTTAATACTAGTTGAATTTTTTCCAATAATTTATTAATTAGAATAATAAAAGATAAAAGCTATAAATTTCAATATTAAAATTTTATTATATAACGTATAATAGTAATAAAGTTTATAACGGATAATTGTAACCCAGAAATTTATCAAACTTTCTTCTATTTTACACTTTAAATCTTTATATTTCCATGACTCACGGTAGAAAGACCTCTATTCAAGAGGTGGACTCTTTCAATTATACATAAAATTCCTAACGATGAATTAATTTTAATTTTATTTTAAAAAATCAAACCGTTGGGGTTTATGGTGCACAAAAGAATGCATAATTTGGATCATTATTATCCACAAGAATAACTGCGAGGGGTTATGAGCAGTAAAACATTGACTAAAAGTGCAAGGGTAGACCGTAAAACTGTCGGCTAAAGCCAAAAAGCAAAAGGTGAATTAGTGAATGATTGTTACTCACATTAATGTACATCTCTAAAAAGAACACCACACGAGCAAATCATTGTATAACGACAGCAATTCAAATTTCAAATTTACCTCGATGCCATCGATCTGAATATTAACCTTTTCACCACCTTTCACAGTAAACTCCGACGCCGGCTTCGGCGGGCCGCCGTGCGCATCTTCCGGCCGACTCAACCCGCCGTACTGCTCCGGCACCTCCTCCGGCCTAATAAATCTGCACAGTAAAACAACATTCACACCATCATTAAATACCGCTAAAAGGACATATCAACACCCAAACCCAAGATACATGTCCGAGAAATCTAAAGCAAAGACACCGACTTGTAAAGAGTATCGGCCGCGTTCCCTTCCTTGGAGATCACAAACTTGCTCTTCGTTCTCTGTGTCATAAATGGGCTGAACATGGAGTACAGCACGCTGAAGTACCATGGCACATTTATAAATATCTGCAGCATCGGTCATAAATTCAGCACTTTATCGCTCAGATTCGTAAATAGTAACAATAATAATAAATGCAAGCAAGTGTACCTTGCGCGCAACCATTTCAGGGTAGTTGTCCTGAAAGAGGGACAGGATTTGATTAGAGGCCACCCTCAGCTCCCTCTTGGGCATGTCCTTAAGGTCAGTGACCTGAATGATGGAATTCACACCACCCGGTTTGAGATGAAGCAGCTGAATGCCCTTCTCCAGGACCTGTACCCTCCACCTCAAAAACTTCTTCAGCTTCTCCTCATCCCCAAAGATCCTCTCGTACATCTCCTTGTCCTTGAAAACGCCGTAAGCGTTGTAGCACACGGGGTGCCCTTCCCTGTCGTACCCGTTCATGTAGGCCACAACGCCCTCCAATTCCTTAAACCCTAGGTCCTCCTCCAAGATGCCCTCCGCCCCAAACTCCTTCCTCCAGCTCAGGCATTTCAGCAGCATCTGGTGCGCCTCCGCCACCCGGAAATCCCTCGCGCGGAGGAATTTCAGCAGAATCACGTCGGCGTCCCCGCCGCCGCCGAGGAGCGGGATCCCCCACATGGAGACTTGGTCGGCGTTTTCCGGCGCATCGCCGGAGAGCTTGTCTTTCAGCTCCTGGAGGGCTTTCTTCTCGGCGGGCTTGAGGTTGGAGGCGTAGTAGGTGTCTTCTTTGAAAGATGGGGTGCGGCGGAAAGAGGCGATGAGGTTCTTCTTGGAAGGGGTTGATAACGGCGATGGAGCTTCCATCATTCAGCGGAGATCTGGGTTTTAGAGAGAGAAAGTGGAGGCGAAAAAAGCGGAGTGTAGAGTGTAGAGCGAGAGAGGGGAAATGTAGGGGTTTGCAGAGGGGATAAATAATTGAGGGAGATGATTGAGGTTTTAGTGTGTGTGTGTGTGCGCGCAGAGGCGGGTGTGAAAGAGTTTTTGAATGCGAAGTTTCAAAGCCACTTTAAACAGAGGCGTGAGACAGAGATAGGCTTTCGGATTCACGGTCCCGGGATAATCTTTCTTTTTGTTTTTTCGCGTGCACGTCATTCTCCTTTTTTTGTGTTTTTCTTTTTGTTACATGCTTCTACTTTCTTTTTTTTTTAATCCATCAAAAGGATACTCCTTCCGTTCCACTGAGCGTATGGCACGATTGTTTTAGTTGTTTCATTTATTTTATTTTTTTGAAAAACCAATCATTCCAAGATGCTGGTAACATGTCCAGCGACAATTACAATGAGAGGAATTGACATTCAATCTAACTAACGTCCAGCAATAACTAATATATTGCAGGAAAATCTAAATTACATGTCAACCATGCTAATCGTCTGTACTATTACATAATAAAAATATAGTTGATTTTGAATCAGGATAAGAAAATAATATCATTTCTGATTAGTTTTGTATATATCATTTTCAATATTTGTTTCTACTTTATATACTTTTTGTACTCATTATATATATATATATCAATACACACAACCACAATAATTTGTAGGTTTTACATTCTGTCATAGTATCAGTCGGGTCTCTCTAAAATTCTTGGCTTGTATCTTGCTTTTCCCGATAATAGACAAATTTTTGTCCATCCTGATCGTCGGCCGCCCACCGCCACCATCTGGTCACCGATCGTCTTCAGCTTTCCTGGCGTTCTTTCTTTCTCCGACGAGCCACCTCGTCAGATCTGCCTCGCTGCTACTCTTGTTTCTCTAGGTCTTATGCTCCGATTTAACAATCGTAACTTGGTCTTTCGCGGTCATCCAGTTCGCACTAGGGCATTTTGGTATTTTCATATAAATCCGACAAAGATTGTCATTGAGTCAAGGTTATATTTGCACTTTTGAAAAAATGAAGGTCATATTTGCACTTATCAAAGAGTTCGGGGTTATATAAACACCTTATTCATCAATATAAAATAAACAACCGAAACAAGAAAGTGAATTGGACTAAATTTAGAGCAACGAGTACTTTCCTTTTATTATTTTTTAAAAATTAGTTGGGTCAAAATTTATTGAATTGAATTTATTTTTGTTGAACATCATTTATTTTCTTGAGCTTATTTTATTTTTGCTCAAATAAATTAATGTAATAAAAAATAAAATTGAATAGAATGAATAGGAAACAAAGTATAAGATATAGAGAACTTAATGGAATTGGATTAAATTAGATAAGGTTGGACTAAAATAGACTGAAATCATTTGAAATAAAATGAATCAAACTAAATTGGAATGAACTTTCTTAAATAAACTGAACATACACTATAGCGATCAAATTTGAGCTGAACTGAACTGATACTAAACTTTGTTGGACTAGACTGAATTTTATATATATATATATATATATATATATATATATATATATATATATATATATATATATATATATATATATATAGGATTGGATTGAAAAGCGTTGAACTCAAATCACTAAGCTAATTGGAATGGAGTAAACTTATCTAAATTGAACTTAATTGGACTTGTTCTAAAACAAACGGCACAAACAACATAACAGAACTATTCAAAAAGCACCGGACATAATTGAATTGCACATAACCAAACAGTTCGACACTAAGTTTTGTTAGACTAGATTAAATCGCTCAGACATATAATAAGTTGAAGTGAAATGAAACTAAAATTAAAAAAGAAGAACCGAATTGAAATAAATTGAAACTAAACTAAATGAACACCTTTTTTTATATGTCAAACCAGCATGGTATTATTATTTGAGTAGGTTCCGACAGGCGGCATGTCCATAAGGTTAAAGATAAATCACTTATTTTTTACCTTATATACTGTATTTGTTAATTTACATACAAAATTTAAAATTTTTTAAAATATTTTTTTATATCATATATTTTTATATTTGCACATTCAAATACATATTATTACTTGTTTTAACTTATAAAATGTAATATTTAAATTTTATAAAAAAATATAACATTTAACGTAAATGACCATGTATACTGTCCATAAGGTTATGAAAATGACGTATTTCATGAGACTTTCTCTTATTATATTAGTGCAGTAAAATCAAAAGATCTAAATCACCGGTTTGTATCTTTAAATTATTATTGTCCATGGAGATTGAATATTTGGGCCATGAATTAGCATGCTTGCAAACAACTGGAATGGCTTTTGTTAAAGGTAAAAACCATTAATTGACTTGGTTACCCAGTAATCATTTTAATCTTTCACCAATCCATATGTAAATGCCTCCTCCACACTCAACCCACACGACCTGGATCCCATAATGGCCATAACCCTCAGGCTCAACGAATAGCAAAAATTTGAGATTGTTAAATTTCCGCTTCATAATCTACAGAAATATCAATTAATATTGGGTAAAATATAAATATAATTTTATTATTTTTTAAAAGTATTAATATAATTTTATATAATCTGAAAGTGTAATTATAATCTTAATATTTGCATTAAATGTGTCGATATAACATTTTAACACTATTCTAACATCGACATTATATTTTCTGGTATTGATCAAGACTAAATAGACTAAAATATTCCAAATCTTAAACCTAATAATCTAATGACAAAAATACCCTCGAATTCTTCATTTTTTTCATCTCCTAAACCACAACTCCTCCGCCACCTCTCTGCTGCCGCATCTACACTGTCGGAATCTGGATTTCCACCGCATCCGCCCGTCGCTGCATCTGGATTTCCGCCGCATGATCCTGAACGCACAAAAGACCAATCCGAATGCATTTTCCAACTTCGATATGGTCAAAGGTCTCCCAAATTGTTGGATCGACTATTTCCAATGGTGTTCCTTTTCTCCATAGCTCCCAAACCTAAAAAATGGCCAACCAAACCAAACGAACCATTAGTTTGTCACCGACGACTTCCTTACCCGGCCTTCCGGTAAATCCCGAGCTACTCCCGCCTTCCGGTAAATGACGTCGGGAGCTCATCGGACATAGCGTCTTCTCCGATGAGCTCCGTTCTTCTCGTATTTACCCGCGACAATGACCCGGAGGAGCCCGACGAAGACCCGCCACTACCACCGTGGCCACCACCATCGCGACGAAGGCCCAAAGGAGCCCGACAAAGACCCGCCGCGACGAAGACCCAGAGGAACCCCGACTAAGGCCTGCACGATTAGCCACCCCTTCGATCGAACTGGTGGCGCCGTTCGATCGGAGAGCCTCTACTGGCGGCGCCCCCACTGGTAGCAGAGGGAAGAACCAAGAAGAAAAAAATGGAGCTAATGGAAGATCCAAAAAAAAACAAACAGAGCGGATGTATCCAAGAAAATATGGAGCAGAGGGAAGAACCAAGAAGAAGAAGAAAATGGAGCTAATGGAAGATCCAAAAAAATACAAACAAAGCGGATGGATCCAAGAAAATATGGAGCGGAGGAAGATCCAAGAAGAAGAGCAAAAAATGGAAAGAAAATTGTTTGGTTAACTAAGGGTATAACCGTCCTTTCAAGTTTTCTAAAATTTAATTTTTTTAACATAGGGGGTATAATGATCATTTTATTGATTTCCGGCCAAATTCAGGTTGTCAGGTATAGATTGGCACTTTCGATCAAATAGTAGGGTTATAATCGCACTTCCGGGTTTTACAATGCCATATTTGTACTTTTGACCAAAACATAAAGTTATATGAGCACTTAACTCTCTCTTCTTTCTTTTCTTCTCACCCGCCGACCTCTTCATCAGCTTTTCCAACGACGTTGAATTCATTTCTTTCTTCTCCGTTTAATCCATTTTCTGATTTTTCCATTCAATCCATGTTTTAATTTCTCTGTGGTTGTTCACGATTTTGCGGGAGAGACGATTAGGGAAGGTTTTAGGTGTAGGGTTTTCGTGTGTTAGACACGGAGGAGGTGTGAGATCAGGAGGAGGTAGAGATGGCGGAATTGGAGACGGCGATGGCAGTGGTTGGTAGGTGTGGGGTATTGCGGTGGACCGTGAGAGCATGGTGGCGGGTGGGGTGGGATGGTGGGTCTGGGTGGGTGGGTGACATGGTGCCGGGTGGTGGATCTGGGCGGGTGAGGTGTTGTTGGGCGATGGAGTGGTGGCTGGGCGAGCCTAAGGTGTTTTTGGGCGGTGGTGGAATGGTGGTTGGGGTGGCGGGTAGTGGTGGTTGGCGGCAATAGAAGGGGTAAAATGAGGGAAAAAATAAGCTGAAATGTCCAAGGGTAAATTTGTCCTTTTTTGGTTTGGTCAACGGTCAAATAAGTTAGTCAATGTCGGAACATGGCCTGAGGGTTATATTGACACAATTGATCATAAAGTTAGGATTAGTTTGACATTTTTTAAATTTTACACGGTTATATTGGCATTTTGAGTATAAAGGTGGGGTTAGAAAAATATTTAACTTTTATTATAAAAAAAGCAATCATTCATTCCAATATGTTGGGAAAACGTCCAACGGCGATTACAATGAGTGAAATTGACATCCAACCTAACTAGCATATAGAAATAACTAATATATTGCAGTGAAATCTAAATCACATGTCAACCAGATTGATCGTCTGACTAATACAGATCAGTGATCCAATAAAAAAAGCTGTAACATCGCCCTCGGGGATATTAACTTGCTTCCCATGAAAATCATGACCGCATGGCTGAGAGTAGCGTATCACGCATCAATATCCCTGCATCAAACATGGATCTTCTACAATAGTAACACGGCTTGATCCAACCACGTTCTATGTTGTCCAGACTGTAAATACCTTGAAAAACACATATCTGACGAATCCAAACTAATGGAAACCTAAAATAAAACCACAAACAAAATTACGAACACACGATCTGAACAAGCGGATTGTGAACAATACATCAATATGAACAACTAAATCGAGTTATCATCATGAACACAATGATTTAATCGATCAGGTCGAAGAACAAAACTAACTTATGAAAATAGATTTTACACATATTTAATACCAAAAATATGAATTAAAATAAATTGTTGTTCTCCATCTCCCCCTATCGAGAAGACGGGAAAATTTGAGAAGATAGGAAAGGATTGAAGGAGGAGGTCCGGGCAAGAGGATTTGCGTAGAGTTACAATCATAGGTACTAACGACTAACTTACATTAGCACGTTCAAACAAACATTGAAAATTAGGATAAAAAATGTCAAGTGAAGTAAGGACGGAGGGAGTACCCTTCTTCAACATGGTATGTTACACTTAAAAAGGCACTTGCATTTCATAGATACAAGAACACGGCAGCCAAAGCTACAAACGCTGAGACAGTAGCACTTCTGATTAAAAACAAAAACCAAACTTTTCAGCGGGATTGATACAAATGTAAACTATTCTTAGCTTCTTCTACAAGGTGCTTGGCCAATGGATCATTCATAAGATATTCCTGCTTCGTGGCCCATTCGAACACAGTGATCACATCTTTATGAGTGAAAACCTTGCTGTCGGGAACATGCATGGCGACGTAACAGAGCAAAACAAGCGACGGAATCTTAACCATTTGTTCTCCGAAATAGATCAACGGAAGCAGATGTTTAGTTCCTCCGTGTTGAATGATGGACTTGGAGTGATTAACATGGAGGAAATTCTCGGTGCAGACGAATTTGGCCAGTGCAATTGCGGTTTCGTACATGATATCCGATTCCTTCTCTTCCAGAAGCTTCACCAGCGGCCCGATGATCCTCGTCTCCGTCGCCCGGAAAGTCCTCGCCAGGTTCCCGATCGCCCTGATGCTCGGAATCAGGAGCTCCTCCGGCCTCTCCTTCTCTATGATCCCAAGAAACTGGTCGATCACTGCTTTCGCCGCCGGCGAGGTGGGCTTGAACGCCGACCGCCGGAGCTCCGAGTGCTCTTCCGCCACGGCGGTGATTTCCGTCAACGCCATGGCGGAATTGAACTGTATTTCCCCTTCAGCCTTCTCAAGCAGCACAGCAAAACACAACAGCGCCCGGGATTCGGTAATGCTCCGGCAGATAGCGAGGTTCCCGGAGCAGAGATGCCACAGCGCCCGGGACGCCATTGCCTTCATCTCGGCCTTGGTCTCGGGATCCTCGTACTCCCTCCCCTTGATGCTGGAACCCGCCAGGGAAACCTGCGGCTGTTGTCGGTCGTTATTCTGGTTCGACTTCATCGCCACGGTGGTGGTGACAACGTTGTGCATTTGCTCCGGCGTGCCTTTTCCCAACGGATGCGCGATCTGGGGTTTATGCTCGGAGTCTTCAGCTTTGACGCTCGCGTTCTGGGTCTTATTGTCGGAATTCGCCATTACCACGGTGTGGATCGACATGCTACCTGTTAGAAACATTAGATTAGGGGTTACAAACTCACTCATTCATAAATTCTTTAATTCTTCTTTTAACTCTTGCATTACCACCGCCGTGTTTGCTGGCGATGGTGTATTTGCTGTGTTCTTGGATCGTCTCGAACGCGAGATGGCTGACGAGCAATCTGATGATGTTGTTCTGAGCGAAATGATCCTGGCAATCGGGATGCGTCGCAGCGAGCTCCGCGATCGCCCACGCCACCTTAACCTGGACCTTCATGTGCCCTTCTTTCAGAACCTTCGCGAACACAGACGAAACACCGGCGTTGACTATGTGTTCCACGCTCTCCGGGTCCCGTCCGAGGAGCCCGATCGCCCTGGCGGCGTCCACCTGGCCGTCCATTCTTCCTTCTTTCACAAGCTTAATCAATGGCGCGATTCCGCCTTCCTCTATGATCAGCTTCGTGTAACGATCGTTGTCCCTCGCGTAGGCGACGAGGACCCCCGCCGATTCAGCCCGTTCCTCGGAGTTTCCGGCCCAGAGCTTGGCGATCGTTTGCCAGATTAAGGAAAGAATCGGCTCGTTCTGCGCGATCGGCGGCATCCCCTGGTCGTCTTCTCCGGCGGTGACGCGGAGGAGCCACGTAACGTCTCCGATGGAGTTCTCCAGCTGGCCGGTGACTTTCTTGAAGGCGGCGGTGGGGATGATGGTGAAGATACGCTTGATACCATTGGCCTTGCATTTGAAAATCAGGATCAGGGCTTTGTCGAGGACCTGCTCCGTTTCGTAGATGATGCGGCGCGTGGGGCGCTCATACAGGTCGTTGCTCGCACGCGCCACCTGCCGGAGCAGCCCCGCGAGCTTCTCCGTCTTGGTTTTGATCTCCAGGCATTCTTGTCGGAAAGAGCACGCTTGGTCGGCGAGTTTGGTTACTTGGTCCGCCAGCTGAATGGGTTTCGAGAGGATTTGCTTCACGATGATATCCGCCATCGCCGCTGCCCACCATTGTCGTCAGAATCTACCCTGTATATAAACACTCTTCCGGCAGCTTCTACAAAACGGCCGGAGATTGAAAAGACACCACTTTTATTCCTGATCTCTTCGTTTACCTCCTGCATTCAATGCTATAACTCCTGATGGTTTTAATTTGCTGAAAAAGATTAATCTCTTTGTGTTTTGGTTTGTTGGATTGCCTTTCCGGCGACGGGGCACGTATCCCGGTGACGGTGGCGGGAGAGGGCAGTGCAATGGCGGTGCGCGAATTTCTGGGTTTTTTTTTTCCGGATATTTGTTTGTAAATATTGATATGTGGAATTCTGATTGATTTTGGTCAAAGATGGTGATTGTTTGAGTCCAGAGTCCAACTCCAAACCAGGAATAATGTAGGGTTGAGACGCTTAATTGAGCTTCATTTTAGGCAGGGAATTTGGAGTTTCGCGTTAACATTTGCGATGTTTTTGAAGAAATTGATCGAACCATATGCTGCTTAATTTTTGCCATATGGTATGTTTTTTGCTATAGTTGGGTGTAGTTTGGCAAATTTTACAGGTATGGTATACTCTCTCCAAACCACCAGTTATTGATTATTGTATGCTCTCAGTAGATTTTTGCAGATTGTGATTTTGTTATAAAATTAAGGTTTTTTTGGCATTTTCTAACTTTGCAAAGTTAAATTGACATTTTCAGCCTATAGTTAAGGTTAGAAACTGCACTTTAAGCCAACACAGTTGAGTACATTGGTGCTGAATTGAATTTATTGGTAGTTTAATTTTTCAAAAAATGAAGAAAAAAAACTCCCAAAATGACAACCAATGGCTACCGAAAAGCCAGACGCATATTTATTTATTAATTTTTTCCTTCAATGTTGAATTTAATTTGTTTATGCTAAATTTTATTTATTGACGTTGGAAATTAAATTCAACCCTTACTCTTTTAAAAAATGTAGAGTATCTATAATGAGAAGGGTATGCTTAGAAGTTTAGTCGGTCATTTTTGTCAAAGATACCATACTTCCTCTGGTTTCAATATATTGACACCAAGTCAATGACACGTTTTTTAAAAAGTAACATGTAGGAAGGAGATGGTATTGAAAGAGTAAAAAATAAATAAAGTGAATTAAAATAATCTTAATTTTACTAAAAAAGGAAGTTGTCTGTACTAAGAAGCCAAAAAAAAGTGTCAATATTTAAAAACAAGTAGGTAAACATCAAATAACCGTTCATAGGGCAATAAAAAATAAATGTTCTTGTACCGTAAACATTTTTTATATTTACTGAACTATCACTTTTGCCTAACTCTGAAGCTAAATAGCATCTTCAACCCGGGCCTCAATTAAGTGGGTGTGGGTGTCAAAATCCATGTATTTAAAATTGACCCACAACCACAGCCCAAAATACAGCCTCCAATGCAGGGGGTCAGAGTAAAAATGCAATCTGATATGGCACAACTATTATCTAACACCCTCAATTGCACGCTCCAATTCTTGATGCCCTCTTTTCAGCCGCCCCTTGTCCAGATCATCAAATTTTTGCGCAGATGGAATATTTGGGTGCGGGATTTGCAAAGAGAGGAAAGAAATTTTGGGCTTGAATTCCATGCTCGCGTTGATTTTTCAAGCCTCTAATTTTTATACAGTAGCGAGTTTTTGAATCTCTTCTTCTTCAATCTATCGTGGATTCAATTTGCTTACTTCTGAATCTCACCACATCTTCTTCGAGGTATTAATCTTACTTTCTTTCCTTTCGAGATGAATTATTGATTTTACTGATACATTGTTCTAGTTTATTATATGAATTAATGTATTTAATTTGCTTTCTGTTAACAAGTTCTTGGTTGGCCTATTATGGTAATCGTTGCTTCCATTACGAAAGAAATGGTGGGGAGGCGGAGAGGATGAGGGAAAAGGTGGGCTGAGAGTAATTTTTGGTTAGTACAAGGGTATTCTTGTCTTATTATACATAATCTTTTTTTCTAAATATAGAAAGTGTGTAAATTTGGCTGAAATTTTTAAAAAAGAAAGTGTGCATAAATGGTTGGGATAGAGAGAGCGGTAGTAATTTGGCTAGTAATGAAATCCTATAGGGCATATCTGGTAAACATCATTTCTGTAATCAATGTTAAAATTCTAGCAATTTCTTTGTATGTATATGCATTAATAATTATCTATTTGAATTACTTATTATATGTTTGAGATTTTTTTTAAAGAAACGTTTTGAATGTTTGGCAAAGTCAGAAGTTCCAGGATTTTAGTTGTGTGTTTCTTCTTATATGGACCAATCTCTACCAGAGTCTCTTTCTTTTTTCGTATTCCGCAATTTTTAGGTTTTCATGAATTTGGAAAATTCTCAAAAAAATTTCCAGTCAAACTTCAATGACTCCCTCATTAATACTCATTCTTTCACCACAGTTGCATTTTGTTCTAAAAATTCCAACCCATTTATTGATTTGGATGCACTTGGAACTAATTCATCAATCCTTCAGTAGCAGCAAGTTTTTCCCAACCGTTCAATCTGGCCAATTTTTAAGTCACTCAGCTTTTAAAACATGCGATTTAATGTTATTTTGTCCTGACAATTCATCAAAACCCGGTTCCGTCCCATCACACGTCATTCGCACGCACTCTAAAATATAGAGGTAAAATTGTGTTTCCCGCTACGCGGCTGAAGCTAAACTCAATCTAAAACAATTTGAATTTCACAATATATTTTAATTCATCCCATACATCCTTAAGCTCAGCTTAATGCACAGGTGAATCAACCTACTCCACATTCATTAATTAAATGATAATACTTTCTCTGTGTCAGTCTATTCTGCACAGAATATTTTTTTTTATTAAATATGTCAAACTTTGATCACATATTTGTATATGTAAATAAATAATAATTTTATCGTACTCCCTCCATTTCTTTAACAGTGACACTTTCAAATTTGGGATGTTTCTTTTATATTGACAATTTCTATTTATGGCAAGTTTAAGGTTATTACATCCACTCATTTTACTTTTACTTCTTTCAATCCAATTTCATCCACTCATTTAGCATCTCCTAAATTCTAACAAAAAAAATGATGTGCCACTATTAGAGAAACAGAGGGAGTATGTGATACCTTAGATTTGTCGTAACATGTAGTATTCAAATATTGTTTTTTTATGTGCCATTATTATTCATACCTACACATATTTACAATGAAATATGTTTATTGGACACCGTAAAAAGATTTTATGCGGAATAGGATTGGACAACTTACGAAATATTCCAAGACGAAAACCAAAGGAATGTGTTTACTTAAAGGCAAAGTCTTGAGAAAGACGGTCTTTCCATAATCCTATGGAAAGACTGACTTTAATTAAAATAATAAAAGGTATAAGGTATTAGTTGCAATATTAAAATTTTATTATGCAACATGTAATAGTTATAAAGCTTATAACCCGATTTATGCACAAAAATTTTATTTTAATTTCTTCTGATTTACACTTTAAACATTGGCCTTTCCATTAGGTATCAGTCCATTTCAAGAGACGAACTCTTATTTAAGTCATTTCAAGAATCGAACTCTTACTTAAAATAGGACAGACAAACAAAAATACTCTTTGCCATTTCCCGCTTGTTCCCAAACCACTGTAACTGCTCCGACGGTCCCGCCACCTTCGTACCGGCGTCGTCGCCGTTCCTTCAGGTTTTCTCTCCATTTCTAAAATTTTCTTTTGATTGCTCTTCACCGGGTTTATGTGTTGCGGCATTTCCCTTCGTTTGTAACTTGGTGCGAGCTAGTGAGAGAGAGTTGGAGTTGATGTTTATGTATGCGAAAACGACCGTAATGCATTTCATAGATTCTGAAGGTTGATTTTGGTGTTGAATCGTTTTGCTTGAATGTGATTTTCTTCATCCGTTTTCCGTGCGCGTGCGGGTTTTCAATTTGTTCGGAAACTGCCCTCGTGGATTCTCATTTCTCGTTCTGTCAAAATTTGATTGCTGTGTGCAGCTGCTCGTGTTTGAATCGCTGTTGATGTTTTTGTTCTTCCCCAGCGATAATGAGAATTTCATAGACTGTGAATGTTGATTTTAGTGTGTATGATTTTCCTTTTGTGCATGATGTGTGCTTTCCAATTATGTTTTGAATTTGCTCGAATATTGCACAGCACTTGCCCCCAAACTCTCGCAGATTTTAATTTTCCCGTGTTAATTTTTTATGTACTCGTGCCTCTCTTCCGTGATGTATATGCGCTAATGGATTGAAATCTTATTCTTAGGTCGGAGTTTAACCTACTTCATAGCTAGTTCTGTATACAGGGCAGTCTTTAGTTAATGTTCATCTGGTAATATAATGAGATTTTGTCTTGTTAGGTTCGAATTTTGAAGGACGATGGCGGGAAGAAAATCGCAAGCGTTTCAGATGAATGAAGGGCTTGCCGCGAAGAGGAATTTGGAGAAAGCCAGTCTCGGAGGTGTAATGTTTGGTTGCACAAAGATCACCATGAAAGAATGTCTTAGCAAACAACTATTTGGTAAATGTGCTGTGTTTGTTTAACTATTTGCTTCCATTTCTGAAACAGTTTGTGTGCTCGTAGTATGTTAAGCAAATGATGGATTCACCTGTCATGTTTCACAATAAGGTGTTTATGTTTGTGCCTTATCTGTCTGACAGGCTTGCCAGGTCCGCATTTCTCATATGTGAAGAACATTCATCCAGGATTGCCGCTGTTTCTGTTCAATTACTCGGATAGGAAGCTTCATGGCATCTTTGAGGCTGTTAGTGATGGCAATTTGAATATCGATCCGTATGCATGGACACGTAATGGCTCTGAGAGAACGCAATTTCCTGCCCAGGTACTGAATGGTGACTTCCTTACATGTAGCTGTTATTACATGAATGTATGGTAGATTGTATGATTGAAATGTACAGGTTTTAATGATTGGCATGTTTACCTCAGGTTCAAGTACGCATGCGCCAACAATGTCAGCCACTAACAGAAGATCAGTTCAAGCCAATAATTCTGGACAACTACTATACTCCAAATAAATTCTGGTTTGAGCTTGACCACGGGCAAACAGCTAGATTGATGTCCAAACTATCTCTGACGGTAGTTGCTCCTGGTCCATCTGCACCACGAGGTAATGCTAGAGGGATCTCCCGAGATAGCAAGAGAGAGGTAATAGGAGCGTCAGGTCCACCAGTTGTGACGAGGGACCTTGCCAACTCCGAAGAATGTGGTACTCAACAGTTACAGGAGCCATCATTGGATCATCAGGAGGCTTACAGAGAAACAAACGACATCATTTACCAACAACTAAAAGAATTGGCGGAGAAGAACCTCGATTACTCAGAAGCACCTAAGGGAGGTTGTGTTGAGGAAACATCCACCGTCAATGACGTGACAGAAATCTCAGGGAACAATAGTGACAGCAATTCTGGAAATTCTTTGTGCAATCACGGTGCAATTATTGTGCAGGTCCGGTGCTTGATATTGATATCCTTACTGTTTATGATTTAGTTTCTGATGTTTTACCTTCACATTGCTCTGCTTTTTTATGTGCTAAGTATTCGATTTTTAATATTTACACTGCAGCTGCTTGGAGGAATAAGGGAGCTATGCGCTTTCAGAGAAGAACAAATCCAAAAGTTTGATCAAGTAGAACATAAGATGGTAATTATTTTTACTGTATATTTTGTTGTTTAATCATCTGCAAATACTTTTTAGCTAAATTGTTACTGTAAGAACCTTTCAGCACATAAAAGTTACTAATGGCTGGTTTGAGCTTTAAAAATTTGTTCTCTTTTTTTAGTAACTTTTCTTTTGTGCCAGCTGAGGGCAGAAAATGAAATCAAACAACTAAAGAGTAAAGTCATGATGCTGGAGTCAAAGCCAGATGGTTCTATGGTGAATGAGAGCAAAACTCTAGAGGGAAATGGCTCTCTGGTGATTGAAAATGGCACTCTAGAGACTAATGGCTCAAAGGTGATCGAAAATAGGGTTGAACCTGAAGTACAGGATGACCATGATCTTCAACTGGACTTCGGGGAATCAATATTTCTGGTAGGAGGAAATGATGGTTCCTCATGGTTGTCGAGTTTGGATTTGTACTCTCCTTCTCAGGATGCGTTGAAATCTCTTAAGCCGATGAGCTGTGTTCGCTCACACACAGCTGCAGTGGACTTACTTGGAGAACTTTACGTGCTTGGTGGTGGAAATGGTTTCGAGGGCTATGACACAGGTACCAATCAGCTTGCTCTCTCTGCGTGTTTGTATATATGTGTGTGTGTGCGCGCATATCTCACTGCCATTTTTAACTCTTAATGAAGTTGAATCGTATAACTTGGCTCGCAATATATGGAGTCCGCGCCCTTCACTGAATATGAAGAAACACTCTTTAGCTGGTGCTGCTTTGGACAAGAAAATCTTTGCAATGGGGGGTCATGATGGAAATGAGAGTTTGTCATTCGTCGAAATGTACGATATAAATGTTGGACGATGGATCATAGCCCGCTCTATGCTACAAAAGGTATTTCTGAATATTTCCAGATGAATGCTGTAATAGTGACTTATCCTTTCTGTTAATTTATCATTGTTAATATGTCAGATATTCAGTCTTCAAGTATCTCCTCAAGTTGAGCTATTATTCATATAGCCTCATTAAGCACTTGATTCTATTATCTTCCTGCTTGTTGAAGAATTTACATAATCTCATAGCATGAAGAAACAGCTTCTAATCTGTCATATTTTTACATCTAACCGATGTGTTTATCTTTCAGCGATCTGCTCTTGCTGCAGCGGAGCTCAATGGCGCCCTGTATGCTGTTGGTGGATATGATGGACACTATCTCCAGTAAGCTGTTAAAACTTGATTTTAACCATTGTAAACATATTGGGATGAAATATGTAATCTGGTTCGCTTGGAATTCCTGTCTTAGATCCGCAGAACGATTTGATCCCAGGGAGCGTTCTTGGTGCAAAATCGATGCAATGAGTACCCCAAGAGGCGGCCACTCACTTCTTGTGATGAATGAGAAGCTGTAAGACCCTGTTATCCCCAACTTATTTTTTGCTGAATTGAAGTAAATTAATCTG
Organism: Rubia yunnanensis; assembly: GCA_037428765.1. Classification (NCBI taxonomy): domain Eukaryota; kingdom Viridiplantae; phylum Streptophyta; class Magnoliopsida; order Gentianales; family Rubiaceae; genus Rubia; species Rubia yunnanensis. The sequence goes on along the minus strand of CM075066.1, from coordinate 114,983,760 downwards.
AAATGAACAGATACGCTTTGGGTGGATATGATGGGATGGAAATGACATCAAGCGTTGAAATATACGATCCTCGATCAGGAAGATGGCTTACTGGGGAGCCGATGAACCAGTCCAGAGGAAATGCAGCAGCAGCTGTTCTGAATGACTCAATTTACGTGATTGGAGGGGCTCTTACTAAAATAGACATGACAACAACGGTATTCACACGTGTTTTCCTACTGCCTTTGCTTTTTTTTGGTTTTTTTTTGGTTCATACATAGTACAACTTATCCAACCTATTCTAACCTCGTTCAAATGCGCAGATTGAGCAGTATGTGGAGGGCCAAGGGTGGGAGTTGATGACGTACTTCAAGGGGCCTGGAAGAAGGTGCTTTTCTTCAGCCATCGTTGTAGCTGGTGATGACACAAAGAACCACCTGGCTATGCAACCTTAGCAGAGAGATATACTTCTTTTTCTTTGGAGAGATTAATGAGCTCGCCTCGCGGTCCTCCATAGAAGTTAGTCGTAGCAGAAGCACGCTCACGAGAGCATTCCAGTGCAATGCAAACCTTGAGCCTAAAGAACTTTGACTTAGGAGTCCTATAGAATGGTGCAACAAATTTAAATTTTCCCTTTTCATCACATTCACTTGCTCCATTCAGATCTAGGTACACGAACTCACTAAGCATCTCATGGAGACTCATCTTCAGCCACACCCGGCTTTCACTCGACATATTATACAAACTGATTTCACATGGTATTCCAACAGGAAGCCCCGGGATGCAGCCGATTGGATTTTCGTAGTTGTTAAGCAGATCCAGCTCAGCTTTCACGTGTGAAAGGATTCCTGAAAACATAAACTGCCTCAAGGAATAATATTCTAGGCAATTTTTCAGCGAAAATCCACTCTCTAATGTCATCTCTGTTTTCTTAAGCTTGATAACATATGCCGATAGTTCAAATGATCTTCCTTCAATCAGATGTTCCACCCGAGTAAATACAGAACTTAGCTTCTTTTGATAAACATCCGAACATACATCAAGATAGCACATTTTAAATGTACATGCCACGAGTATCATTTCTAAGATGTGCACCTCCTGTTCTTGGGTCAAACCTATAAATGTGTACCGCATTTCATTTAGGCTCCTTTCCAATTGTCCCAATAGGCCCTCCAGTACCCCGACACCAGAGTAGCAGGACTTCAAAGGAAACATACAACATATCCATACCCTTCCGAGCATTTCTACAATGTCTAGATATTGTAGAATAAAAGCTGACTCGGCCATTGTTTCATCCAAATCACGACTCAGCGCCTTTACCTCTGTCTTCCAACCCCTGTAGCACAAACCAACGAGTCAAGCATTTTGGTAACAAGGTCAGTGAACTTCGGCACACAGGATCACATGCATAAAGGAACATGTTACACATTATTTTAGTCAACTGTTAGCTTAATACAAAACAAACAGCAACTTGTCACCAAATTTTGTGTTAGTTTACACCTTTCCATTCTTATGTATGGTCACTAAAAATTGCAAGAGTGTAGGCAGTTGTATTAATAGACACCTTGACACTGACAAAGAAACCCGGTTTAGTTGATCATCACCTAGCTTCTGGCAATCAGAATTCCTTTCCCACGTGAAGGCAAGACATCATTGTGTACTTTGATAAGTAGTACATCAGTAAAGCTAGAAGGAAACATATTCAGCTAAAGAAAAAGCTACTTTCAAAATTATTTAAGAGATGAAACCAACAAAATACATAATCATTACCTCAAAATTCGAGTAGCTTCATCAGTAAATCCACTGTGTATCAACGGCCAAACACTATGAACTTTTTGAATGATATTACTCACACAGATGGCAATTTCCACCCGGTAATCTGCAGTTGGGTGCCTTACCTTTCCTAATTCCAATAAATTCTGAGATATTGTTTTTTCACAATCACTTTTCAGAGGGAAAACTGAGTCTATTCCTTTGAACGAATCAATATCTGAATAAAATGAGAATTGGCTACATTGGAAAAGATGAGACAAAAGTTCATTCTGGTTCACAAGACCAGCCAAACTCCGACAGATTCTCCCCAGTAACGATGCTGCATAAGAATATATTCTAGGTGGAATGCTGCATGTAGAATTTTCAATGGAAACTGGTGCAGAGATGGCCAAGACTAACAACGCAATTGATTTCACACTTTCAAATGCCAACGTTTCTCCAGATGAAGGTTCTATCTGATACACATGTTAGCAATGTAAATATATGAGCAATATGATTCTGTTGAGGAAGATAAACATTCTTCAAAATCACAAAATACACAGGACCAAAAAACAAATGAAGGCATCAAATTAAAAGGAAAAATAAGTTACCTCTTCCAACATGTCTTCAATAAGGAGGACAACAAAACGCCCATGATTTTGACCAATACACGCCAAAACAAAAAGTAAATCAGCTTCATCCTGAGAGGTTGGGAAACAACAGAGTCGCTAAAATGGAACATTAATGAAAATGGCTTGATTACATTACTTAGACCAGTTGGTCCACGAGAAGCCTTTGACATGAGAGTATGAAATTCTTGACCAACAAAAAGGAAGTGGTCAACAAAATTACCTGAGGATACAGATCCATGTTTCTCACAAAGCCTTCAAAACATATCTTGAACATTGCAAACTGGCGAAATTTTGTCAACTGAAGAATCTTCCTAGCTGCTGATCTAATTAATGCACTGACGTCAACCAAAGTCCCAATCAACTGCAACCAAAAGTCCAACAAATCAGTCAAAATCAGCAACCAATCAGGTCAAATTATTTGTGCTATACACAGTATAATTATGCTAAAATGTGGACTAAAACTTTTTAACCAAAATTTTGAAGGGATAAGTTCTTATCAAAATCAAAATTTACAATAATTGTGGTGCATGATCCTCATCTGACACTAATTTACAGGATTGAATGAAATCATCAATCACGCAAAAGAATACTACGATTCATTTGGAATTACCATGCGCAGGTGTCCCCCTTGTACTTTCAAGAGACCACACACGGCCATATGATGCATCGTGTCTAGAGCTTGTAAACGTACATCCACTGAGTCATCATTAAGCATATCCATCAGTAGATTTACAGCTTCACAAGCAAAATCAGCAGACAGGGTGGCCAAATTACGCAAGGCAAGGCAGGCCGATCTTCTTACCTTCAAGTTATCAAACACCGTTGTAAATATTCATCCTTTCCAGAAAATCCATCTGAACAGACAATATAAACAGGACAGAATAAACTCACAGACAATGATCGTCAAGTGAATAACGAGACACCGAGAATTATACCAATTAAAAATAAGTAGCAGCCTGTTTTTTGACAGCGTAAAAAAAAAACTACAGGCTATAGTTTCAACTGCAAAAAGGACGGAGCATATAAGTCTTACCTCAGAAAATTCATCCTCCAAGCCATGCACAAAAGCAAAAGCTGCGGTTGCTGCTGGCAATCTAAGCTGTTTTGAGGTAAACTGGCCAGAGAAATTCTTTTCTTTTGTGGCCAGTGAAGCTTTCTTAGCTAGCGTCTGCAATAAAATTTCTTTTGAAACCATTCCAACCTTCCCGAGCGCATCAAAAGCTTCAAGCCTGACTTTCATGCTCATGTCCCTAGCCGTTGAGCACAGCTACAAAACAGCCAGAAGACTTAAATTCGAGTAGTCCACACAATCAAATTTTCTCCTACAAATTTAAACATGAAATTACCTGTACGAAGAGAGTGTCAGACCAGTCACTCTTACATTTCTCTTCATTGGACTTCACGAGTAACTGACCCCACTCACTGACCTGGGGAATAACAATACATCGTCAGTATCATGAAACAGAACAACATTCATCCGGATCATCTTAACATGCTTCGCTCAGAATCACCATTAATAATTTGACAAGAAATGTACAGTTAAAATTTATTAAAACAAGGTCATGGTATAATTGATTACCGCGCGAATGGCAGAACGCCTCACAGAGTCATCTGCATCAAACAGAAGCTCAGTAGCTCGAAAATAGCATCCTTCTATCAAGCTCTGATCCTCCAACACCACCACCGACTCACCCAACCAAACCAACGCATCCAACGCCGCTTTCCGAGTCAAAGGATAAGGATCCTTAGTGAACCCTAGCATAACCGTGATCAAAACCGACGGCCTCACTGTAAACCTACTCGCGTTGCGCAGCAGCCAGTGCCTCTGCGCAGCTCCGAGAGGCCGGAAGCACAGCGAGAGGAACAACGATTCGTTCGCCAATTCATCACCGGCGGTTGAGATTGAGAAGATGACTGAGAGGGAACGAGCTAGGTGGGGGACGGTGGTGGAAGGGAGGAGAGAGAACGTACGGAGGGCGGCGGAAATGTCGCGGCGGAGTTCCGGGAGGCGGCGGGAGAGGGCGGAGAGAAGGGAGATGGTGCGGCGGCGGCGGCGGCGGTGGTGATCGTGGTGGTTTTGGAGGTTGAGGATTAGGGGATTGAGGAGGGAAGTTAGGGTGGGGGATGAGGTGGAAGGGTTGGCTATTAGAGAGAGAACGACGTCGTGTGAGCTGGGAGCTTCAAGTTGAAGATTTCGTGTGCCGTCGGCCAGGAGGCGGTGCTCCATGAGATCACCGTCGCCGGAGATGGATGGGGAGTGTAGGGCTTAAGAAGGCGAGGCAGTATTTAAACACGTTGGGGTTTTAAACCAAAATGACTCCATTAGTTGCAATGGCGGGAAACGATTAACCTTTTAAGAATTATTCAATGTGACAGTTTCACAATAACTTATGATCGAAATTAATTCACCTTCTCCATATTGGAACATAAGATCCTTTCATTGCTTCAGAATCAACACATCACCTACTCACCTTCCTTCACTTCATCAGTACTTTCTCCCCCTATCTGGTGTTGGAACATAGACTTGTTCACCATCCAGATCATAATCTTCTCCAGCCACAGTTACTGATATTTGAACATCTGAATCTCTAATCAATTTCCACATCTTCTCAACCTGTCTCCCTACTCTGTGTTGAAACATGACCAACACCACTGCCTTCCAAACTTCTCATCATCCTAAACCAGAATACCGGAAAGAGTCATCTCTCTGATCTATGCATTTCATCAATCAACATAATATCTTCAACACCAACTTCTAGCATGCCCAACTACGCCTCCATTTTTTTCTCCTTTTCAATTTTTTATTTTTTTGAATTTTCTGGAAAAAATAAAATAAAAACCTACAGCTAATAAAAGCTTTAAAAAATACCTCAAATCTGACAAACACCTAAGTGTTGTCTGAGGAGCTCAACCGTAGCAGTGTCCAACGGCTTTGTGAAAATATCCGCAAATGGTTTCGATGTTGGAACATAGGCTACCACAACTTTTCGCTCAACCCGAATTATCCTTTTGACTTCATTCAAGTGACATTCCTTAAAATCATCCCGAATTCTTACAAATACTCCTACCATACTCATCTTCAATTCAGTTTGCATCAAAGTCACAAAATCTTGTTCTCGAAAAACAAGCAAGGTGCGATCTTCCCCCCCCCCCCGACGAGAACCTTTCTGAATAGGAAAGGTTGTGAGTCGCTTATACCACGCCCGTGGTGCTTGTTTTGATCCATACAAAGCCTTCTTAAGTCGATGATATACTTCCACATTAACCACACCATGCAAGGGAGCACTCTTGACAGCTTTTTGGTACATCGTAAAATTCATAATGTAAGCCATAACAAGGAGAATGCGAATAGATTCTAACCTGGCAACTAAGGAAACAACAATGAGGGAGAGAAAACATTACAGACCAACAAGTTCCCCATAATTAATTTGAGGGATCGATCGAGTCTTTCTTCTGCTTGATTCAGCCTGCACTGATGTTGGAACATAGGAGAGTTCTGGAGAGGACGATGCTCCAACATTGCTGAAGTTATAAGAGTCATCACCTTCATCTTTAAGATCTGCCTCATATGATGCTCCAACATCATTACCCTGTTATGAAAAATCAACCGATGTTGGAACATGGTCAGCCTGACGATCTACTTCATCACATTTGACACTGTAGCAGTTCACTTCTTGTTCCAATAAGTAACATTTGTCTGATGACCGAATATCAGTAAGCACTTTGTTGTTGCCATGTTTCACTATGCACTTTTTCTTATGGAATTCCACGGTCATATTATCATCACATAGCTGGCTAATACTTAGGAGATTAGACTTTAGGTCTTCCACCAACAAAACACCAGTGAATACGGGGAATACTTCAATATGCAGTTCACCTTTTCCAACCACTCGACTCTTTTTTCATTGCCAAACGTAACAAAACCACCATCATATGGCTGGATATTTGTTAGTAATTCCTGAGTTCCAGTCATGTGACAAGAGCAACCACTATCAAAGTACCACGAATCTCTAGAATGTGCAATAGGAGACGTGTGGGCAATAAGGCAAGTACTCGTGCGTTTAACAACCCATACCTTTCTGACCATTCTTGATCGCTGGACATCGTCTATGTTGAAACATACTGAGAGTTGTCGCACTGTCATGATATCTCTGAGCAATTTTTGGCATTGTTCCTCTGTATGACCTTGATACATGCAGTAGCTACAGATGAGAGGTTTCCTTTGATGGGTCTTGATAAACTTTCTTTTTACATCTTGAACCTTCGACTTGAGATTGACCTTGCTACCTGATGAATTGTCAAACCCGTTTCCATGTCGATCTCCAAAGTTTTTCCCATGATCGGAATGTCATCAAGTTTCGTCGTTCCAGTGTTTAACTTGGTAATAGCTGTTTCGGCGATCTCAGCTCTTTTAGTTGTTGAGCTTAGATTCAAATTTAACTCTTCAATCTCTCTTCTGAGTTCACCAACTAGAGCTCGCAACCCCTTTTCCTTCTCAGCCAGATGATTTTTCTCTTCCTTCAACGATTTATTTGTGTCAACAACTTTAAGCCACATGGAATACATCTGCTTATATGTACTGTAGATATCTTCATCACTCACAACTAGTCCGTCATCATCACTAGACATGTCATCAGAACCTGTGTTGGAACATACAGCTTCGTCTTTCTCTGACATGTTGGAACATACCTCATCTGATCCACCGTGAAATTTTGCTCCAATTGCCACATAATTTCTTACAAGTTCCTCTTCGTCTTCTTTATCATCTTCACTCCATGAGGTGGTGTATGATTTTCCTTGCTTCTTTAGTGTATTAGCACATTCAGACTGGATGTGGCCATGTCCTCCACATTCTCGACATTGCATTCTTTCAGACTGCCTTCCTTCACCACTTTGGTTTCTAGAAAATTGTTGACTTCCTTGTTCCATCTGAGTTCCACGATTACCAAAATCTTGAGGACGAGTTTTGTTTCCACCAGATCTTTCATGTGAATTCTTGTTTACCACCTTCTTCAGCATTCTTGATAAATTCTTGGTGATAGGAGCAAGTTCTTCAATTCCATCATCACTATCAGATTCATGGATGTCCCTTAATGAAGAGGATTTGAAAGCCAACTCCTTCTGGACTTTCTTTGTAGGTTGTTGTATTGTCATCTCATAGGTCTGTAGTGATCCCATTAGTTCATCCAATGTCATGGTGGCTACATCTCTTGCTTCTTCTATTGCTGCTACTTTCATAGCAAATCTTTTAGGAAGAGATCTCAAGGCCTTTTTCACCAATTTTGTTTCCTTGTAAACTCTCCCAAGTTGATACGCCATATTGGAGATGTTTCTGAGTTTCCCATTGAATATAGAAATAGTATCATCCCCCTCCATCTTCAGTTCCTCAGACTTTGTAGCCAACATCTGCAGTTTGGATTCACGTACACGACTTGTCCCCTCATGTACAGTTTGTAGGATATCCCATGCTTTCCTTGCTTGTTGGCATGTAGAGATGAGTTTGAACGGATCTTCATCTATTGCAGTAAATATGGCATTTAATGCTCTGGAGTTTGCCAAGCTTCCCATTCTTTCACCCTGTGTCCACGACTCTTTAGGCTTAGATTCTCCTCCTTCAGAATTTCCAAAAACAGGGGGTTTCCATTATGTTTCAACATAGTACCAAGCCAATTCATCCAGTGAATTTATGAACACCCGCATGCGAGCCTTCCAGTAGTTGTAATTTGTTCCTTCCAGCAGTGGTGGCCGATTCACAGAAGCTCCTTCTCTGGTCGCCATTGGTAAAACCATATCTCACTTTCCTTGACACAACCAAGGGAATAATAAGTGACCAAGCTCTGATACCAATTGAAATTTGATTTTACCTAATTAATTCAATTATCACTACTATGTTCCAACATTACCTATCTAACCAAGTATGTAATAAAGTAAATCATAAAAGACACAAGACTTGGTTACGCAGTTCAGTGAAATCCACCTACATCTGTGGGGCCTGACCCAGTTCAGAATGAATCCACTAATCAGAAAGATACAGTACAAAGTACACCATACAATTATACTTATCTTATCTAACTATAACGTGACTCCTGCAAGCTCCCCTGGCTACCGATCCGCCTTGATCAGACTCCCTCTGACCTCGAAACTCGTCGACGCTGGATCTCCTCCTCCCGAGGAATTAATATTCATAATATTCCTATTCCAAATTTGCTTCTTGAATCATATCAAAGTACCATAAATAAAGGGATTTTTCTTATCTCAATATCTCCATATATTCGATAATAACAACTCCATATTTATAGAGATTTTCCTTAAATCAACTATGCTTCCTTACGCCTAATATATAGAAGAGTATTAAGATTTCCATAAATCACATATACCATAATATTCTGTCTTCTTTTTAGTAAACACCTTGGCGTAAATATGCTCATCCGTATATTCACATGAAGTTTATTCCATCTCCAATTCCATAACATTAATTCAATCCCACATATATAGGAACTGATATATTCTCCAACTCAAATACAACTTGGACTAGATGTATCCTGATGGGGTTGATTTTACCATATATTTTGGGCTGATTATTGAGTTAAATGATTTATTAAATGCTTGGATATTTATGTTATTCGTAATGTTCTTGCAGTTTAAAGATTTAGATGCTGAATTGGCAAGTTGTTGCAGTTTATGGTCATTTTTGCTTGGAGATGGAAGAGGAAATGATAATGGAGACATTTGGTGCTGAATTATGGCAATTACAAATGTAGTTGGAGAAGAATCAGATTGATTTGAAGACTCCTAATTGTTAGGAGAGAATATTGGGATTATCTTTTAGAGTTCTAATTAGATAAGGAAAGACATATTTTATTTCTTATCTATCTTTTATTTGTAGTAATATTTTTGGAGACTGGATTATGTTTTTACACGCATAAAACGTACAGCCAAGGAGAAGACAGAACAGAATTGCGTACGACAGTCCATTTGCGCAGACAGTATTTTGCGATTTGGGTTTTTCCATTATTTTATTCAGACAATTTTCATCATTTATTTTTATGCTTTTGATTGTTAATTTAATTATGTATTCTAGCTAAATTCTTCTTTTCCGGTAAAGATCAAGGAAGTACTGGCGTCGATTCTCGTGAGATCCAATTAGTTTTAATACTTTGATTGCATGCTAGCATCTGTTGTTCTTGATTATAATGTTTATGATTGCTTTCATGTTATTGAGTAGTGCGCAATATTTGATAGCATGTTAGTTAATTTAATGCCAATTGAACCAATCATCCGTAATTGTGATTTCAGTTCAATCAGTGGTAGGGAACAACAATCTTAATTTAACAATCCGGCGTCCGAGTTTGTTGGTTATGAATTGGGTCTTTCTCATTCTTAATGCTGCTAGCATATTAAATCTATAGAGCGTCTCTTAGGTTATATGTTAGTTAGAGAAATAGTTGGTGAGGCGTCCTCCTGATTATCGACAAGGTAAGGAAAGATTGGTTGCTTGCAACTATAACCAATTTGTGTGCATGCATTTAAAGTCATCTTTGCATCAAGGATCGAGATAGAAAGCCAGTATGGAATTGATCGAAACCGGAATCTTATCATCATAGTTGAATTGTTTTGCAATCTGTAACAATTTCTCATTCCTGTTTTTACTCGATTTTTAGTTTCTCTTATTCACGACCCTCATCTGGTTCTTTTGGTTATAAATTTGCAGATTAAAGATTAAAGAAAAAGTCTCGCCAATCTCTTGGGAAACGAACCTGCTCGCAGCTATACTGGTCGGTATGCCCATACCGACCACAGAATCCTGAACTGAAAATTCAGATTAGAGCTTCATTTATTTTTGGTGTAAAACGACACACCAAATTTTGGCGCCGTTGCCGGGGATTGGTTTTAAGCAGTATTTTTTCTTTTAGTCCTTTAGTTTATTTTCACTTTTTCTTGGTTTATGCCTCGTTCTTCTCGTACAGGGGAATTGATCTTCACTCCAGAGATTGAGAAACTTGCACGAAGTATAACGAAGCAGACAAAAGCCTTGAAAGGATCTTCCTCGTCTGAATCAACCGCCACTGAAACCCATTTCAACATGGCTGACGAACAAAAACGTGAGGAGGAACCACCAGCCCAGCGTATAAGAGACATGGGACGCTACAGACACAATCGTCCTCTGTGCATTGTCCTTCCCAACATCAACCGCAACTCCGAGATTAAACCAGGTTTCATACAAGTATTACCTAAATTTGGTGATATGCCAGGTGAGAGTGCTCATAACCATCTTGATGAATTTGACCTCGTCTGTGAAACTCTTAGACCACAAGGTTTTTCGGAAGATCATATTAAACTACTCACCTTTACACACACATTGCAGGGAAAAACCCGTGAATGGCTTTTTGAACTCCCACCCGGTTCAATTCGAACCTGGGAAGATTTGGAGGAGAAATTTTTACAAAAGTTTTTTCCCGAGTCTAGAGCAGCTAACTTGAGATCTGCAATAAGTGGTATTAGACAAAAGAAGGGAGAGAGTCTTGCGAGTTATTGGGATAGATTTAATCAATTGTGTCGCAAGTGTCCTAACCATGGTTTTACTGAGTATCAGCTCATCACTAATTATTTTTATGGCGGTATGTCCTCTATTGACAGGAAGATTTTTGACGCAGCTTGTGGAGGAAATGTGCTGAACAAAACCATGGATGAAGCAAAAGAGATCATCCTTGATATGGTCACTCATGAGTATGATGAAGATGATGATAGATCTAGACCAGTCAAGGTAGCCGGTAACTCAAATTTGGATGAGAAGCTAGATGCTCTCACTTCAATTGTAAAAGATCTAGCCATGATGAGTGCTGGAGGAGCCAAGTGCGAAATTTGCTCGCACATGGGACACTACACTGATTCTTGCCCTACTCTTCAAGATCCTCAGACCGAACAAGCCTTCTTTGGATTTGAAGATAACCCACAAAGGCTGAGACAGAACGATCCATTTTCAGATACATACAATCCAGGATGGAGGAATCATCCAAACTTCAGATGGAATCAAAAGGGCCCGGGAATGTATGCTCCGAAACAAGCACAAGTTGGTCGTGAAGCAAATCCAGCAACAGAAGATCAGAGGGTCACCATGAATGAAGTTCTTAAGACAATGGCCCAAAGCAGCGAAGTGGTGCAAAATTTAGCCAAAAACACAAATGCTTTCCAGCAAGAGACGAGGGCTGCTATAGGGAACATTGAGCAACAAATGACTCAACTGGCTGCGGAGGTAAACAAGTTGAAGTTCAACTCTGGGAGGTTACCATCCCAGACGGAACCGAACCCTAGGGAGAATGCAAGTGCAGTCACACTAAGAAATGGGAAGATATTGGATGATTCTGTGCCAAAAGAAGTTCATAAGGAAAAGGAAATCATGAAAAAGCCAAAGAGAGTAAAAATGAGTCCTCAAAGGTAAACCCTGAACCTATGACATCTATTTCTAACCCAAATGTCGCTCCACCTTTCCCATCCAGATTAGCTCGTAACAAGAAGGAAGATGATGAGAAAGAGATTTTGGAGATTTTCAAGAAGGTAGAGATAAATTTGCCCTTGATTGAAGCTGTTAAGCAGGTTCCCAGGTACACAAAATTTCTTAAAGAGCTTTGTTCAAAGAAGATGAAGTATGGGAAAGATGCTAAAATCAGGGTAGGGGAAAATATTTCTGCTGTCATTCAATGTAAGTTGCCACAAAAATGTAAGGACCCAGGAATGTTTTCTATTCCATGCATAATTGGCACAAAAACTGTTGAAAAAGCCATGTTAGATCTAGGTGCATCAATTAATGTCATGCCTTTATCTGTGTATAATGATTTGCAATTAGGATCATTGAAAGAAACTCGTGTGATAATCCAATTGGCTGATAGGTCTAATGCATACCCTGAGGGGATGATAGAGGATGTACTTGTGAAAGTAAATGAATTAATGTTTCCTGTGGATTTCTACATTGTTGATATGGATGACTCATTCTCTGCAAATAGATCCTTAATTCTTTTAGGAAGACCATTCATGAAAACAGCGAAAGCCAAAATTGATGTTGATAAGGGAATCCTTAGTCTTGAATTTGATGGAGATGTAGTTTCTTTCAATATTTTTGATGCCATGAAACATGTAGATGATCCTGAATCCATGTTTACCCTTGATGTAATTGACCCGTTGGTTGATGATTATATAGAGAGATACTCCAGGAACGACAAGTTGGAACAGGTAATCTTCAATGGATGGGTTGACAAGAATATGATGGATGGTTTAGACGAAACATTTTGTGAAGTCATCATGCAACTTTACTCCACCAGAGAATACAGCTCCCAGCCACTTTCGGGCGGTATGACCATACCGCCTATTTTCTGCTCAGAAATTCAGAATTACAGCTCCCAGCCACTTTCGGGCGGTATGACCATACCGCCCAAATTCTGCTCAGAAACTCAGAAAATCAGCTCCCAGCCACTTTCGGGCGGTATGACCATACCGCCTATTTTCTGCTCAGAAATTCAGAATTACAGCTCCCAGCCACTTTCGGGCGGTATGCCCATACCGCCCACATCCAGACCAGAAGTGCACCATATCTCGCAGCCTACATCAGTCGGGATGATCATTCCACCTATCCCTGAACGTACTTTTCCTTCGATTGAGAAAGCACCCAAGATGGAGCTGAAGACCTTACCTGAACATCTCAAATATGCATTCTTAGGGGAGAATCAACCAATACATGTCATGTATCCTGAGGGAATGAAGCTCTCCAAGGTCAAGGGAATGACACTTTCATTGCCTCCATATGGCTGATCTGAGCAAGCCAACTGAGTCTAGACTAAGACGATAAATAAGGGCGCTGCTTGGGAGGCAACCCAAGATTTTTATTTTTATTTTTCGTTCTCTTCATTATTTATCTTTTTTAAAAAAATATTATTCATCCATTTGACTTTGATTAGTTTGAACTTACAGGGTTCCAAGAAGATCTCCAAAAGATGAAGAAGGATTTTGAAAGCAAACCAAATATGAACCGAGCCATTCTACTTTCAGCCCAAAGTTGTCAGGATGCCCAATGTGAACCAGGATGCACTGGTTGACCCCATGGCTAATTAGCCGCCCAGGGAGCATTTTCTTTTTTCTTTTTTTTTCTTATTTTTCATTATTTGTTGAATTTAAGTACATTTGTAAAGTAAGTGCATGACATCATATTTTCTACATCATTTGCATATGTTACCTCTCTCTTACACAATGAGGACATTGTGTCGTCTAAGTGTGGGGTGAGGGTGTAATATCATTAGTTTGTTTTTCATAAAAAGTTTTTTTTCTTTCTTTCGTGAAACCAAATAAAAAAAAATATTCACAAAATTATGAGAATACAAAAAGAATTTCAGTTTTTTTTCATCATTTGAGTCAAAAAAACAGCAGCCTTGAATTGGAAATTTGAATGGTTAGAGTTTGGAATTTGGTTTGTGGTAAGATTGAATGTTGTTTCCCTTTGTGAAGGAAATCATTGATTCCTTATATGCATTTTAGGATGATGAATGTGCAATAAGTCATTTTGCTCTAAAACTAGATATATTGTGAGGATTTGAGCCTTAAAAGAGCAAAAAGCCGAGAAAAAAATATAGGCATATTAAAAAAATGATGATATTAAGTAGCTCTTTATCTCTTTGTTGAGTGATCATATCTTGATATTCATTGCTTGGTTTGTGCCATGATTTCGAGACTGTTTTTGATACTTGAGTATGAAAATGATAGAGGCACTTAGGAATGAGCCCTACTTAGCTTCTACTATATACTTCCTTCCTTACATTGATCCCCTAGTTTGCCCCGTTGAAGCCAGAAAACTCTTTCTTTGGTATTTAGTCACTAAATATTTAGCCAAGAGCCTTAGCCTTTTCTTAACCCTCTGAGAATATGTTAGTGATTTATTATTGCTCGTGATGTGGATTAGAATTGTATGGTGGGTTATATATGGTTGAGATTTTGTGCTAATACATGTGGAGCATAGAGTATTTTGGACTTATATTCATTTGGAAGGTTCATGTATAGTTTTTGCATGATATTATTGATCTTGTATGCCCAGAAAATGCTTGTAAGTGCTGCTGTCCAGAAAAAAAAAGTTGAAAAAAAATATTAAAAAAAGAGAAAAAAAAGAAAAGAAGAAAGAAAAAATCAGTGCTGAAAAAAAAAAGAAAAAAAATTCTAGTCAGTAGCATATTGGGCTGAAAATTTTTGGTAGCAATAAGGGTATGGTTTAGTGCTTGGTGGTGGTGATTATACTTCGTTGTGTTTTAATGTTTCATATTCATTCAAAGTATGAAAATAGAGGAGCATGAGGTGATAATTGATTGCTTGCATATTCTCAGATTTTTAGCCTCGTATTCCCTTTATCCTACCTCTCTGACCCTAGCCCCGTTACAACCTTGATAAATACCTCATTGATTTGTACTCAAGTGTTCAATTACTACGGTGGAGATAGTGGTATATACAAACCTGTTGTGATGAGTATTGAATATGATTTGTGTGAATGACCTGATTATGAATTTGAGAGATATTGAGTGATCTTGGTGAGGCTGGATTTTATTGCATGTTTTGACTAGAATGTGAGGATGATGTGATTTTATAAGCAAAGGGGAATGGTTTGTGGTATGATGGCTGATTGTGTTTTGACTCTACTATGACGGTTTTTGATTTGAGGGTTGCTGTAGTGTTTTAATTTGAGTCTCACGTTTACATTTATGTTTTGCATTTGCATATGCTCGAGGGCTAGCATTATCTAAGTGTGGGGTATTTTGATGGGGTTGATTTTACCATATATTTTGGGCTGATTATTGAGTTAAATGATTTATTAAATGCTTGGATATTTATGTTATTCGTAATGTTCTTGCAGTTTAAAGATTTAGATGCTGAATTGGCAAGTTGTTGCAGTTTATGGTCATTTGTGCTTGGAGATGGAAGAGGAAATGATAATGGAGATATTTGGTGCTGAATTATGGCAATTACAAATGTAGTTGGAGAAGAATCAGATTGATTTGAAGACTCCTAATTGTTAGGAGAGAATATTGGGATTATCTTTTAGAGTTCTATTAGATAAGGAAAGACATATTTTATTTCTTATCTATCTTTTATTTGTAGTAATATTTTTGGAGACTGGATTATGTTTTTACACGCATAAAACGTACGGCCAAGGAGAAGACAGAACAGAATTGCGTACGACAGTCCATTTGCGCAGACAGTATTTTGCGATTTGGGTTTTTCCAGTATTTTATTCAGACAATTTTCATCATTTATTTTTATGCTTTTGATTGTTAATTTAATTATGTATTCTAGCTAAATTCTTCTTTTCCGGTAAAGATCAAGGAAGTACTGGCGTCGATTCTCGTGAGATCCAATTAGTTTTAATACTTTGATTGCATGCTAGCATCTGTTGTTCTTGATTATAATGTTTATGATTGCTTTCATGTTATTGAGTAGTGCGCAATATTTGATAGCATGTTAGTTAATTTAATGCCAATTGAACCAACCATCCGTAATTGTGATTTCAGTTCAATCAGTGGTAGGGAACAACAATCTTAATTTAACAATCCGGCGTCCGAGTTTGTTGGTTATGAATTGGGTCTTTCTCATTCTTAATGCTGCTAGCATATTAAATCTATAGAGCGTCTCTTAGGTTATATGTTAGTTAGAGAAATAGTTGGTGAGGCGTCATCCTGATTATCGACAAGGTAAGGAAAGATTGGTTGCTTGCAACTATAACCAATTTGTGTGCATGCATTTAAAGTCATCTTTGCATCAAGGATCGAGATAGAAAGCCAGTATGGAATTGATCGAAACTGGAATCTTATCATCATAGTTGAATTGTTTTGCAATCTGTAACAATTTCTCATTCCTGTTTTTACTAGATTTTTAGTTTCTCTTATTCACGACCCTCATCTGGTTCTTTTGGTTATAAATTTGCAGATTAAAGATTAAAGAAAAAGTCTCGCCAATCTCTTGGGAAACGAACCTGCTCGCAGCTATACTGGTCGGTATGCCCATACCGATCACGGAATCCTGAACTGAAAATTCAGCTTAGAGATTGATTTATTTTTGGAGTAAAACGACACACCAAATTTTGGCGCCGTTGCCGGGGAAATGTATCCCTCTCGGATTTAGTCTTCGACCTTTCCTTATTTCACCAAAATTCCTTCTTTGATGTTGCAATTCAATAATACCATATTTACATAATTTCCACAAATTGCCAACTAGATAAATCTACACTTTACATGGAGTATATCTCTAAAATATTAACTTTTAAAAAATACTTAATTATTCTTAATAAAATATACATAATCAAACATTTTTTATGCAACTGGTGAAAGTTAAAGTGTGCATTTTTAAATGGAACTGAGGGAGTAGTAAGATTTAGAAACAAAATTACAAAAAATATTCTACATCATATATCATTTTTAGATAACTATATTTAAAATTTTCGTCTCATCATAAAAGTTGATGATATTGTATCACCCAAGTCTTTATATATATGTATATGTTTGTGTGTGTATCAACTGATAAAAAAAAGTAGAATCAAAACAATATATTCTTGTAAGAGGAGTTCTCCGGATAGGTGGTCTGTCCTTAAGTTATAAACAGTCAAATGTCTAATATTTTTACTTTAAAACATGTTTAACTTAGTAAATATTATGTTTCAATTTAAAAAAAAAATACAGTTTTGAGTTAATACTTCATCAATTTGACTTTTGAAAAACTTGCCCAAATTCAACAATTTTATTCTATTATTATATATACAAGACTACTATCATATAATATATTGTTGAATTCATTATAACATGCATTTTTAAATTTATTATTTTTGTATAATTTTTATACACGCATAAATAAATATATGAGTAATTTAAATATTGATGCGTTAACTTCAAAAATCAAATTATGCTATTTTTACTAGGACATAAAAAAGTAGTAAAGTGGCATATCTATAAACTTACTGCCATGACACATTTCATGAGACTTCCCATTTTCACGTTGTGTCAATAATAACAACTTGGACAAAATTTACATGAAGTCAACCTCTAACCTGAATTTTGACCCGACACGACCAAACTCAATCCGAACCCCTGATTCTTACCCGAGAGATATTGACCTGAATCTGAACTCGACATGACCGACCTCAACTGAAACCGATTCTGACCCGATAATATGGATTAGAACCTGAACCCAACAGAATTGAACTCAACCAAAAACCCAATTCTGATCCGGTAGTCGACAAAATCTCGGCATGATTACAATTATGTGACCTAAGACTGTATAATTCAATGTATCCTTGTATTTTGCTCTAATTAAGATAAGTGTGTTCATAAAAAGTGACCTTGGTTATTATTCCTTCCCTCCCACTTTAAACTTCTTAATTGTTTTTGAATAGTCAAACCTTTTAAAGTTTGACTATAAATATAAATTAATCTATACATAATAAAAATATCATGTGAGATACTGTTAGATTCATCTTAATATATATTATTTAAATATTAATTTTTATGAGGCATTATTATAAGCAACTAGAGATATTTACGGTCAAAGTTTAAAAAGTTTAACTCCCCAAAAAGCAATTAGGAAGTTCAAAGTGGGACAGAAGGAGTATATATTGATGTGATCATTTATATATTTGATTTGCATTCGAAAATAAAATGTAATTGATGGTTATTTAACGTTAGTATGAGTTTATATCACAAAAAGTCAGTAACCCGATCTGATAGTAACCCGATTTGACAGTAACCTAACCCGGTCCAACCCGACAAACAGAGCTCGACGCATTTCAACTCTTACCTAATCCAACCCGACCCGAAAAATAGACTTTGACACGTTTCAACCCAAACTCATTTCAACCCGACAAAAAATGACCTGACAAACAGACTTTAACACGTTTCAAAAAATGAAGAAAAAAAACTCCCAAAATAATGTTAACGGTTTTTCTAACGAGTGTCCATGGGCACTCGTTAACAACTCCAGATTCTATGGAAAACTGTGTTATTAAATACAAAAAGAGTTAATGATGTATGACATCCCTCCAAAACTTACATCGTTAATGACATCATTAACTCTTTTTGCATTTAATAACACAGTTTTCGATGGAATCTGGAGTTGTTAACGAGTGCCCATGGGCACTCGTTAGAAAAACCGTAATGTTAATACTTGTAACATATTTTACTTTTGAACTTATTACTCAACCAATGACTGCCGAAAACCCAAATACATATTTTTTTTCTTTCAATATTAAATTTAATTTATTTATGCTAAATTTAATTTATTGGCATTGAAATGTGATGAAATTAAATTCAACCTTAGCATTTTTAAAACTGTAGAGTAGCTATAATAAGAAGGGTATGCTTAAAAGTTTAGTCGGTCAATTTTGTCAAAGATACCATACTTCCTCTGAGGCTATCACGGCTAGCCCTGGGCCGCCCCGACCACCCGATACCACAGGCCCGGTCAGAGGGTAAGTCACGGTAACCAGTAACCAGCCACCAGGACCTGCATACGGGCCCGTACTCACCGCCCACGAGGAGTCCACCCGCCACGTGGCCCGTGAAGGCCACGCTTTGAATAAGGTCATCCCACACCGCGACTGGCGAGCCTCGAACCCGGGGTTCCCCCATGGAGTACACGCGTCCCAACCAACTGGGTACACCCGTGGGTGTTACCATACTTCCTCTGGTCTCAATATATTGACATCAAGTCAATGGGCACTTTAAAAAAAAAAGTAAAATGTAGGAAGGGATTATATTAGGAAAGTAAAAAATAAATTGAACAAATTAAAATAATTTTAATTTTACCAAAAGAGAAAGGTGCATGTATTAAGAGACCAAACAAAAAAAAGAAAGTGTGTCAATATTTAAAAACCATAGGGAGTCACTTTTGCCTAACTCTGATGCTAAATAGCATCTTCAACCCGGGTCTCAATTAAGTGAGTGTCAAAATCCATGTATTTAAAATTGACCCCCAACCCAAAATATAGCCTCCAATGCAGGGGGTCAAAGTAAAAATGTCAATATGATGTGATACATATATTATCTGACCCCTCAATTGCAACCTCCAATTCTCGATGCTCTCTTTCAAGCTGTCACTTATCCAGGTCATCAAATTTTTGCGCAGATGAAATATTTGGGAGTTTGCAAAGAGAGGGAAGAAATTTTGGGCGTGAATTCCATGCTCGCGTTGAATTTCAAGCTTCTAATTTCTATAGAGGAGCGATTTTCTGAATCTCATCTTCTTCAATCTATCGTGGATTTCAATTTGCTTACTTCTGAATCTCACCACATCTTCTTCGAGGTATTAATCCCACCTTCTTTCCTTTCGAGATGATTTATTGATTTTACTGATCCATTGTTCTGGTTTATTATATGAATTGATGTTATTAATTTGCTTAGGTTAACAAGCTCTTGGTTGGGCTATTATGGTAATCGTTGCTTCCATTATGAAAGAAAAGGCAGAGAGGATGAGAGAAAAAGGTAGGGTGAGAGTAGGTTAGGTATTGAGAGTAATTTGTGGTTAGTGCAAGGGTATTCTTGTTTTATAACACAGAAAATTTCTAAATACGAGAAATGTGCAGAAATTGCTGGGATAGAGGGAGTGATAATGTAATTTAGCTAGTAATGAAATCCTATAGGGCATATCTGGTAAACATCATTTTTGTAATCAATGTTAAAATTATGAGCAATTTCTCTGTATGTATATGCTTTGATAGTTATCTATTTGAAATACTTATTACTACATGTTTGAGATGTTTTTTTAATAAAGAAACGTATTGAATGTTTGGCAAAGTCAAACGTTCCAGGATCTTAGTTGTGTGTTTCTTCTTATACTTATGGACTAATCTGTACCAGAATCTCTTTCTTATTTTGTATTTTGCAATTTTTAGGTTTTTATGAATTTGGAAAATTCTCAAAAATTTTCTAAGTAGAACTTCAATGACTCCCTCAGCAATACTCATTCTTTCACCACAGTTGCATTTTGTTCTGAAAATTCCAACCCGTTTATTGAATTGGATGAATTTCAAAATGGAACCGAATGGCCAATTTTTCAGTCACTCAACTTTTAAAACATGCGACTTAATGTTATTTTGTCCGGACAATTTATCAAAATTCGGTTCGTCCCATCACACATCATACGCACGCACTCTAAAATATAGAGGTAAAATTGTGTTTCCCGCTACGTGGCTGAAGCGAAACTCAATCTAAAACAATATGAATTTCATAATATATATGAATTCATCCCTTATATCCTTAAACTTAGCTTAGACCAAGTGCAATCGCTATCGGTTTCTTATCAATTAAATATATTACTTTTCTCCTTCTCTCTCTTCCATTCTACTTTAAGAAATCACTTAGAAAACCACTAATTTTCTTCTCCAAAAAACTATTTTTTACTATTTATGTACCCCACTTAATTTTCTCTATCATATTCATTAATTTTATTATTAATATTTAATTTAAATAAATTTGGCTACCCAAAATAATTTGAACGTAAAATTTAATAATATATTATAATTTTTAAAATTGAATTTCATTTTTTCAATAATTATTCCAAAATTTTTCAATAATTTTCTCAAAAATCATTCCAAATTTGTGTTCCAAATCATTCCAAATTTTGATAAAAAAATCATTCTAGATTTTTAATTTAAAAATATTTTAAAATTAAATTTTACAAAAAAAAACTAAAACAAAGGTTGGAACACGTGGCCCAACCAGAAGTTGCCACGTGTCCCACACTTTAAAATGAAGACAATGATTGCAATTAGTGGGACACGTGGGCCAATCAGAGGCTGACATGTGTCCCACTACATGGAATTTTTTTTGAAGCTGCCCGTAAGGCCATGTGCGCACTAACGCACCGATTTTTTAATCGGTTGCTAGGAAACCGACCTAAAAATTATTATTGCGCGTGTTTTTTGATTTTTAGAGTAATTTTTAAAAATTGAGAAACATTCATTGCACTTGCTCTTAATGCACAGATGAATCACCCCACTCTAGCTGGACTCATTAATTAAATGATAATACTTCTTCTGTTCCGGTCTATTATGCACATAATTTTTTTATATATCAAACATGCTAAATTTTGATCATATATTTAAATATGTATATGAATAATAATTTTATGATTAGATATAATTGTTAATTTTTTTATATTTAAAATTAAATATGTTATTATCACCATAAAAAGATTCCGCGTGCAAAATACGAAGACAGCCTTACTAAGTAATATTCCAAAACGAAAACCAAAGGAATGTGTTTAGTTAAAATAGGACAGACAAACAAAAACACTCTTACCATTTCCCGCTTGTCCCCAAACCACTGTAACTGCTCCGACGGTCCCGCCACCTTCGTACCGGCGTCGCCGCCGTTCCGTCAGGTTTTCTCCCCATTTTCAAAATTTTCTTTAGATTGCTCTTCACCGGGTTTATGTGTTGCGGCATTTCCCTTCGTTTGTAACTTGGTGCGAGCTAGTGAGAGAGAGTTGGAGTTGATGTTTATGTATGCGAAAACGACCGTAATGCATTTAATAGATTCTGAAGGTTGATTTTGGTGTTGAATCGTTTTGTTTCAAATTTTTTTTCCATCCGTTTTCTGTGCGCGTGCGGGTTTTCAATTTGTTCGGAAATTTGCCCTCGCGGATTCTCATTTCTCGTTCTGTCAAAATTTGATTGCTGTGTGCCGCTGCTCGTGTTTGAATCGCTGTTGATGTTTTTGTTCTTCCCCAGCGATAATGAGAATTTCATAGATTGTGAATGTTGATTTTAGTGTGTATGATTTTCGTTTTGTGCATAATGTGTGCTTTCCAATAATGTTTTGAGTTTGCTCGAATATTGCACAGCACTTGCCCCCAAACCCTCGCAGATGTTAATTTTCTCGTGTTAATTTTTTATGTATACATGCCTCTCTTCCATGATGTATATGCTCTAATGGATTAAAATCTTATTCTTAGGTCGGAGATTGACCTACTTCATAGCTAGTTCTGTATACAGGGCAGTCTTTAGTTAATGTTCATCTGGTAATATAATGAGATTTTGTCTTGTTAGGTTCGAATTTTGAAGGACGATGGCTGGAAGAAAATCGCAAGCGTTTCAGATGAATGAAGGGCCTGGGGCTAAGAGGAATTTGGAGAAAGAAGCTAAGAGGAATTTGGAGAAAGAAGCTAAGAGGAATTTGGAGAAAGCCAGTCTCGGAGGTGTAATATTTGGTTGCACAAAGATCACCATGAAAGAATGTCTTAGCAAACAACTATTTGGTATGCCATTGCGCTGTGTTTGTTTAACTATTTGCTTCCATTTCTGAAACAGTTTGTGTGCTTGTAGTATGTTAAGCAAATGATGGATTCACTTGTCATGTTTCACAATAAGGTGTTTATGTTTGTGCCTTATCTGTCGACAGGCTTGCCAGGTTCGCATTTCTCATATGTGAAGAACATTCATCCAGGATTGCCGCTGTTTCTGTTCAATTACTCGGATAGGAAGCTTCATGGCATCTTTGAGGCTGTTAGTGATGGCAATTTGAATATCGATCCGTATGCATTGACACCTAATGGCTCTGAGAGAACACAATTTCCTGCCCAGGTATTGAATGGTGACTTCCTTACATGTAGCTGTTATTACATGAATGTATGGTAGATTGTATGATTCAAATGTACAGGTTTTAATGATTGGCATGTTTACCTCAGGTTCAAGTACGCATGCGCCAACAATGTCAGCCACTAACAGAAGATCAGCTGAAGCCAATAATTCTGGACAACTACTATACTCCAAATAAACTCTGGTTTGAGCTTGATCACGGGCAAACAGCTAGATTGATGTCCAAACTATCTCTGACGGTAGTTGCTCCTGGTCCATCTGCACCACAAGGTAATGCTAGAGGGATCCGCCGAGATAGCAAGAGAGAGGTAATAGGAGCTTCAGGTCCACCAGTTGTAATGAGGGACCTTGCCAACTCGAAAGAATGTGGTGCTCAACAGTTACAGGAGCCATCATTGGATCATAAAGAGGCTTACAGAGAAACAAACGACATCATTTACCAACAACTAAAAGAATTGGCAGAGAAGAACCTCGATTACTCAGAAGCACCTAAGGGAGGTTGTGTTGAGGAAACATCCACCGTCAATGTGGTGACAGAAATCTCAGGGAACAATAGTGCCAGCAATTCTGGAAATTCTTTGTGCAATCACGGTGCAATTATTGT
Organism: Rubia yunnanensis; assembly: GCA_037428765.1. Classification (NCBI taxonomy): domain Eukaryota; kingdom Viridiplantae; phylum Streptophyta; class Magnoliopsida; order Gentianales; family Rubiaceae; genus Rubia; species Rubia yunnanensis. The sequence goes on along the minus strand of CM075066.1, from coordinate 114,960,182 downwards.
GCAGGTCCAGTGCTTGATATTGATATCCTTACAGTTTATGATTTAATTTCTGATGGTTTACCTTTACATTGCTCTGTTTTTATATGTACTAAGTATTTGATTTTTAATATTTACGCTGCAGTTGCTTGAAGGAATAAGAGAGCTATACGCTTTCAGAGAAGAACAAATCCAAAAGTCTGATCAAGTAGAACAGAAGATGGTAATTATTTTTATTGTATATTTTGTTGTTTAATCATCTGCAAATGCTTTTTAGCTAAATTGTTGCTGTAAGAACCTTTCAGCACATAAAAGTTACCGATGGCTGGTTTGAAGCTTTAAAAATCTGTTCACTCTTTTTTTAGTAACTTTTCTTTTGTGCCAGCTGAGGGCAGAAAATGAAATCAAACAACTAAAGAGTAAAGTCATGATGCTGGAGTCAAAGTCAGATGGTTCTATGGTGAATGAGAGCAAAACTCTAGAGGGAAATGGCTCTCTGGTGATTGAAAATGGCACTCTAGAGACTAATGGCTCAAAGGTGATCGAAAATGGGGTTGAACCTGAAGTACAGGATGACCATGATCTTCACCTGGACTTCGGGGAATCAATATTTCTGGTAGGCGGAAATGATGGTTCCTCATGGTTGTCGAATTTGGATTTGTACTCTCCTTCTCAGGATGTGTTGAAATCTCTTAAGCCGATGAGCTGTGTTCGCTCACACACAGCTGCAGTGAACTTACTTGGAGAACTTTACGTGTTTGGTGGCGGAAATGGTTTCGAGGGCTATGACACAGGTACCAATCAGCTTGCTCTCTCTGCATGTTTGTATATATGTGTGTGTGTGTGTGTGCGCGTATCTCACTGCCATTTTAAACTCTTAATGAAGTTGAATCGTATAACTTGGCTCGCAATATATGGATTCCGCGCCCTTCACTGAATATGAAGAAACACTCTTTAGCTGGTGCTGCTTTGGACAACAAAATCTTTGCAATGGGGGGTCATGATCATGATGGAAATGAGAGTTTGTCATTCGTCGAAATGTACGATATAAATGTTGGACGATGGATCATAGCCCGCTCTATGCTACAAAAGGTATTTCTGAATATTTCCAGATGAATGCTGTAATAGTGACATATCCTTTCTGTTAATTTGTCATTGTTAATATGTCAGATATTCAGTCTTCAAGCATCTCCTCAAGTTGAGCTATTATTCATATATCCTCATTAAGCACTTGATTCTATTATCTTCCTGCTTGTTGAAGAATTTACATAATCTCATAGCATGAAGAAACAGCTTCTAATCTGTCATATTTTTACATCTAACCAATGTGTTTATCTTCCAGCGATCTGCTCTTGCTGCAGCGGAGCTCAATGGCGCCCTGTATGCTGTTGGTGGATATGGTGGTCACTATCTCAAGTAAGCTGTTAAAACTTGATTTTAATCATTGCAAACATATTGCGATGAAATATGTAATCTGGTTCGCTTGGAATTCCTGTCTTAGATCTGCAGAACGATTTGATCCCAGGGAGCGTTCTTGGTGCAAAATCGACGCAATGAGTACCCCAAGAGGTGGCCACTCACTTCTTGTGATGAATGAGAAGCTGTAAGACCCTGTTGTCCCTAACTTGTTTTTTGCTGAATTGAAGTAAATTAATCTGAACTGAACAGATACGCTTTGGGTGGATATGATGGGATGGAAATGACATCAAGCGTTGAAATATACGATCCTCGATCAGGAAGATGGCTTACTGGGGAGCCGATGAACCAGTCCAGAGGAAATGCAGCAGCAGCTGTTCTGAATGACTCAATTTACGTGATTGGAGGGGCTCTTACTAAAATAGACATGACAACAACGGTATTTACACGTGTTTTCCTACTGCCTTAGCTTTTTTTTGGTTTTTTTTTGGTTCATACATAGTACAACTTATCCAACCTATTCTAACCTCGTTCAAATGCGCAGATTGAGCAGTATGTGGAGGGCCAAGGGTGGGAGTTGATGGCGTACTTCAAGGGGCCTGGAAGAAGGTGCTTTTCTTCAGCCATCGTTGTAGCTGGTGATGACACAAAGAACCACCTGGCTATGCAACCTTAGCAGAGAGATATACTTCTTTTTCTTTGGAGAGATTAATGAGCTCGCCTCGCAGTCCTCCATCCTAGTAGAAGCACGCTCACGAGAGCATTCCAGTGCAATGCAAACCTTGAGCCTAAAGAACTTTGACTTAGGAGTTCTATAGAATGGTGCAACAAATTTAAATTTTCCCTTTTCATCACATTCACTTGCTCCATTCAGATCTAGGTACACGAACTCACTAAGCATCTCATGGAGACTCATCTTCAGCCACACCCGGCTTTCACTCGACATATTATACAAACTGATTTCACATGGTATTCCAACAGGAAGCCCTGGGATGCAGCCGATTGGATTTTCGTAGTTGTTAAACAGATCCAGCTCAGCTTTCACGTGTGAAAGGATTCCTGAAAACATAAACTGCCTCAAGGAATAATGTTCTAGGCAATTTTTCAGCGAAAATCCACTCTCTAATGTCATCTCTGTTTTCTTAAGCTTGATAACATATGCCGATAGTTCAAATGATCTTCCTTCAATCAGATGTTCCACCCGAGTAAATACAGAACTTAGCTTCTTTTGATAAACATCCGAACATACATCAAGATAGCACATTTTAAATGTACATGCCACGAGTATCATTTCTAAGATGTGCACCTCCTGTTCTTGGGTCAAACCTATAAATGTGTACCGCATTTCATTTAGGCTCCTTTCCAATTGTCCCAATAGGCCCTCCAGTACCCCGACACCAGAGTAGCAGGACTTCAAAGGAAACATACAACATATCCATACCCTTCCGAGCATTTCTACAATGTCTAGATATTGTAGAATAAAAGCTGACTCGGCCATTGTTTCATCCAAATCACGACTCAGCGCCTTTACCTCTGTCTTCCAACCCCTGTAGCACAAACCAACGAGTCAAGCATTTTGGTAACAAGGTCAGTGAACTTCGGCACACAGGATCACATGCATAAAGGAACATGTTATACATTATTTTAGTCAACTGTTAGCTTAATACAAAACAAACAGCAACTTGTCACCAAATTTTGTGTTATTTTACACCTTTCCATTCTTATGTATGGTCACTAAAAATTGCAAGAGTGTAGGCAATTGTATTAATAGACACCTTGACACTGACAAAGAAACCCGGTTTAGTTGATCATCACCTAGCTTCTGGCAATCAGAATTCCTTTCCCACGTGAAGGCAAGACATCATCGTGTACTTTGATAAGTAGTACATCAGTAAAGCTAGAAGGAAACATATTCAGCTAAAGAAAAAGCTACTTTCAAAATTATTTAAGAGATGAAACCAACAAAATACATAATCATTACCTCAAAATTCGAGTAGCTTCATCAGTAAATCCACTGTGTATCAACGGCCAAACACTATGAACATTTTGAATGATATTACTCACACGGATGGCAATTTCCACCCCGTAATCTGCAGTTGGGTGCCTTACCTTTCCTAATTCCAATAAATTCTGAGATATTGTTTTTTCACAATCACTTTTCAGAGGGAAAACTGAGTCTATTCCTTTGAACGAATCAATATCTGAATAAAATGAGAATTGGCTACATTGGAAAAGATGAGACAAAAGTTCATTCTGGTTCACAAGACCAGCCAAACTCCGACAGATTCTCCCCAGTAACGATGCTGCATAAGAATATATTCTAGGTGGAATGCTGCATGTAGAATTTTCAATGGAAACTGGTGCAGAAATGGCCAAGACTAACAACGCAGTTGATAACACACTTTCAAATGCCAACGTGTCTCCAGATGAAGGTTCTATCTGATACACATGTTAGCAATGTAAATATATGAACAATATGATTCTGTTGAGGAAGATAAACATTGTTCAAAATCACAAAATACACAGGACCAAAAAACAAATGAAGGCATCAAATTAAAAGGAAAAATAAGTTACCTCTTCCAACATGTCTTCAATAAGGAGGACAACAAAACGCCCATGATTTTGACCAATACACCCCAAAACAAAAAGTAAATCAGCTTCATCCTGAGAGCTTGGGAAACAACAGAGTCGCTAAAATGGAACATTAATGAAAATGGCTTGATTACATTACTTAGACCAGTTGGTCCACGAGAAGCCTTTGACATGAGAGTATGAAATTCTTGACCAACAAAAAGGACGTGGTCAACAAAATTACCTGAGGATACAGATCCATGTTTCTCACAAAGCCTTCAAAACATAACTTGAACATTGCAAACTGGCGAAATTTTGTCAACTGAAGAATCTTCCTAGCTGCTGATCTAATTAATGCCCTGACGTCAACCAAAGTCCCAAGCAACTGCAACCAAAAGTCCAACAAATCAGTCAAAATCAGCAACCAATCAGGTGAAATTATTTGTGCTATACACAGTATAATTATGCTAAAATGTGGACTAAAACTTTTTAACCAAAATTTTGAAGGGATAAGTTCTTATCAAAATCAAAATTTACAATAATTGTGGTGCATGATCCTCATCTGACACTAATTTACAGGATTGAATGAAATCATCAATCACGCAAAAGAATACTACGATTCATTTGGAATTACCATGTGCAGGTGTCCCCCTTGTACTTTCAAGAGACCACACACGGCCATATGATGCATCGTGTCTAGAGCTTGTAAACGTACATCCACTGAGTCATCATTAAGCATATCCATCAGTAGATTTACAGCTTCACAAGCAAAATCAGCAGACAGGGTGGCCAAATTACGCAAGGCAAGGCAGGCCGATCTTCTTACCTTCAAGTTATCAAACACCGTTGTAAATATTCATCCTTTCCAGAAAATCCATCTGAACGGACAATATAAACAGGACAGAATAAACTCACAGACAATGATCGTCAAGTGAATAACGAGACACCGAGAATTATACCAATTAAAAATAAGTAGCAGCCTGTTTTTTGACAGCGTAAAAAAAAACTACAGGCTATAGTTTCAACTGCAAATAGGACGGAGCATATAAGTCTTACCTCAGAAAATTCATCCTCCAAGCCATGCACAAAAGCAAAAGCTGCGGTTGCTGCTGGCAATCTAAGCTGTTTTGAGGTAAACTGGCCAGAGAAATTCTTTTCTTTTGTGGCCAGTGAAGCTTTCTTAGCTAGCGTCTGCAATAAAATTTCTTTTGAAACCATTCCAACCTTCCCGAGCGCATCAAAAGCTTCAAGCCTGACTTTCATGCTCATGTCCCTAGCCGTTGAGCACAGCTACAAAACAGCCAGAAGACTTAAAGTCGAGTAGTCCACACAATCAAATTTTCTCCTACAAATTTAAACATGAAATTACCTGTACGAAGAGAGTGTCAGACCAGTCACTCTTACATTTCTCTTCATTGGACTTCACGAGTAACTGACCCCACTCACTGACCTGGGGAATAACAATACATCGTCAGTATCATGAAACAGAACAACATTCATCCGGATCATCTTAACATGCTTCGCTCAGAATCACCATTAATAATTTGACAAGAAATGTACAGTTAAAATTTATTAAAACAAGGTCATGGTATAATTGATTACCGCGCGAATGGCAGAACGCCTCACAGAGTCATCTGCATCAAACAGAAGCTCAGTAGCTCGAAAATAGCATCCTTCTATCAAGCTCTGATCCTCCAACACCACCACCGACTCACCCAACCAAACCAACGCATCCAACGCCGCTTTCCGAGTCAAAGGATAAGGATCCTTAGTGAACCCTAGCATAACCGTGATCAAAACCGACGGCCTCACTGTAAACCTACTCGCGTTGCGCAGCAGCCAGTGCCTCTGCGCAGCTCCGAGAGGCCGGAAGCACAGCGAGAGGAACAACGATTCGTTCGCCAATTCATCACCGGCGGTTGAGATTGAGAAGATGACTGAGAGGGAACGAGCTAGGTGGGGGGCGGTGGTGGAAGGGAGGAGAGAGAACGTACGGAGGGCGGCGGATATGTCGCGGCGGAGTTCCGGGAGGCGGCGGGAGAGGGCGGAGAGAAGGGAGATGGTGCGGCGGCGGTGGCGGCGGTGGTGGTGGTGGTTTTGGAGGTTGAGGATTAGGGGATTGAGGAGGGAAGTTAGGGTGGGGGATGAGGTGGAAGGGTTGGCTATTAGAGAGAGAACGACGTCGTATGAGCTGGGAGCTTCAAGTTGAAGATTTCGTGTGCCGTCGGCCAGGAGGCGGTGCTCCATGAGATCACCGTCGCCGGAGATGGATGGGGAGTGTAGGGCTTAAGAAGGCGAGGCAGTATTTAAACACGTTGGGGTTTTAAACCAAAATGACTCCATTAGTTTCAATGGCGGGAAACGATCAACCTTTTAAGAATTACTCAATGTGGCAGTTTCACAATAACTTATGATCGAAATTAATTTACCTTTTCTATATTGGAACATAGGATCCTTTTATTGCTTCAGAATCAACACATCACCTACTCACCTTCCTTCACTTCATCAGTACTTTCTCCCCCTGTCTGGTGTTGGAACATAGACTTGTTCACCATCCAGATCATAATCTTCTCCAGCCACAGTTACTGATATTTGAACATCTGAATCTCTAATCCACTTCCATATCTTCTCAACCTGTCTCCATACTCTGTGTTGAAACATGACCAACACCACTGCCTTCCAAACTTCTCATCATCCTAAACCAGAATACCGGGAAGAGCCATCTCTCTGATCTATGCATTTCATCAATCAACATAATATCTTCAACACCAACTTCTAGCATGCCCAACTACGCCTCCATTTTTTCTCCTTTTCAATTTTTTATTTTTTTGAATTTTCTGCGAAAAAATAAAATAAAAACCTACAGCTAATAAAAACTTTAAAAAAATATCTCAAATCTGACAAACATCTAAGTGTTGTCTGAGGAGCTCAACCGTAGCAGTGTCCAACGCCTTTGTGAAATATCCGCAAATGATTTCGATGTTGGAACATAGACTACCACAACTTTTCGCTCAACCCGAATTATTCTTTTGACTTCATTCAAGTGAGATTCCTTAAGATCATCCCGAATTCTTACAAATACTCCCACCATACTCATCTTCAATTTAGCTTGCATCAAAATCACAAAATCTTGTTCTCGAAAAACAAGCAAGGTGCGATCTTCTCCCCCCCCCCCCCCCCCCGACGAGAACCTTTCTGAATAGGAAAGGTTGTGAGTCGCTTATATCACGCCTGTGGTGCTTGTTTTGATCCATACAAAGCCTTCTTGAGTCGATGATATACTTCCACATTAACCACACCATGCAGGGGAGCACTCTTGACAGCTTTTTGGTACATCGTAAAATTCATAATGTAAGCTATAACAAGGAGAATGCGAATAGATTCTAACCTGGCAACTGAGGAAACAACAATGAGGGAGAGAAAACATTGCAGACCAACAAGTTCCCCATAATTAATTTGAGGGATCGATCGAGTCCTTCTTCTGCTTGATTCAACCTGCACTGATGTTGGAACATAGGAGAGTTCTGGAGAGGACGATGTTCCAACATTGCTCAAAGTTATAAGAGTCATCACCTTCATCTTTAAGATCTGCCTCATATGATGTTCCAACATTATTACCCTGTTCTGAAAAATCAACCAATGTTGGAACATGGTCAGCCTGACGATCTACTTCATCACATTTGACACTGTAGCAGTTCACTTCTTGTTCCAATAAGTAACATTTGTCTGATGACCGAATATCAGTAAGCACTTTGTTGTTACCATGTTTCACTATGCACTTTTCCTTATGGAATTCCACGGTCATATTATCATCACATAGCTGGCTGATACTTAGGAGATTAGACTTTAGGTCTTCCACCAACAAAACACCAGTGAATACGGGGAATCCTTCAATATGCAGTTCACCTTTTCCAACCACCCGACTCTTTTTTCATTGCCAAACGTAACAAAACCACCATCATATGGCTGGATATTTGTTAGTAATTCCTGAGTTCCAGTCATGTGGCAAGAGCAACCACTATTAAAGTACCACGAGTCTCTAGAATGTGCAATAGGAGACGTGTGGGCAATAAGGCAAGTACTCGTGCATTTAACAACCCATACCTTTCTGACCATTCTTGATCGCTGGACATCGTCTATGTTGGAACATACTGAGAGTTGTCGCACTGTCATGATATCTCTGAGCAATTTTTTGCATTGTTCCTCCGTATGACCTTGATACATGCAGTAGCTACAGATGAGAGGTTTCCTTTGATGGGTCTTGATAAACTTTCTTTTTACATCTTGAACCTTCGACTTGAGATTGACCTTGCTACCTGATGAATTGTCAAACCCGTTTTCATGTCGATCTCCAAAGTTTTTCCCATGATCGGAATGTCATCAAGTTTCGTCGTTCCAGTGTTTAACCTGGTAATAGCTGTTTCGGCGATCTCAGCTCTTTTAGTTGTTGAGCTTAGATTCAAATTTAACTCTTCAATCTCTCTTCTGAGTTCACCAACTAGAGCTCGCAACCCCTTTTCCTTCTCAGCCAGATGATTTTTCTCTTCCTTCAACGATTTATTTGTGCCAACAACTTTAAGCCACATGGCATACATCTGCTTATATGTACTGTAGATATCTTCATCACTCACAACTAGTCCGTCATCATCACTGGACATGTCATCAGAACCTGTGTTGGAACATACAGCTTCGTCTTTCTCTGACATGTTGGAACATACCTCATCTGATCCACCGTGAAATTTTGCTCCAATTGCCACATAATTTCTTACAAGTTCCTCTTCGTCTTCTTTATCATCTTCACTCCATGAGGTGGTGTATGATTTTCCTTGCTTCTTTAGTGTATTAGCACATTCAGACTGGATGTGGCCGTATCCTCCACATTCTCGACATTGCATTCTTTCAGACTGCCTTCCTTCACCACTTTGGTTTCTAGAGAATTGTTGAGTTCCTTGTTCCATCTGAGTTCCACGATTACCAAAATCTTGAGGACGAGTTTTGTTTCCACCAGATCTTTCATGTGAATTCTTGTTTACCACCTTCTTCAGCATTCTTGAGAAATTCTTGGTGATAGGAGCAAGTTCTTCAATTCCATCATCACTATCAGATTCATGGATGGCCCTTAATGAAGAGGATTTGAAAGCCAACTCCTTCTGGACTTTCTTTGTAGGCTGTTGTATTGTCATCTCATAGGTCTGTAGTGATCCCATTAGTTCATCCAATGTCATGGTGGCTACATCTCTTGCTTCTTCTATTGCTGCTACTTTCATAGCAAATCTTTTAGGAAGAGATCTCAAAGCCTTTTTCACCAATTTTGTTTCCTTGTAAACTTTTCCAAGTTGATACATCATATTGGAGATGTTTCTGAGTTTCCCATTGAATATAGAAATAGTATCATCCCCCTCCATCTTCAGTTCCTCAGACTTTGTAGCCAACATCTGCAGTTTGGATTCACGTACACGACTTGTCCCCTCATGTACAGTTTGTAGGATATCACATGCTTTCTTTGCTTGTTGGCATGTAGAGATGAGTTTGAACTGATCTTCATCTACTGCAGTAAATATGACATTTAATGCTCTGGAGTTTGTCAAGCTTCCCATTCTTTCACCCGGTGTCCACGACTCTTTAGGCTTAGATTCTCCTCCTTCAGAATTTCCAAAAACAGGGGGTTTCCATTCTGTTTCAACATAGTACCAAGCCAATTCATCCAGTGAATTTATGAACACCCGCATGCAAGTCTTCCAGTAGTTGTAATTTGTTCCTTCCAGCAGTGGTGGCTGAGACACAAAAGCTCCTTCTCTGGTCGCCATTGGTAAAACCATATCTCACTTTCCTTGACACAACCAAGGGAATAATAAGTGACCAAGCTCTGATACCAATTGAAATTTGGTTTTACCTAATTAATTCAATTATCACTACTATGTTCCAACATTACCTATCTAACCAAGTATGCAATAAAGTAAAGCATAAAAGACACAAGACTTGGTTACGCAGTTCAGTGAAATCCACCTACATTTGCGGGGCCTGACCCAGTTCAGAATGAATCCACTAATCAGAAAGATACAGTACAAATTACACCATACAATTATACTTATCTTATCTAACTATAACGTGACTCCTGCAAGCTCCCCTTGCTACCAATCCGCCTTGATCAGACTCCCTCTGACCTCGAAACTTGTCGACGCTGGGTCTCCTCCTCCCGAGGAATTAAGACATATGATTCTGAACTTTGTGCAGCAGGTTCGTGTGTTGGAACATATAATTCTGGCTCTTTGCAATTCTCGAAAGATAAAAAACATGTATGCAGATTTTTTCTATTAAGTCCGTAAATAATGCAGCCGTATTTGTATTCAATATATAGTCCATGAGCAGATTTGAATTCTCCATGATTATCTCCATAATACTCCTATTACAAATTTGCTTCTTGAATCATATCAAGGTCCCATAAATAAAGGGATTTTTCTTATCTCAATATCTACATATATTCGATAATAACAACTCCATATTTATAGAGATTTTTCTTAAATCAACTATGCTTCCATACGCCTAATATATAGAAGAATATTAAGATTTCCATAAATCACATATACCATAATATTCTGTCTTATTTTTCAGTAAACACCTTGGCGTAAATATGCTCATCCGTATATTCACATGAAGTTTATTCCATCTCCAATTCCATAACATTAATTCAATCCCACATATATAGGAACTGATATATTCTCCAACTCAAATACAACTTGGACTAGATGTATCCTTCTCGGATTCAACCTTTCCTTATTTCACCAAAATTCCTTCTTTGATGTTGCAATTCAATAATACCATATTTACATAATTTCCACAAATTGCCAACTAGATAAATCTAGACTTTACATGGAGTATATCTCTAAAATATTAACTTTTAAAAAATACTTACTTATTCTTAATAAAATATACATAATCAAACATTTTTTATGCAACTGGTGAAAGTTAAAGTGTGCATTTTAAAATGGAACTGAGGGAGTAGTAAGATTTACAAACAAAATTACAAAAAATATTCTACATCATATATCATTTTTAGATAACTATATTTAAAATTTTCGTCTCATCATAAAAGTTGATGATATTGTATCACCCAAGTCTTTATATATATGTATATGTTTGTGTGTGTGTATCAACTGATAAAAAAAAGTAGGATCAAAACAATATATTCTTGTAAGAAGAGTTCTCCTGATAGGTGGTCTGTCCTTAAGTTATAAACCGTCAAATGTCTAATATTTTTACTTTAAAACATGTTTAACTTAGTAAATATTATGTTTCAATTTTAAAAAATACAGTTTTCAGTTAATACTTCATCAATTTGACTTTTGAAAAACTTGCCCAAATTCAACAATTTTATTCTATTATTATATATACAAGACTACTATCATATAATATATTATTGAATTCATTATAATATTCATTTTTAAATTTATTATTTTTGTATAATTTTTATACACACATAAATAAATATATGAGTAATTTAAATATTGTAACTTCAAAAATCAAATTATGCTATTTTTACTAGGACATAAAAAAGTAGTAAAGTAGCATATCTATAACCTTACTGCCATGACACATTTCATGAGACTTCCCCTTTTCACGTTGGGTCAATAATAACAACTTGGACAAAATTTACATGAAGTCAACCTCTAACCTGAATTTTGACCCGACACGACCAAACTCAACCCGAACCCCTGATTCTTACTCGAGAGATATTGACCTGAATCTGAACTTGACATGACCGACCTCAACTGAAACCGATTCTGACCCGATAATATGGATTAGAACCTGAACCCAACAGAATTGAACTCAACCGAAAATCCAATTCTGATCCGGTAGTCGACAAAATCTCAGCATGATTACAATTATGTGACCTAAGACTGTATAATTCAATGTATCCTTGTATTTTGCTCTAATTAAGATAAGTGTGTTCATAAAAAGTGACCTTGGTTATTATTCCTTCCCTCTCACTTTAAACTTCTTAATTGTTTTTGAATAGTCAAACCTTTTAAAATTTGACTATAAATATAAATTAATCTATACATAATAAAAATATCATGTGCGATACTGTTAGATTCATCTTAATATCTACATTTAAATATTAATTTTTATGAGGCATTATTATAAGCAACTAGAGATATTTACGGTCAAAGTTTAAAAAGTTTAACTCCCAAAAAGCAATTAGGAAGTTTAAAGTGGGACAGAAGGAGTATATATTGATGTGATCATTTATATATTTGATTTGCGTTCGAAAATAAAATGTAATTGATGGTTATTTAACGTTAGTATGAGTTTATATCACAAAAAGTCAGTAACCTGATCTGATAGTAACCCGATTTGACAGTAACCCAACCCGGTCCAACCCGACAAACAGAGCTCGACGCATTTCAACTCTACCTAATTCAACCTGACCCGAAAAATAGACTTTGACACGTTTCAACCCAAACTCATTTCAACCCGACAAAAAATGACCTGACAAACCGACTTTAGCACGTTTCAAAAAATGAAGAAAAAAACTCCCAAAATAATGTTAACGGTTTTTCTAGCGAGTGTCCATGGGCACTCGTTAACAACTCCAGATTCCATCGAAAACTGTGTTATTAAATGCAAAAAGAGTTAATGATGTATGACATCCCTCCAAAACTTACATCGTTAATGACATCATTAACTCTTTTTGCATTTAATAACACAGTTTTTTATGGAATCTGGAGTTGTTAACGAGTGCCCATGGGCAGTCGTTAGAAAAACCGTAATGTTAATACTTGTAACATATTTTACTTTTGAACTAATTACTCAACCAATGACTGTCGAAAACCCAAATACATATTTTTTTCTTTCAGTATTAAATTAAATTTGTTTATGCTAAATTTAATTTATTGGCATTGAAATGCGATGAAATTAAATTCAACCTTAGCATTTTTAAAACTGTAGAGTAGCTATAATAAGAAGGGTATGCTTAAAAGTTTAGTCGATCAATTTTGTCAAAGATACCATACTTCCTCTGAGGCTATCATGGCTAGCTCTGGGCCGCCCCGATCACCCGACACCACAGGCCCGGTCAGGGGGGTAAGTCACGGTAACCAGCCACCGGGACCTGCATGCGGGCCCGTACTCACCGCCCACGAGGAGTCCACCCGCCACGTGGCCCGTGAAGGCCACGCTTTGAATAAGGTCATCCCACACCGAGACTGGCGAGCCTCGAACCCGGGGTTCCCCCATGGAGTACATGCGTCCCAACCAACTGGGTACACCCGTGGGTGTTACCATACTTCCTCTGGTCTCAATATATTGACATCAAGTCAATGGGCACTTTTAAAAAAAAGTAAAATGTAGGAAGGGATTATATTAGGAAAGTAAAAAATAAATTGAACAAATTAAAATAATTTTAATTTTACCAAAAAAGAAAGGTGCATGTATTAAGAGACCAAACAAAAAAAGAAAGCGTGTCAATATTTAAAAACCAGAGGGAGTCACTTTTGCCTAACTCTGATGCTAAATAGCATCTTCAACCCGGGTCTCAATTAAGTGAGTGTCAAAATCCATGTATTTAAAATTGACCCCCAACCCAAAATATAGCCTCCAATGTAAGGGGTCAAAGTAAAAATGTCAATATGATGTGATACATATATTATCTTACCCCTCAATTGCAACCTCCAATTCTCGATGCTCTCTTTCAAGCTGTCACTTATCCAGGTCATCAAATTTTTGCGCAGATGAAATATTTGGGTGTGGGATTTGCAAAGAGAGGGAAGAAATTTTGGGCGTGAATTCCATGCTCGCGTTGAATTTCAAGCTTCTAATTTCTATAGAGGAGTGATTTTCTGAATCTCATCTTCTTCAATCTATCGTGGATTTCAATTTGCTTACTTCTGAATCTCACCACATCTTCTTCGAGGTATTAATCCCACCTTCTTTCCTTTCGAGATGAATTATTGATTTTACTGATCCATTGTTCTAGTTTATTATATGAATTGATGTTATTAATTTGCTTATGTTAACAAGTTCTTGGTTGGGCTATTATGGTAATCGTTGCTTCCATTATGAAAGAAAAGGCGGAGAGGATGAGAGAAAAAGGTGGGGTGAGAGTAGGTTAGGTATTGAGAGTAATTTATGGTTAGTGCAAGGGTATTCTTGTTTTATAACACTGAAAATTTCTAAATACGAGAAATGTGCAGAAATTGCTGGGATAGAGGGAGTGATAATATAATTTAGCTAGTAATGAAATCCTATAGGGCATATCTGGTAAACATCATTTTTGTAATCAATGTTAAAATTATTAGCAATTTCTCTGTGTGTATATGCTTTGATAGTTATCTATTTGAATTACTTATTACTACATGTTTGAGATGTTTTTTTAATAAAGAAACGTATTGAATGTTTGGCAAAGTCAAACGTTCCAGGATCTTAGTTGTGTGTTTCTTCTTATACTTATGGACTAATCTCTACCAGAATCTCTTTCTTATTTTGTATTTTGCAATTTTTAGGTTTTTATGAATTTGGAAAATTCTCAAAAATTTTCTCAGTAGAACTTCAATGACTCCCTCAGCAATACTCATTCTTTCACCACAGTTGCATTTTGTTCTGAAAATTCCAACCCGTTTATTGAATTGGATGAATTTCAAAATGGAACCGAATGGCCAATTTTTCAGTCACTCAACTTTTAAAACATGCGACTTAATGTTATTTTGTCCGGACAATTCATCAAAATTCGGTTCGTCCCATCACACATCATACGCACGCACTCTAAAATATAGAGGTAAAATTGTGTTTCCCGCTAAGTGGCTGAAGCGAAACTCAATCTAAAACAATTTGAATTTCATAATATATATGAATTCATCCCTTATATCCTTAAACTTAGCTTAGACCAAGTGCAATCTCGGTTTCTTATCAATTAAATATATTACTTTTCTCATTCTCTCTCTTCCATTCTACTTTAAGAAATCACTTAGGAAACCACTAATTTTCTTCTCCACAATAGTAAAAAACTATTTTTTACTATTTATGTACCCCACTTAATTTTCTCTATCATATTCATTAATTTTATTATTAATATTTAATTTAAATAAATTTGGCTACCCAAAATAAGTTAAACGTAAAATTTAATAATACATTATAATTTTTAAAATTGAATTTCATTTTTTTCAATAATTATTCCAAAATTTTTCAATAATTTTCTCAAAAATCATTCCAAATTTGTGTTCCAAATCATTCCAGATTTTGATAAAAAAATCATTATAGATTTTTAATTTAAAAATATTTTAAAATTAAATTTTACAAAAAAAAATTAAAACAAAGGTTGGGACACGTGGCCCAACCAGAAGTTGCCACGTGTCCCACACTTTAAAATGAAGACAATGATTGCAATTAGTGGGACACGTGGGCCAATCAGAGGCTGACACGTGTCCCATTACATAGAATTTTTTTTTAAGCTGCCCGTAAGGCCATGTGCGCACTAACGCACCAATTTTTTAATCGGTTGCTTGGTAGCTAGGAAACCGACCTAAAAATTATTATTGCGCGTGTTTTTTGATTTTTAGAGTAATTTTTAAAAATTGAGAAACATTCATTGCACTTGCTCTTAATGCACAGATGAATCACCCCACTCTAGCTAGACTCATTAATTAAATGATAATACTTCTTCTGTTCCGGTCTATTATGCACATAATTTTTTTATATATCAAACATGCTAAATTTTGATCATATATTTAAATATGTATATGAATAATAATTTTATCATTAGATGTAATTATTAATTTTTTTATATATTTAAAATTAAACATGTTTATTATCACCATAAAAAGATTCCGCGTGCAAAATACGAAGACAGCCTTACTAAGTAATATTCCAAAACGAAAACCAAAGGATTGTGTTTAGTTAAAATAGGACAGACAAACAAAAACACTCTTACCATTTCCCGCTTGTCCCCAAACCACTGTAACTGCTCCGACGGTCCCGCCACCTTCGTACCGGCGTCGCCGCCGTTCCTTCAGGTTTTCTCCCCATTTTCAAAATTTTCTTTAGATTGCTCTTCACCGGGTTTATGTGTTGCGGCATTTCCCTTCGTTTGTAACTTGGTGCGAGCTAGTGAGAGAGAGTTGGAGTTGATGTTTATGTATGCGAAAACGACCGTAATGCATTTAATAGATTCTGAAGGTTGATTTTGGTGTTGAATCGTTTTGTTTCAAATTTTTTTTCCATCCGTTTTCTGTGCGCGTGCGGGTTTTCAATTTGTTCGGAAATTTGCCCTCGCGGATTCTCATTTCTCGTTCTGTCAAAATTTGATTGCTGTGTGCCGCTGCTCGTGTTTGAATCGCTGTTGATGTTTTTGTTCTACCCCAGCGATAATGAGAATTTCATAGATTGTGAATGTTGATTTTAGTGTGTATGATTTTCGTTTTGTGCATAATGTGTGCTTTCCAATAATGTTTTGAATTTGCTCGAATATTGCACAGCACTTGCCCCCAAACCCTCGCAGATGTTAATTTTCTCGTGTTAATTTTTTATGTATACATGCCTCTCTTCCATGATGTATATGCTCTAATGGATTAAAATCTTATTCTTAGGTCGGAGATTAACCTACTTCATAGCTAGTTCTGTATACAGGGCAGTCTTTAGTTAATGTTCATCTGGTAATATAATGAGATTTTGTCTTGTTAGGTTCGAATTTTGAAGGACGATGGCTGGAAGAAAATCGCAAGCGTTTCAGATGAATGAAGGGCTTGGGGCTAAGAGGAATTTGGAGAAAGAAGCTAAGAGGAATTTGGAGAAAGAAGCTAAGAGGAATTTGGAGAAAGCCAGTCTCGGAGGTGTAATATTTGGTTGCACAAAGATCACCATGAAAGAATGTCTTAGCAAACAACTATTTGGTATGCCATTGCGCTGTGTTTGTTTAACTATTTGCTTCCATTTCTGAAACAGTTTGTGTGCTTGTAGTATGTTAAGCAAATGATGGATTCACTTGTCATGTTTCACAATAAGGTGTTTATGTTTGTGCCTTATCTGTCGACAGGCTTGCCAGGTTCGCATTTCTCATATGTGAAGAACATTCATCCAGGATTGCCGCTGTTTCTGTTCAATTACTCGGATAGGAAGCTTCATGGCATCTTTGAGGCTGTTAGTGATGGCAATTTGAATATCGATCCGTATGCATTGACACCTAATGGCTCTGAGAGAACACAATTTCCTGCCCAGGTATTGAATGGTGACTTCCTTACATGTAGCTGTTATTACATGAATGTATGGTAGATTGTATGATTCAAATGTACAGGTTTTAATGATTGGCATGTTTACCTCAGGTTCAAGTACGCATGCGCCAACAATGTCAGCCACTAACAGAAGATCAGCTGAAGCCAATAATTCTGGACAACTACTATACTCCAAATAAACTCTGGTTTGAGCTTGATCACGGGCAAACAGCTAGATTGATGTCCAAACTATCTCTGACGGTAGTTGCTCCTGGTCCATCTGCACCACAAGGTAATGCTAGAGGGATCCGCCGAGATAGCAAGAGAGAGGTAATAGGAGCTTCAGGTCCACCAGTTGTAATGAGGGACCTTGCCAACTCGAAAGAATGTGGTGCTCAACAGTTACAGGAGCCATCATTGGATCATAAAGAGGCTTACAGAGAAACAAACGACATCATTTACCAACAACTAAAAGAATTGGCAGAGAAGAACCTCGATTACTCAGAAGCACCTAAGGGAGGTTGTGTTGAGGAAACATCCACCGTCAATGTGGTGACAGAAATCTCAGGGAACAATAGTGCCAGCAATTCTGGAAATTCTTTGTGCAATCACGGTGCAATTATTGTGCAGGTCCAGTGCTTGATATTGATATCCTTACAGTTTATGATTTAATTTCTGATGGTTTACCTTTACATTGCTCTGTTTTTATATGTACTAAGTATTTGATTTTTAATATTTACGCTGCAGTTGCTTGACGGAATAAGAGAGCTATACGCTTTCAGAGAAGAACAAATCCAAAAGTCTGATCAAGTAGAACAGAAGATGGTAATTATTTTTACTGTATATTTTGTTGTTTAATCATCTGCAAATGCTTTTTAGCTAAATTGTTGCTGTAAGAACCTTTCAGCACATAAAAGTTACCGATGGCTGGTTTGAAGCTTTAAAAATCTGTTCACTCTTTTTTTAGTAACTTTTCTTTTGTGCCAGCTGAGGGCAGAAAATGAAATCAAACAACTAAAGAGTAAAGTCATGATGCTGGAGTCAAAGTCAGATGGTTCTATGGTGAATGAGAGCAAAACTCTAGAGGGAAATGGCTCTCTGGTGATTGAAAATGGCACTCTAGAGACTAATGGCTCAAAGGTGATCGAAAATGGGGTTGAACCTGAAGTACAGGATGACCATGATCTTCACCTGGACTTCGGGGAATCAATATTTCTGGTAGGCGGAAATGATGGTTCCTCATGGTTGTCGAGTTTGGATTTGTACTCTCCTTCTCAGGATGTGTTGAAATCTCTTAAGCCGATGAGCTGTGTTCGCTCACACACAGCTGCAGTGGACTTACTTGGAGAACTTTACGTGTTTGGTGGTGGAAATGGTTTCGAGGGCTATGACACAGGTACCAATCAGCTTGCTCTCTCTGCATGTTTGTATATATATGTGCGTGTGTGTGCGCGTATCTCACTGCCATTTTAAACTCTTAATGAAGTTGAATCGTATAACTTGGCTCGCAATATATGGATTCCGCGCCCTTCACTGAATATGAAGAAACACTCTTTAGCTGGTGCTGCTTTGGACAACAAAATCTTTGCAATGGGGGGTCATGATCATGATGGAAATGAGAGTTTGTCATTCGTCGAAATGTACGATATAAATGTTGGACGATGGATCATAGCCCGCTCTATGCTACAAAAGGTATTTCTGAATATTTCCAGATGAATGCTGTAATAGTGACATATCCTTTCTGTTAATTTGTCATTGTTAATATGTCAGATATTCAGTCTTCAAGCATCTCCTCAAGTTGAGCTATTATTCATATATCCTCATTAAGCACTTGATTCTATTATCTTCCTGCTTGTTGAAGAATTTACATAATCTCATAGCATGAAGAAACAGCTTCTAATCTGTCATATTTTTACATCTAACCAATGTGTTTATCTTCCAGCGATCTGCTCTTGCTGCAGCGGAGCTCAATGGCGCCCTGTATGCTGTTGGTGGATATGGTGGTCACTATCTCAAGTAAGCTGTTAAAACTTGATTTTAATCATTGCAAACATATTTGGATGAAATATGTAATCTGGTTTGCTTGGAATTCCTGTCTTAGATCTGCAGAACGATTTGATCCCAGGGAGCGTTCTTGGTGCAAAATCGACGCAATGAGTACCCCAAGAGGCGGCCACTCACTTCTTGTGATGAATGAGAAGCTGTAAGGCCCTGTTGTCCCTAACTTGTTTTTTGCTGAATTGAAGTAAATTAATCTGAACTGAACAGATACGCTTTGGGTGGATATGATGGGATGGAAATGACATCAAGCGTTGAAATATACGATCCTCGATCAGGAAGATGGCTTACTGGGGAGCCGATGAACCAGTCCAGAGGAAATGCAGCAGCAGCTGTTCTGAATGACTCAATTTACGTGATTGGAGGGGCTCTTACTAAAATAGACATGACAACAACGGTATTTACACGTGTTTTCCTACTGCCTTAGCTTTTTTTTGGTTTTTTTTTGGTTCATACATAGTACAACTTATCCAACCTATTCTAACCTCGTTCAAATGCGCAGATTGAGCAGTATGTGGAGGGCCAAGGGTGGGAGTTGATGGCGAACTTCAAGGGGCCTGGAAGAAGGTGCTTTTCTTCAGCCATCGTTGTAGCTGGTGATGACACAAAGAACCACCTGGCTATGCAACCTTAGCAGAGAGATATACTTCTTTTTCTTTGGAGAGATTAATGAGCTCGCCTCGCGGTCCTCCATAGAAGTTAGTCCTAGTAGAAGCACGCTCACGAGAGCATTCCAGTGCAATGCAAACCTTGAGCCTAAAGAACTTTGACTTAGGAGTTCTATAGAATGGTGCAACAAATTTAAATTTCCCCTTTTCATCACATTCACTTGCTCCATTCAGATCTAGGTACACGAACTCACTAAGCATCTCATGGAGACTCATCTTCAGCCACACCCGGCTTTCACTCGACATATTATACAAACTGATTTCACATGGTATTCCAACAGGAAGCCCCGGGATGCAGCCGATTGGATTTTCGTAGTAGTTAAACAGATCCAGCTCAGCTTTCACGTGTGAAAGGATTCCTGAAAACATAAACTGCCTCAAGGAATAATGTTCTAGACAATTTTTCAGCGAAAATCCACTCTCTAATGTCATCTCTGTTTTCTTAAGCTTGATAACATATGCCGATAGTTCAAATGATCTTCCTTCAATCAGATGTTCCACCCGAGTAAATACAGAACTTAGCTTCTTTTGATAAACATCCGAACATACATCAAGATAGCACATTTTAAATGTACATGCCACGAGTATCATTTCTAAGATGTGCACCTCCTGTTCTTGGGTCAAACCTATAAATGTGTACCGCATTTCATTTAGGCTCCTTTCCAATTGTCCCAATAGGCCCTCCAGTACCCCGACACCGGAGTAGCAGGACTTCAAAGGAAACATACAACATATCCATACCCTTCCGAGCATTTCTACAATGTCTAGATATTGTAGAATAAAAGCTGACTCGGCCATTGTTTCATCCAAATCACGACTCAGCGCCTTTACCTCTGTCTTCCAACCCCTGTAGCACAAACCAACGAGTCAAGCATTTTGGTAACAAGGTCAGTGAACTTCGGCACACAGGATCACATGCATAAAGGAACATGTTACACATTATTTTAGTCAACTGTTAGCTTAATACAAAACAAACAGCAACTTGTCACCAAATTTTGTGTTATTTTACACCTTTCCATTCTTATACATGGTCACTAAAAATTGCAAGAGTGTAGGCAATTGTATTAATAGACACCTTGACACTGACAAAGAAACCCGGTTTAGTTGATCATCACCTAGCTTCTGGCAATCAGAATTCCTTTCCCACGTGAAGGCAAGACATCATCGTGTACTTTGATAAGTAGTACATCAGTAAAGCTAGAAGGAAACATATTCAGCTAAAGAAAAAGCTACTTTCAAAATTATTTAAGAGATGAAACCAACAAAATACATAATCATTACCTCAAAATTCGAGTAGCTTCATCAGTAAATCCACTGTGTATCAACGGCCAAACACTATGAACTTTTTGAATGATATTACTCACACGGATGGCAATTTCCACCCGGTAATCTGCAGTTGGGTGCCTTACCTTTCCTAATTCCAATAAATTCTGAGATATTGTTTTTTCACAATCACTTTTCAGAGGGAAAACTGAGTCTATTCCTTTGAACGAATCAATATCTGAATAAAATGAGAATCGGCTACATTGGAAAAGATGAGACAAAAGTTCATTCTGGTTCACAAGACCAGCCAAACTCCGACAGATTCTCCCCAGTAACGATGCTGCATAAGAATATATTCTAGGTGGAATGCTGCATGCAGAATTTTCAATGGAAACTGGTGCAGAGATGGCCAAGACTAACAACGCAATTGATCTCACACTTTCAAATGCCAACGTGTCTCCAGATGAAGGTTCTATCTGATACACATGTTAGCAATGTAAATATATGAACAATATGATTCTGTTGAGGAAGATAAACATTCTTCAAAATCACAAAATACACAGGACCAAAAAACAAATGAAGGCATCAAATTAAAAGGAAAAATAAGTTACCTCTTCCAACATGTCTTCAATAAGG
Source organism: Rubia yunnanensis (assembly GCA_037428765.1). NCBI lineage: Eukaryota > Viridiplantae > Streptophyta > Magnoliopsida > Gentianales > Rubiaceae > Rubia > Rubia yunnanensis. Next base: position 114,938,392 of record CM075066.1, on the reverse strand, counting down.
AGGACAACAAAACGCCCATGATTTTGACCAATACACACCAAAACAAAAAGTAAATCAGCTTCATCCTGAGAGGTTGGGAAACAACAGAGTCGCTAAAATGGAACATTAATGAAAATGGCTTGATTACATTACTTAGACCAGTTGGTCCACGAGAAGCCTTTGACATGAGAGTATGAAATTCTTGACCAACAAAAAGGACGTGGTCAACAAAATTACCTGAGGATACAGATCCATGTTTCTCACAAAGCCTTCAAAACATAACTTGAACATTGCAAACTGGCGAAATTTTGTCAACTGAAGAATCTTCCTAGCTGCTGATCTAATTAATGCACTGACGTCAACCAAAGTCCCAAGCAACTGCAACCAAAAGTCCAACAAATCAGTCAAAATCAGCAACCAATCAGGTGAAATTATTTGTGCTATACACAGTATAATTATGCTAAAATGTGGACTAAAACTTTTTAACCAAAGTTTTGAAGGGATAAGTTCTTATCAAAATCAAAATTTACAATAACTGTGGTGCATGATCCTCATCTGACACTAATTTACAGGATTGAATGAAATCATCAATCACGCAAAAGAATACTACTATTCATTTGGAATTACCATGTGCAGGTGTCCCCCTTGTACTTTCAAGAGACCACACACGGCCATATGATGCATCGTGTCTAGAGCTTGTAATTATACATCCACTGAGTCATCATTAAGCATATCCATCAGTAGATTTACAGCTTCACAAGCAAAATCAGCAGATAGGGTGGCCAAATTACGCAAGGCAAGGCAGGCCGATCTTCTTACCTTCAAGTTATCAAACACCATTGTAAATATTCATCCTTTCCAGAAAATCCATCTGAACAGACAGTATAAACAGGACAGAATAAACTCACAGACAATGATCGTCAAGTGAATAACGAGACACCGAGAATTATACCAATTAAAAATAAGTAGCAGCCTGTTTTTAGACAGCGTAAAAAAAACTACAGGCTATAGTTTCAACTGCAAAAAGGACGGAGCATATAAGTCTTACCTCAGAAAATTCATCCTCCAAGCCATGCACAAAAGCAAAAGCTGCGGTTGCTGCTGGCAATCTAAGCTGTTTTGAGGTAAACTGGCCAGAGAAATTCTTTTCTTTTGTGGCCAGTGAAGCTTTCTTAGCTAGCGTCTGCAATAAAATTTCTTTTGAAACCATTCCAACCTTCCCGAGCGCATCAAAAGCTTCAAGCCTGACTTTCATGCTCATGTCCCTAGCCGTTGAGCACAGCTACAAAACAGCCAGAAGACTTAAAGTCGAGTAGTCCACACAATCAAATTTTCTCCTACAAATTTAAACATGAAATTACCTGTACGAAGAGAGTGTCAGACCAGTCACTCTTACATTTCTCTTCATTGGACTTCACGAGTAACTGACCCCACTCACTGACCTGGGGAATAACAATACATCGTCAGTATCATGAAACAGAACAACATTCATCCGGATCATCTTAACATGCTTAGCTCAGAACCACCATTAATAATTTGACAAGAAATGTACAGTTAAAATTTATTAAAACAAGGTCATGGTATAATTGATTACCGCGCGAATGGCAGAACGCCTCACAGAGTCATCTGCATCAAACAGAAGCTCAGTAGCTCGAAAATAGCATCCTTCTATCAAGCTCTGATCCTCCAACACCACCACCGACTCACCCAACCAAACCAACGCATCCAACGCCGCTTTCCGAGTCAAAGGATAAGGATCCTTAGTGAACCCTAGCATAACCGTGATCAAAACCGACGGCCTCACTGTAAACCTACTCGCGTTGCGCAGCAGCCAGTGCCTCTGCGCAGCTCCGAGAGGCCGGAAGCACAGCGAGAGGAACAACGATTCGTTCGCCAATTCATCACCGGCGGTTGAGATTGAGAAGATGACTGAGAGGGAACGAGCTAGGTGGGGGGCGGTGGTGGAAGGGAGGAGAGAGAACGTACGGAGGGCGGCGGAAATGTCGCGGCGGAGTTCCGGGAGGCGGCGGGAGAGGGCGGAGAGAAGGGAGATGGTGCGGCGGCGGCGGCGGCGGTGGTGGTCGTGGTGGTTTTGGAGGTTGAGGATTAGGGGATTGAGGAGGGAAGTTAGGGTGGGGGATGAGGTGGAAGGGTTGGCTATTAGAGAGAGAACGACGTCGTATGAGCTGGGAGCTTCAAGTTGAAGATTTCGTGTGCCGTCGGCCAGGAGGCGGTGCTCCATGAGATCAACGTCGCCGGAGATGGAGGGGGAGTGTAGGGCTTAAGAAGGCGAGGCAAGTATTTAAACGCGTTGGGGTTTTAAACCAAAATGACTCCATTAGTTTCAATGGCGGGAAACGATTTTCCTTTTGAGAAAGACTCACATGGTAGTTTGACCATAACTTATGATCGAAATTAATTCACCTTCTCATTGCAATTTACTCCTCCGTTTTACTAGTATTGGCACAATAAGTTTAGGTGCTTTGATTTAGGTAGAGGAAATGGGTGGATGAAATTTGATGTAGAAAGTAAAAAGTAAAATGAGTGGATGAAATTTTAGAAATTTTGCCAAAAATAGAAAGTGTGTCAATATAAGAGAAACATCCAATTAAGGTAAGTGTACCACTAATATAAAAACGAAGGGAGTAATTATTTATATAGTCAATCATTCTTAGATTTGACCATGAAATTGAATATACACAAATATTATTAAATTATACTTTTTTAGATTCGTTGTAACATGGAGTATATCTCTAAAATATTAACTTTTCAAAAAAAATAATTATTCTTAATAAAATATATACGATCAAATATTTTTTGAGTCAACTAGTAAAAGTTAAAATATGCATGTTGAAATGAGATTGCGGGAGTAGTAAAATTTACAAAAAAATTACAAAAAATATTCTATATCATATATCATTTTTAGATAACTGTATTTAGTTTTTTTCGTTTCATCATAAAATTGGATGATATCGTATCACCCAAATCTTTATATATATGTGTGTGTATCAACTGGAAAAAAAACATTATGATCTGAACAATATATTCTTGTAAGAGGAGTTCTCCTGATAGGTGGTATGTCTTAAGTTATAAACAATCTAATGTCTTACGGTGTATTTTTACTTTAAAACACGTTTAACTTAGTAAATATTATGATTAAATTTTAAAAAAACAGTTTTAAGTTAATACTTCATCAATTTGACTTTTGAAAAACGTACCCAAATTCAACCATTTTATTCTATTATTATATATACAAGACTACTATCATATAATATATTGTTAAATTTGTTATAACATGCATTTTTAAATTTATTATTTTTGTAGAATTTTTCTACACACATAAATAAAGATGTGAGTAATTAAAATATTGATGTGTTAACTCTAAAACTTAAATTACACTATTTTTACTAGGAGTGACATGTGTATAAGCTTACTGACATGACACATTTCGTGAGACTTCCCCTTTTCACGGTGTGTCAATAATAACAACATGAACAAAATTTACATGAAGTCAACCTTTGACATGAATTTTGACCCGACACAATTGAACCCAACCCGAACTTGATTCCTAACTGAGAGATATTGACCTGAATCCTAACTCAACATGACCAACCTCAACTGAAACCGATTCTGTCCGATAATCTGGACTCGAACCCGAACCCAATACGACCGAACTCAATCGAAAATTAAATTCTGATCATATAGTCGACAAAACGTTATATGACCTAAGATTGTACAATTCATGTATCCTTATATTTTGCTCTAATTAAGACAATAATTAAGACAAGTGTGTTCACAAAAAGTCGCCTTGGTTATTGTTCCTTCCGTTTCACTTTAAACTTCATAATTGCTTTTTGGGAAGTCAAACTTCTTAAAGTTTGACCATAAATATAAATTGATCTATACATAATAAAAATATCATGTGAGATATTGTTAGATTATATTAACATATGTTTTTTAAATATCAATTTTTGTATGAGGCATTATTATAAGCAACTAGAGATATTTACGGTCAAAGTTTAAAAAGTTTAACTCTCCAAAAAATAATTAGGAAGTTTAAAGTGGGACGGAGGGAGTATATGTTGATGTGATCATTCATGTACTCCCTCTGTCCTAGCTCAAATTGCACATAATTTTTTTCACGCTCATTAAGAAACTTGTCTAACGTTAATATGTTTAACTACGTATAACAACAACAAACAAAAAGTTAATTTTGGGAAACTACTTGTTACGACGAATCCAACCACATAACATATGATAATATTATTGTTTATATATCTATTCAAATATGTGGTCAAAGTTGAACAGTGAACAGTGACATAAAGTGAAGTGTGCAGTTTAATCTGAGACAGAGTGAGTATTTGATTTGTGTACAGAAATAAAATGTAATTGATGTCTATTTGGCATTAAGTACGAGTTTATATCACAAAAAGTCATTAACCCACCCGACTTGACAGTAACCCAACTCGACAAACAGAGTTCGACACATTTCAACTCTACCTAAACCGACCCAACTCGACAAATAGACTTTGATACGTTTCAACCCGACCAAACCCGAATTGACGAACAAACTTCGACACATTTCAACCCAAACTCAAACCCGACAAGGATACCCGAATTGACAGCTCCATATGAAGATTTACATTTGAAACCAGTTACTCGTACAACAATATCAATGTTTGTTTTTGTTTTCTATTAAGGTTGGATGATGTACTAGTGTACGAGCATAATAACACAAGTACTCCATCTGGTCCTCTACCATTGGCTCCTACTTTTGATCACTTTTGTTAATAAAGAGTGAAATGAATGGTGAGGATTGCATTGAAAATATAAAAAGTAAATAGAGTGGATGAAACAATATAGGATTTGTCATATATAGAAATGAGCCAATATTAAAAAACCTTTCCTAAAAGGAAAAGGGAGCCAATATTAGATAACCGAAGGAAGTACTTCATTTCCAGATATTTTTTACTCACCAAAGCGTGGATTCAATAGAAGCCGTTCATACGTTCTTCTTCTCCTGCATAATAAAACTACAACCGAAAAAAATCAAGCAATCCAGCCATGGAGTTCGCCATCGCTGTCTCCCACACTCCCCACCATAACCTCAGCTCAACTCAAACTCCCGGCCGCCGCCGGCTAAAGCCTAAACCGGGCCGGTTCCTTTACTCTTCGTTTCGAGGTCCCACAATCAAGAACCTCTCCAAATCCTTGTCCAATGAGCGTTCGAGCTGTACCACGTTGTCCCAGAAGAAGTCCGACCAGCAACAGGAATCCAGCTCCCCCAGTTCAGATCATCCGGTGCTCCAACAATTGGATGCCAATCCTTCTGATTCTGGGTTAGCACTTAGCACTGTTAGTTCGCTTCGAAATTTATATACCTTGAGCATAAGGATGAATTCATTAGTTATAGTTATAAGCTGAACATGTTTCTTGGACATGGAGGAAAATGATTATGCGAAACTATGGGAAGAAATAAGTGCTTGAACTTTTGTTTCTGTCGGTTGCAGAAACGTGTATAAATTGGATGCGCTGGGATTGGATATCTTATCCATTGCATTGCCCGCCGCCCTTGCTCTCTTAGCTGACCCGCTTACTTCCTTGGTAGACACTGCTTTTGTTGGCCATTTGGGTAATTTCTGATGAATCTTAGCTTAGGTTATCACGTGATGGGATTCAACTCTTATTTTATGTCTGAATTGATGCCTGCCTGTTCTAGTTTCTGTCCTTTGGAGATTAATAGTGATGAAGTTGTTGATATTCTCATCAGTCTCATCACTAAGAGTTTCTTACAATGATGGTATACTGTGTAGGATCTGTTGAATTGGCAGCTGTAGGTGTTTCTGTTTCGGTTTTTAACCTGGTGTCGAAGTTGTTCAATGTACCTTTGCTAAACATCACCACATCGTTTGTTGCCCAAGAGCAAGCTGCAGTTGTGGATGTTTCTGATGAGATCACTGTTTCGGGTACATATATTCTCTGTACAAGCTGCTACTTCTATTTCCGTTACTGCCCTTCTTTCACTTGAGCATTTTTTTCTTCTCTTTTTACTGACTGCGTTCTGATAGCTCTTTTTTTAAAAACCTCTTTGAACTAGGTGGTGTTTCTGATCATGAAGGCAAGATCCTCCTCCCTTCCATATCAACGTCATTAGCTCTTGCAACGGCTCTTGGAATTGCAGAAACCGTCGCGCTCTCGCTTGGCTCTGGTTTCTTGATGAATTCCATCGGTATAGCTGTTGTATGTCTTACTCGCTATTGTGGCTGAATGGAACGATAGAATAAAAATGCACTTAGATGCTCTAGATTCTGCTACATCAAATCCCTTTTTTGATTCTTTCTCTTTGCTTAAGCTTTCATAGCAAAACTGAAAGCTGATTATATGTAGACATTTCCATCTCTGACTCATAAGCTCCATAAAATGTAGGATTCACCCATGCGCGCGCCAGCGGAACAATTTCTGACTTTGCGAGCATTCGGAGCTACTCCCATTGTGATAGCACTTGCTGCTCAAGGAACTTTCCGTGGTTTCAAGGACACAAAAACTCCTTTCTTTGCTGTTGGTAATTATCAGAAATCAAATTGTCTGTATAGCTCTGCTCAAATACATAAAACTCGAAAGCATGTTGATTTAGTTCTTTAATAGCAATGTCGATTTATTTATTTCTGTATAGTTTTCTTAGCTGAACTAGTTCTGCTTTACATTGTCAGGAGCTGGAAACATACTAAATGCATTCCTAGATTTAGTCTTGATATTCTGCTTTCATCTCGGCATTGGTGGGGCTGCAGTTGCTACTGTGACATCTGAGTACGTCAATGATGTGGTAAAACCTATAGCATTAGTTGCTGGACTATACTACTGCAATTAAGTTATTCTAGTTTTTCTAGGAAAGCATACCAATGCTCACACCTCTGTACTCTACCAACAAACATATCTGACAAAGGCTTTTGGCATTAAAACATTCAATGAAATAGGGATATTTGAATACTGAATAGTCATGTGAGTGGATGGGATAGTTCAGCAATCAACATCACTCATGATCCCCACAGTACAGAATGAGCCTAGGCGATGATTTCCATTTCTCTGTGAGACTTGATTGACTTGTTTTCATCCATTTTCTGATTCAGGTATTTAACTGCTTTGATCTTGCTACTGAAATTAAATGACAAAGTACAACTTGTTACTCCGAAAATTGATGGAGTGAGGGTTGGCCGGTATTTAAAATCAGGTAATGCATTAAAGTCCTGGATGGAATCTCTTTTTTTAATTTAAAATTATGTTTAAGAATTGATGCATTTAAAATTATCTTTTTTACATGGTGCTTGTCCATTTTCCTTTTACAGGTGGGCTGTTGATTGCTAGGACCTTGGGAGTTTTGGCAGTTACTACTCTTGCTACATCAATGGCAGCAAGAGAGGGGGCCATTGACATGGCTGGGTTTCAGATCTGTTTTGAAGTTTGGCTGGCTGTTTCTTTGCTTACTGATGCTTTAGCCATAGCAGGACAGGTATCTACTTGGAGTAGCATCATTGGGCATCTCTTCGCGTATTCTTTGTTTAATTAACCAAAAATCGTCAAAACTTGAACTTTTATAAAACTATCGACTCCTAGCTGAAGAAATAGTCTAGGTAGAAGATCATTATTCATGATTAACTGAAAACTGTTTATAAGTAGGTTTGCATGGGTGAGAGGCTTGCATAAAATTGCTGGGCGTAAACGAATCACAAAGCTTTTATGCTTTCTACTTCTTATTTAAGCTCATTCTCTGCAAAACTTCTCCGAGAATATCTTAGTTCTCACAGCTTCCCTTAATTTAATATATGCATGTATCTCTGCAGACACTACTGGCAAGTGGTTATTCCCAAGGAAATTATGATGAAGCACGGCAAGTTGTCTACAAGGTTTTGCAGGTTGGTTTGTGAAAGTCATTTTTGGCTATCGAATATTCTAGAAGTACCTCTCATTCTATTTTTTATTAGATCGGTGCAGTTACTGGAGTGACTCTAGGTGTAGTATTATTTTTTGGTTTTGGAGCGCTGTCGAGCTTATTTACCTCGGATACAGAAGTTCTGGTAATTGCTAGATCCAGTACTTGGGTAAGCTCTCATGGATACCACTTGTGGAATAAGGACGTATTTGCATGGAATTAAATTGATGGAAAACAATTCTTTTGTTAACTTGATTTGGAATGATCGAATTACTTAATGAACTTGAAATGAACTTTTGTCTGTAGTTTGTTGCTGGATCCCAGCCGATAAACGCTCTGGCGTTTGTTCTTGATGGACTCTATTACGGGGTTTCAGATTTTGGATACGCTGCATACTCTACGGTACATTACCTCTATGGCCTTTCTGCTTTGAGATTGTTGAGCTTCTGTTCTCCCTTGTTTGATTTATTTCCACTGCATTTCAGGTTGTTGTTGGAGTTTTATCAGTAGTCTTTTTGCTCGTAGCTACTTATTATTGGGGCCTCGCGGGAGTATGGGCAGGGTTGTGTTTCTTTATGACTTTGAGAGTTGTTGCCGGGGTTTTTAGGTAAAGCTATCCATTTAACTCCCAGAATCATATATGAAGTTGATTCTCATGATTGGAATGATTTGTTTTCGCGCATTTGTTCTAACCATTCTTGAATCTTAGGTTGGGCTCAGGTGCCGGTCCCTGGAAATTTCTTTTGGGTGATATAGATGGAAGTTCTTGAACCAAATTTGGCCACATATACTGAAACTACTTCATCAGGCTTCTAAAAGGCTGGAAATTACAACAGAACTCCGCCAAATGGCCTATTGAGTCACATCAGCAAGATTGCTGGCTTGTGTTATTTCGCGGAAATTAGTGAACGGATGACAAGGTGAAATTCGCGGCATTCTCACCAACATCCAGAACCCCGATTAAGTTAAAGCTCAACTAACCATCAACAATGAAGATGGATGTTGTCCTTCAGCCCGGAATCAGTTCTAATGATCGCAACATCTTTCCACGAACAAAGCTCCGCAGTTCTGTATAGATATAGCTTGTTCACATTCTTAACCTAGTGCAGTTTCATAGTTTGCCAGTAGCTCCAGTTCTTCCACCATGTGAATCTCCTCAGTTGCTACATTGATGGGTTCAATTTGTATTGCACTTCTAAGTTCCAAGGGGAATCATACAAACAGAAATGAAAACGCTTCATTCAAATCCATGTACTATGCATTGCATTCCAATTGATCAAAACATCGATATGCAAACAAGTTTCTACAATATCAGTACTACATAAGAAGATCATCCAGTAAACATAATTTCTGCCAAAACTTCCATACAAAACTAATCAATTTGTTCCCAGTATCATCATCAGTCATCACTATGAGTAACAGGCACTACATGACTTCCTAAACAGGCAACAATATGGAAGTTTAGCATCCTGAAACATTCTACCTATGCCAATCTAGTTCTTCTCTATCAGTCTAATTTGGATCCTTAATCTTCTTTGTCAGCATCAAACTCTTCAATCTTCCATCTTGCACCGTGTCTTCTCCCTTCTGGAATCGACGGCCACAGGCGGCTCCAAGTTCGAGTCTTCCAACAATGTACTCCTAACGCTGTCAAGCCAATCATAGATCTCCGACGACACATTGCATTCACCACCGGAGAACTCCAACTGCTCAAAATCACACTGTCCAATTGACATCTCACTGTTGTCCATTCGAAGAAAATCAATGAATTCTCCTTCCAGAACCCTGTGCCAGAAACCACCCCTATTCTCATTCTCTGTGCCCAATTCTGTCACATTCTTCAAATCATCTTCCTTAACAGCAGAAACCAAAGACTCTTTTTTATCCTCATTCTTCTCACATGAATCCGAGATTTCCTCCAGTTTAACAGAAGCAGCAGAGCAGATTGGGGGAAAGTTCAAAATGGCATCAGGACCGTACAACATTTTGGCGGCCTCATCGTACTTGCGTGCCGCTTCGTCGGCGGTGGCGAATGTTCCCAGCCATATTCGGCCGCGCGCAGGCTTACGCGCAGCCGGAGCGCGAATCTCCGCCACCCAATTCCCCCAAGTCCTCTGCCGAACACCCCTGTAAGCAAAGAATGAATTCTCCGGCCCGCCTTTGCCTCGCATGCACCCCTTTCTCGAACCCTTCGCCGGAACCGTTCTCTTCTTCGGAAACGGCTCGTTTTCGCTGCCATTGTTGAAATTCTTCCCCTCCATTAATCTCTCGCTGAGTGAAGAACGCCTGTGCCGCATATTTCGAAAGGGAAATTGAAGAAAACTGAAGCTTTTTGGTGAGGAATAGGTTGCTTTTATGCAGGCCAAGTAATTTTCCTTTTTGAGTAATGTGTTCTTTTTGTTGGTTTTAGTCCAGAATTTGTTTGTACTAATTCAGTGAATCGAATTTGCAGGTTTTGTTTTAATGTTGCCGAAAAGCTTCACCGTTAAGATATTTGGATTACTTGGGTTTAAGGAAAGGTGGCGGTAGAGCAATTGAAGAGTATTAGTACAACGAATTTGTCGTTTTGGTTCTGAAAAGTCTGACTTTTAGTTTTATACGGAAACAACATTTCTTCGCCTCCAAGAAAGATAGCTTTTCCTGCAAGCGATCCTTTTCGCAGCTTTTCCTTGGGCTCCTGGTAAGTTCACGAACAAATCGTGTTATATAATTTTAAATTAAATATGATATTTTAAACTTAAATAAACAATATAGTATTCTATTTAAACTACACACTTTGATTTTCACCCATTGGGTAGAGGAGCACTGAGCATAATTAAAATTTATAAAAATTTAATATTTAGAAAATATATGTTATAATGAATCCAACAAGTTGCCACTCAATATCATTTATACTTATGTTTAAAATTAATTTTTTGGCTAAGTGAATAGTTAAATTACAGAATGAAATGAGATATGAGACGTATTATAATATAAATCATAGTATATTGTTTAAATATTTCATTTAAAGTTCTGTTTTTGCAAGTTTTGGAGTACATACAAATACTCTCTCCATTTTATTGGATGCGCACAATTTTCTTTCATGGCAAGATTTTTTCAGTTTCATCTACTTATATTATTTTCCCCTTTGTATATTTAATTTCATTAACTATTTTCATTCACCTAAATTCAAACATTCAAAATTATAATTCAACATCCAACGAAACGAATATAATATAAATATAGATATAATTTCAAATTTTCAATAATGAGTTGACATGCTTTACCTATTTAAGTAGTAGTACTTTCTTACGAGTACTAACTTTGCTCAAAAAATGTTGCATCAATGAGACTATCCGGCCCTATATGTGTAGGGCCCCAGCAACAAATTTTATACTTTCTGTTTTGTTATTTATGACACACTTAAGGTAAAGTCTTGGAAAAAATAGTTTTTCTATAAACTTATAAAAAGATGGAGTTTAATTAGAATAATAAAAGGTAAAAGGTCTAAGGTGTAATATTAAAAATTTATTATGCAACGCGTAGTAGTAATAAAGTTTATAACCCAATTTTTGCAACCCAAAATTTTTATTTTCATTTCTTCTAATTTACACTTTAAACCCTAATTTTCCCATAATTTATAAAAATACCATTTTTCAAGAGACGAACTCCACACCTAATATAAATGGATGTTTTCTTTTATTTAACGTTTTTTCCATTTTTTGCAAGATTCTCTTAATTTCATCCACTCATATTCTGCACTTAAATCCAAACACCTAAATATATGATGTCATAAATAGAAAAACATAGGGAATATATCAAGAAATGTTTTTTAAAATGAGTAAGTCTCAGGAAAGGCGGCCTTTCCATAAGCTTATGGACAGTCCTCAGGGGCATTTGCCTTAAATATTGTGATTTTTTTATAAAATTTAAATATTGCATTTTATAAGTTAAAATAAGTAATAATATGTATTCGAAGGTGAAAATATAAAAATATATCATATAAAAAAATATTTTTAAAAATTTTAAATTTTGTATGTAATTTAAGAAATGCAGTGTATAAGGTAAGAAATAAGTGGTCTGTCCATAAGCTTATGGACAGGCCGCCTGTCAGGAGACCCACTCTTTTAAAATAACATCTATTAATATATTGTTGTAATGTATTATAATTTTCTAGTATAATCCGATATATTTGGAGAAAGTGCAGACATAACTTTTAGTGAGGATATAACCCTGAGATGATTTTTAGTATGAATATAACCCTAAACACTATATTTCGGCATTAACTGGCCATTGACCGATTGGAAATGACTAAAATGCCCTTTCAGCCAAATCCAAAAAATTAAAAGACAAAAATAACCATTTCTCCTTGAATAGCCACCACTTCTGCCACCTCTTCCATCGCACCTTCGTCGCCGCCGCTCCGCCACCAACCCCACCACAAAACCACCTTCCAGCCCCGCCTCCACCACCATTCACCCCAACAAGATCAGTGCCGCCATTGTTTCCGACGTCTCCGCCACCACCTTCTAGCCCCTTCAGCCAGGCCCGCCAATCCGACCATCCCCGCCTCCACCACCCCCTTCCAGCTCACCACCACCACCCTACCGGCACCCAGCCCAGCCCCCGCCATCAAGAAAGAGAAACAATAGATATGTCGGCGTCTTCTGCTTCTTACTCTGCATAAACTTCCACTCTATCGATCACTCACTCCGCCCGGAACCTCAAAACCAACAAAAACGGTGTCGTTTTCTGCTCGAATCCCACTGACGCAATGTCATCGACTCGGTATTCGGGGTCGTTGAAACCCGAATCTCAAAATTCGAGTAATGGGTCGAGGAGGCATGAGCATCATCCGCACAAGGGTGGGAGAAGGAGTGGAAGGAGTTCGATGCGATTGAGGAAGAGGCGCTTCTTGATGAGGTGGCCGAGGATCGATGATTCCTGACAGTGTTATTTTCGGGCGTTCGTTGTGGGCTTCATTTTGCTATTAAGGATAAAATAAATGGAAGGAGAAAGAAAATTACGGTTGGGGGCATTAAAGATATTTCTTTTTTTTCATAGGGGTTAAATAGTCTTTTCACTATAATCCGGCCTCAAATTGTCGGAAAAGATTATATTTGCACATAAACTAACTATTTAGGTTTATATTTGCACTTTCATTTATCACAAGGTTATATGTACACTTTCGTGAATTATATAGGGTTATATATGCATTTCACTCTAAATAAATTATACATGAGAAAGAAAAATACTCTTAAAGTTGTCAAGCACAAATTCATAATTATTGGAAATTCTAATGATGCACGGATAAAATTTGTGAAAATAATTGTTTTGAATTACAAGATAAAATTTGTGAAAAATAAATATTCTGACTTACAAGCTAAAATAACACCTTTAATACATGTTTATTAAAAGTAATAGTCCGTCTCTTGAAAGACGGTCTTTCTATAATCAATGGAAAAATCAAGGTTTAAAGTGCAAATTAGAAGAAATGAAAATAAAAGTTTTGAATTGCATGAATCGGATTATAAACTTTATAACTACTATACGTTGCATAATAGCCTATGGAAAAACAATTTTTCCCAAAACTTTGCCTAAAAGTAATAATAACTTTGCAATAAAAGAAACAACATCGAATCTGTTATAAGTTATATTAAATATATTAATTATAAAATAATCGGTTATATTAATTATAAAATAACTCTATTTCAAAATAAACATTCTAAATTAACATTTTGTATACTTCTATGGAAAAGTTTTGGGATAGACCTTATTTCCATATGCTTATGAAAAGACGTGTTTAATTAGAATAATAAAAAATATAAATTTTAGATGTAATATTAAAATTTATCATGCAACATGTCATAATTATAAAATTTATAACCTAAATAATGCAATCCAAAAATTTTATATTCATTTCTTCAAATTTGCTGTTTAAACTTGGTCTTTCTTTTGCTCATGAAAAAATGTCTTTCAAGAGACAAACTCTACTTCTATTCATTAGCTCAACAATCATTATTATATTCTTAATTAATAAAGACATAGTTTTGAAAAAGACCGTCTTCCATAGACTTGTGAAAAGATGAAATTTTATTGAAATAATAGAAAGGTAAAGGATTTTAGTTGCAATATTAAAAATTTATTTTACAATGTGTTATAAAATTTATATCCCGATTCATACAACCCAAAATTTTTATCTTCATTTATTTTAATTTGCACTTTACCTTTGTCTTTCTATGCCTTACGGAAAGATCGTGTTTTAAGGTACAGACTCATTAACAAATTAGAAGGAATATGGCTACTCCAGTTTTAGTTGGAAAACAACGCACATAATGGAAACGACGAGAAGAAAGAAACACAGAAACACTTCTAGTTGCAGACTGAATATAGATTACAGTTCTTCAGAACACAACACGCAGAACCAGTAATTTAAAAAGGAAATAATACAAATAAAAAACTTGAGGATTCGAGCTAAGAACATAAATAACATTCATATCAAAAGTAAGCTTCCAATCGAGGATTTGAGGCCTAAAACATCGCTACAATACAACTAAGGATTGAGGCAAGGGTCAAAAGAAGATAATGCAACCACGCCTCCTCGAGTTTATTAGCTCTTTTACATGTCTACTACATAGTACGGGCTGTAAACTTCCCGGGAGTCGAGAAATCTCTGAATCTGCAGCAAGAAAGAAGATTAACATTGTTTGCAATGATCATTGGGAAACAATGATACCGATTTCATGTGCATTCTTTTCAGAACAAACAAACAATTCAGTATAGATGCTTCGATGGAATGAGTAACAAATCAACGTTACAAAGAGTCATTTATAGAAACAAAGTAGGTCAACAATGCAATAGAATTCCATCAGCATGTCGTGGAGCTAAACCATATCCGATTATTTCTTCTTCAATTTAGTCATCAATTGAAGTTACTCCTCTACGCATGGTTTTCCAATAACTAAACAACTAAATTAGAATCTCCCTAACTAAACTTACACACGTTGTTTATCCATAACCGACCGTTTAAATCAGTAATATCTGACCAAAAACAATCTACTCTACGCAATAACGCAATTATTAACCAAAAACATATACTCCCTAGTTAAACAATAACAAGTTGCAACAAAGGAGACCAAAACAACATTGATCAGAAATTCAGGGATTCATAAGAATCCGATCATATCTGTGACTGGACACCAATCACCACTCTGAACACACCACGATAGAGCAAAAAACTTGAAACATTACATAACAAACATGTTCAACTATCCAACTGATCCTCCAGATCTATAAAACTTCACAGTCAAGAGACCCTTCACAATGCAAAAACAAGGGAGCACTTGAAAAGAATGTGAACCACCAAAATCATCCATCAACCAGGTATAATCTGCAAAAGAGCTGAATAGAAATAATACCTCGAAATACATAAGGAAAAACAGTAACACGTGTGAAGCTAATCCAAGCCTGCAACTCTAAGCCTCAACTTCTTATTCTGGTTTTCCTGATTGAACAGCAAAAAAACTCATTGAGTTAGAATGTTAGATACTACTCCATACGATAACACAACAAAGATTCAAACTTTAACATTCATTCGACATTCTCACCTGCTCGAAAACCTTAGCTGAGCTCGACTCCACCAACTTGGCCAATGAATCAAGCTTTGCCAACATTTTATGGTACAAATCATCCAATTCAGAGGTGTATGAAGCAGCTTCCGGACCAATAAGCCGATTCAACCTCCCAATTTCGAAACCCTCAGCAAACACATTCAGCTCCTTCTGATCCCTCCGTGCATTCTTCAAATCCCCTAATGAATCCTCCTTCTTACCATCCTCCGCCATCGCGTTAGAGCTTCGAAATTCGCAGGGAATCATCGGAAACATGGCATTCGGGGTAAAAGACCCGTAATGCGACCGAAAGCAGGGCCCAATGTTGATTATACTCAAGCTCCTGGATTCAAAAGAATCAGCAGGGATTCGATACTGATAGGCTTTGTACTCGTGTGTGTGGATGAGCTGATCCTGCAACGGCGTCGTTAGGAGGAGGAACAAAGAAGGGGCGAGAGTTAGGGTTTGTGTGGAGAAATAGAGCGAAGTGTTGGAAGAGAGGCTTCTGGTGGTGGAGTATTCATTCAGCGAGGGGCGGAGAGCGGTTCTCCGGCGGCCGGAGAACCACCCGAGCAGGGCGGAGGACGGCGGGTCCGGGAGAGGGAGCGGGAGGTGTGAGGGGACGGAGATGAACGAGGTGATGGTGGCGGTGAGCGAAAGCGGCGTCGTTTCGCCGTTGGCCGGAGGGTAGCCGGAAGTGGAGGGGTCGTCGGAGAGGGAGGAGGGGGCGGAGGCGGCCACGTGGCCGAATAGGAGGCCGTGGAGGGAGCCCTGTGCGGAGGAGAAGCGGTGGAGAAGGGAGGCTAGTGTGGGCCCTGGTATTTGGATCTTCTCGATTGCGACGTCGTCCATGGCTTCGATAGTTGAGCGGCGGTCGGAGGCTGAGGGTGGCGGAGCTGTGGCGGCGTCAGCCAGGTGTTGATCTGTTGGATGTTGGGGGAGGATTTTATGGTTTGAGAGAATGCTAAATTTACACACGTTGGTTTTTAACTTCGGCAAAGTCTTGGGAAAGACGGTCTTTCCATATGCTTATGGAAAGACGTGGTTTGATTTGAATAATAAAAGGTAAAAGGTCTTAGTTGCAATATTAAAGTTTTAGTATGAAACATGTAGTAGTTATAAAATTAGAACCCGGTTCATGCAACCCAAAAATTTTATCTTAATTTCTTCTAATTTACACTTTAAACCTTGGTCTTTCCATAACTTATGGAAAGACCGTCTTTCAAGAGACAGACTCTTTAACTTCTCTATTCAAGCAAACATGGAAAAACGCTTTATCTTGTTCCGGAATTTTTTCCCGAAAATCATTCCGAATATTGAAAAAAAATAGCAAAGTCTTGGAAAAGACGGTCTTTCCATATGCTTATGGAAAGACGGGTACAATTAGAATAATAAAAGGTAAAAGGTTTTAGTTGCAATATTAAAATTTTATTATACAACATGTAGTAGTTATAAAATTTATAATCTGATTTATGCAACCCAAAAATTTTATCTTCATTTCTTCTAATTTACACTTTAAACCTTGGTCTTTCCATGACTTATGGAAAGACCGTCTTTCAAGAGACGGACTCTTGAAAAAACACCCAACAATAATTGCAAAGTCTTGGGAAAGACGGTCTTTCCACATGCTTATGGAAAGACGGGGTTTAATTCAAATAATAAAAGGTAAAAGGTCTTAGTTGCAACATTAAAAATTTATTATACAACATGTAGTAGTTATAAAATTTATAATCCGATTCATGCAACCCGAAAATTTTATCTTAATTTCTTCAAATTTACACTTTAAATCTTGGTCTTTCCATGACTTATGGAAAGACCGTCTTTCAAGAGACGCACTCTAGTAGAAGGGACCAAAATGAAAATTAAGAAATTATTAGTGGGATAGGAGAAATACATCAATATTTATACTTCCTTTGTTTCTTTATTAGTGGCAAACTTTTTTTTTAAATTGTTTCTTTTATATTGGCACATTTTTCATTTTTGGCAAGATTCCTTCAATTTCATCCACTCATTCTACTTTTTATATTCAATTTATTCCACTTATTTTCTTCACCTAAATCCAAGTACATAAATATATGGTGTCACTATTAATGAAACTGAGGGAGTACATTACACATGATAAAAATTACCGATAGTAAAAAATACTTTAAAAATATTGATAAAAAAGGTGTGAAATGAGTGAACTTTAATATAATACGAAAAATTCAGCTAACTAAATTAAATTAAATTGAGTTCAGTTGAACTGAATTTTATTTTAATTTAATAAAATAATGATAATATGTCAATACTAAATTAGTTAACATTCATTTAAAATTTTACTAAACTGAAAAGGGTAGATGAGATGGGAAAAAGGGTAGGAATATTTCTAAGAGAAAAAAATTCCAACATCATAACATAATGGCTAAATTATTTTTTTCCCCAACATATGATGTAATATCATATTTTGGCTAACAAGCCAATATCGCGGTTGTTCAGCAGCTAATAAACAGAAAATGATTTTGTTTGGTCCCCAAGGTGGTTTTCAAAGTGGTTTTCAGGTGATTATCATGAGGACCAAAAGATGATATAAAATTATATGTTATAAACCATAAGATGAATGTGATCAGGTTCTATTGAAAACCACCTTGAAAACTAACTTGGGGACCAAACAAATCATTTTGAATTTGTTAGGTACTGAAAGGGAGCGTTATTAATCTCGAGGACCAAAAGATGACATATGTTGGGGGGAAAATAATTTTGTCAAAATAAATTATTTTCTTCATGAATCAAAAGAATACATGGAAAAGAACCCACTAAGAGCCACTTCTATACACACATTTTACATAATTGGAAAATGTCACACACCAGAACTCATAACATAACTACAAACAAACAAATGAATAATCGAATGCCTAAGTATCAGTAATGATCTAGTGATATAATTTGTATACTATATAGCAAAACATCTCAATCACTTTAAACTGGGATTTCTGCATCTGTTCCACCATCTTTTCCATCATCATCAGCAGCAGAATGATGAGAGGCTAGTTCAGGATTGATCTCCTCCAGTTTCTGAAGAACCTGATCACATTCCGGCCTCGCTCCCGGTGTCGGATCAACACAGTGCAGAGCCAATTTCAGTGTATTCAGAAGCTCATCTCCAATGTTGGAAGCATCCCTCATCAGCTCCACGTCGAAAACTTCATTAGTCCACTCTTCCTTCACAATGGAAGCCACCCACTGAGGCAAATCAAGCCCATCAGTCGCTTCGCTTGGGGATTTCCCGGTCAGGAGCTCCAGCATGATCATGCCAAGGCTGAAGATGTCGGTTTTCGTGTTGGCATTCTTCACCTTGGAAAGCTCGGGTGCACGGTAGCCTAGTGTGCCCGCGGTGGCTATGACATTGGTGTTTCCGGCACTTGTCATCAGTTTGGAGAGTCCTACATCTGCTATCTTCGGGTTCTTTTGTTCGTCGAGAAGTACATTGGTTGATGTCAGGTTGCCATGAATGAGGCTTTCCTTTGCGTGTAAGAAGAGGAGGCCTTTTGTTATTCCCACTATTATGGTCATTCTTGTTGGCCAGGCTATTGAGGTCTCTGGCCCTCGAGCTGCAAAGATGAAAAAGATCAGATTTCGCGCATTCTTGAAAATGGAAGTGATCAAATTCTGCACATTTTTGTAATTGTTCAAAAACCATACAGGCATACATACAAAATCAACACTCAAGATTGTCCAAAATAACTAAAGAAACCTTGGAAATGGAAAGATATCAAATTCTGTGCATTCTTGTAAAGGTTCAAAGATCAAATAGGCATACAGTTTAACAAGAGCATATGAGATTTGTAAATGAAGGAAGATAAAACATTGCATTGTTGTAAGATCAGACAAGCATACAGTTTCAAGAATTAAGATTAAGGCAACAACATAATTTAACAACAGTGTATAACCTTACCATGGAGAAATGAGGCCAAACTTCCAGTGGGCATGTAATCATAAACAAGAAGCTTTTCTCCTTTAGGCCCTAAATAATAAGCCCTGAGAGCCAACACGTTTGGATGGCGAATCTTTCCGATCTCGGAAACCTCCATCTCAAACTCATTCTGCCCTTTTGTGATCTTCTCTCTCAGCCTCTTGACAGCGACCGGATTACCATCCTCCAATGTGGCCTTATAAGCAGTGCCATAAGTGCTCTTTCCCATGATTTCCGCGGTCGCGCATAGCAAATCATCCGCTGTAAACACAAAGGGACCATCAAAATGGACCAGCTTTCCACCAGCTTCACCTCCTGATTCCACTTCCATCCCTGCTGCAGTAACAGCCTTCGAAGAAGAACCCGAGACACCTGATCCTTTACCGCCATTTTTGGATTTTGAAACCGCCCTTTTCCTAATCAAACATATCAGAAGCAGACAGCAAACAAGAAGCAAGATCACCAGCATTGCTCCAGCTGCAATCAGGATTATATCTTTTGTACTAAGTTTACGACTGCTTTTTCTCGAAATCTCCTGTGAAGGAGAAGAAGAAGGTTGGTTTTCGGGTGGGGGAGATGAGCAAGCTGTGGATTCACTGTATCCACAGAGCTGAAGATTCCCAATGAAAGATGTGGAATTGAACTTTGAGGAGAGATTTCGTGGGACAGCGCCGGAGAGGCTGTTGTATGATACATTTAGAGAAGAAAGAGTAGGCAAATTGCCAATGGAAATCGGAATTTCTCCGGTGAAATTATTCTCAGACAAATCAAGAACTGTGAGAGTTGTCATTTTACCAACAGTAGCTGGAATAGGGCCATGGAATCTGTTATTCCCTAAGTTCAGAACAGATAGATTTCGCAACCTCGAAATATCATCAGGGATTTGGCTGTTCAAGAAATTGTGATTCAAGCTCAGGGAAACAAGAGAAGTGAGGTTGGATAAACTATCAGGAAAACTTCCATTGAGGGCATTGTTGGAAAGATCGAATTCTTCAAGCTGATAAGAGCTACCCCAAGAATCAGGGACAGGGCCTGAAAGATTATTTCCCTGGAGAGAAAGAAAAGTAAGAGATGGAGCCTGAGCAATACTACCTGGAATCTCTCCTGAAATGGCATTGAAGCTCAAATTCAGCCTGTAGATTCTCGTAGAGTTGGCAATGCTCGGTGGAATCGTCCCGGATAACTCATTGCTGCTAAGATCAAGAGTCTGAAGAACAGGGCAGTTACCAATGGAAGACGGGATCGAGCCGGAAAGCCGGTTGTTGAAGAGATAGATCCCTCTGAGATTAGGCAGCAAACTGATTGAATCAGGAACAGGGCCTGTAAGAACATTGTTGTGCAAACTGAGTCTCCTGAGAGCTTGGAGCTCTCCAATTCTTTCGGAGATTCTGCCTCCCAATCCCTTCCATGGAAGCTGGATAGCAATCACCTGTCCGTTGACACACTTGATCCCGATCCACCCGCCCGAGCAAGCTCCGGTACCGGTGTCATTCCAGCTTTTCAACACCCCTTTTGAGTCCACAAGCTCCTGCCTCACGGCATGAAGAACCCGTAAATCGGAATGCGTGACCAAAACTCCATCCCACTCCCTTTTCCCTGAAACAGAGGAAATGGTGAATAGCAAAGGTAGAATGAGGAACAACCTTGGACTAGGATATCTTAGGTTGTGTATTTTTTCATCCATATTTTTGGTAGTGGAGAGAGTATCTGATGATGAAGTAAGGAGGAGGAAGAGATGATAAATAAGAGGAAAAGGGAGAAAAAATAATGGAGGGAATCTACGACAAGGTCAGTTGTAGTTAGCAGGAAAAAGGAGTAGAAAAATGGAGTGTCCAAATACTAGGTTAATTATGCCAACGGCTAGTTTTTGTCCTGGTTAGGTAAAGAAGAATAAAGAGAGGCGATTCTTTGTTATACTGTTTATGGGTTTGAAGAAAGCACTGAGCCCGTGTTTGACGCGGACGACTCAACGGCTATAATCCAGTATATTCACATTCGCTAAACTGCAAACCCCTTTGGTTCCAGGCCCAATTTTATCATCGCGTCAAAATTTAACGTTAGGTTTGTTTGACTTTGTTCAGACCAAGTATCGGCCCCTAGTGACGAATAGTTGCAGAACTAAACCACCAACACCAAGTTTTGCAGCTTGATTATTCGATAATTATAGTAAGGATTCTATGCAGGATCGTGTTTGGACCAATGACAACAATTTGGATCTTATCGAGATTCGGATAACTGCGACCACAGTATCATCGAAGGAGTATACTTATTGACACTACTTAAGTTCGAGGTTTCGAGTTTATACAAGTTAAGCACCAAGTACTTGAAACACCACATTACAGATGCATCAAATGATATGAGTGATGCTTTTGAAGATGTATAAAAAGGAGAAAACTGAAAATCAAAGTTATATATTACAGGAAATGACGGTTTATATCAGATTGAAATGGTCGTTGAGAAAGCTGTGTGGGGCAATAGCTTCCAGCAAACAAAGCTTGTTACACATTCGTTTAAGCTAAAAAGTGAGATGCTAAAGGGACTCAATAAACTGCACAATTTGTAAAGCAATATAGAGACCACAGTCCGAATCTAGTTTTGTTCATTCCAATTCCGAACTACAACTGAAGGGCAAACAATAGCTCCAGCTAGATTTTTTTTGTACAACCAATTCAGCACTAGCATTTGAATCTAACAACTTCAATTCATCCACTACATTCACAATGAAAGCAAAAGGTTATAATCACATCATTTTCTCCGACTGCATTCACAGTGACAACAAAAGGATCATGAAATCGAATAGCATGATCCAACCAACACGACCTAATGGACAAACCAGCAATCTCCGCAAAGCAAAACCAAACAGCCTGATGAAGTATCTCTCCCTGTGATTTGCAAACTAGCATTCTCTCACTCCATAAAATACAATTGGTAGGAAGTCATCCTAAATCCTACATGTATATAGAAAACTCTAAAACCATGCTAACAGAGAGGGAATGAACCATAAAAATCAAAGCCCCTCTCGTGAAAGAAGAAAGCTCCGAGTCCTTAAAGAAACATGCCCAGAAATGTCAGAAGTGGAATGGGATTCATTCCACCTACTACAACAATATTCCAACAAAGATTACTGCAACCATTCCCTCGATTATAAGACTTTCTCTAGCTCAGCATCAATGGATTGAGAACATCCTACGATAAACCAACCTTATTTCAGCTTCCACACAATCAAGGCAACACCCCAACTATAATCTCGGAGTAACTATATCACATGTCATAACAAGTGCAAGAACATCACAAATTCACCAGTACTAGCAAGAAAAAATGTACCTCTTTAACTCTATTGCCATTCAATGATTGCACAAGAAATAGACCGAGCGGGAAGTATACAAGCAACATAAGTTATCAATTTAGGCCTCCACATAGCAAATCACATAATATTTCAGATCAAATAATATGCAGATCAAAACAAAGCCAACAGAGAGAAAGAATATAGCATATCCCCGGGGCATTGCTGCTGCAAATTAAGCAACAATGAAGAAATCAATCTGAAACTAATACGAAACAGAGATTTATGGAATATA
The DNA here is from genome assembly GCA_037428765.1 of Rubia yunnanensis. Lineage (NCBI taxonomy): Eukaryota > Viridiplantae > Streptophyta > Magnoliopsida > Gentianales > Rubiaceae > Rubia > Rubia yunnanensis. Next base: position 114,915,370 of record CM075066.1, on the reverse strand, counting down.
ACATGCCCTGTAATTGTATAAATCCTCCAGACAAATTCCGCATTCAACAGATCCAGCTCCACATTTACACAGTCAAACATCAAATGAATATTGAAAATTGAAAGTTCAACCTAATATGTTTGCATATTGTAGGTAACGTAATTGGGTATGGAACCCCGACCTCAGACCCTGGCGACCGGAGCACTGCCGGAGGAGGCGGGGCCGGCCAAGAAAGAGAGGAACCCAGTCGCCGGCGACTCTTGGTCGTCAAGAAACAGATCATCAGGAACCCTGAAAGCACCGTGACAACCGACGATAGCAAGACCCACCATAAGCGCCGACACGAGAACCGATCCGACGCTGGTGAGGAAGACAACAAAAATGGTGGACACAATAAGCAGGCCAAGGGTCTCCAGATCAGAAAACTGCCGCCCGAGCAGAGTGAGCGGCGGATCTCCGGCGGTGCGGAAGAAATAAAAGAACATCCATGCGGCGAGGAGCCCCGCGAGGAGGATGAGCGACAGCGGATTGGTGAGGAGGGAGATCCCAAGCACGCCAGCGATCACGGCGATGTAGTTGACGCGGAAGTAGGCGTAGTTCTTCCTGATCCGCTGCGTGGCGTCGGAGAGGGACTCCGGTTTGGCAAAGGCGGAGCGATCGAGGAGCTCCGACCAGGGGCGGCGGGAGGCGATGCCGTTGCGGACGGTGTCGCTGATGTGGGCGATGAAGACGCGGTACGCGGCCGGGGGCGCGGCGGAGAGGGCGGAATCGGCGGTCCCGGCGGTCCCGGCGGGTGCAACGGCCGCGGCGGTGGTGGCGGGGGGCTGGGTGTTGGACATTGGGAGGATCGCCGGAGAGGAAGAAGACATTGGTGGAGGGTTGTGAGGGGATCGGAGGAGTTGAAGGGGGGGTATAAATTGGGGGAAAACTTAATCGGTAAGGTAAAAATTGGGGGAGATTTCGTCGGTGGATTATATCCTACGGACTAGCGGTTCGGTATTCTATTCAATGCGGCTGTGACCACTTAAACATGCAACGCGTTTTGAGTTTCTTCCTCTTCTTTTCCTCTTCTTTTCCGCGGCAAAGTCGTGGGAAAGAATGACTTTCTTGTGATTTAATTAGAATAATAAAAATAAAAAAATTATAAATTATAGTATTAAAAATTTATTGTGAAACATGTAATAGCATGAATTGAGTTATAAAATTTATTATGCAATATGTAGTAGTAATAAAGTTTATAATCGAATAATATAACCCAAAAATTTTATCTTCATTTGTTCTAATTTACACTTTAAAATTTGGTCTTTTCCTGCCTTATGAAAATACCGTCTTTCAAGAGACGGACTCTTTTTCCGTATTATAAAAAAAATCTTGCAGCGATTGTATACTAGTGGAGTATCACAGAGCAATTAATTAAAGAGTCCGTCTCTTGAAAGACGGTATTTCCATAAGTCATGGAAAGACTAAGGTTTAAAGGGTAAATTTAAAGAAATTAAGATAACATTTTTGGATTGCATGAATCGGGTTATAGCTTTATAACTACTATATGTTGCATAATAAAATTTTAATATTACAACTAAAACCTTTTACCTTTCATTATTCTAATTAAATCACGTCTTTTCATAAGCCTATGGAAAGACGGTTTTTCCCAAGACTTTGACTTAATTAAAATATTAAGATTAAATTTTATGTAAACCACATTTTTTCCATAAACCTATAGAAAGACGGTCTTTCCCAAGACTTTGCCTTAATTAAAATATTAAGATTAAATTTTGTGTAAATTTTGTGTCATACATTTAAATTGAAAATAAATAATTTTATTTAAAATTTTAAAGTTTAGTACTACTCCCTCCATTTTTCTATTTATGGCACCATGGGTTTATGAGCTTTAATTTAGGTGAGGAAAATGAGTGGATTAAATTGAATGCATAAAGTAAAAATTAGAATGAGTGGATGGAATTGAAGAAATCTTGCCAAAAATGAAAAGAGTGTCAAATAAAATAAAACATTCATTTTTAGTAAGTGTGACATAAATGATAAAATTGGGGAAATATATGAGTTTGAAGTGAAATAATTAATTTAGTTAAAAATCGTGAAATATTGCATACAATAAAAATTGATTCTTTTTATAATATTTCATTGAGTCCGTCTCTTAAAAGACGGTATTTCCATAAGTCATGGAAAGACAAAAGTTTAAAGTGCAAATTAGAAGAAATGAACATAAAATTTTTGGGTTGCATAAATCGGGTTATAAACTTTATAATTACTACATGTTGCATAATAAATTTTTAATATTGCAACTAAGACCTTTTACCTTTTATTATTATTCTAATTAAACCTCGCATTTCCCTAATTATATGGAAAGACCGTATTTCCCAAGACTTTGCCTATTTAATTCAAATTATTTTAAAAGTAATTATTTCTATGTTGAGACTCATTTTAAAAGATTATCATGATTATATGTATTTTATTACAATAAATAAAAGTAAATATTAAATGATCTTATTCATCTCACTAATCATAAAATGTCCTCATTTAATAACTAGTCGGTCTAAAACAAGATTTTGTCATACATAAATAAATTAATAATGTGTATACATATTTCTATCAAAAATACTCATTGTATACAAAAAATCCAAGTATTTTGTTACTTCAGCTTATATGAATCATTGGATTTTCTGAAGTGATATATATATATATATATATATATATATATATATACATGTATATTTATATTTATTTACAATGGGATATTTATAGTTTTAAATATATTTTTAAAAGATTTATCTTTAACAAATTATGATTGATTATATATAGTGAAGAATTAAAATCAATAACATATTAAAATATTAGTACTGCCTCCATTTTTTTATTTATGGCACCATAGGTTTATTTGCTTGCATTTAGGTGAAAAAATGAGTTGATGAAATTGGCTCCGGGTCTTCTACTCAATGTTACACAAAAGTATAGCAGAAGATCCGAATCCATGAAATTTGATGTAGAAAGTAAAAATGAGTGAATGAAATTGAAGGAATCTTGTCAAAAATGAAAAATGTGCCAAATAAAATAAAACAACAATTTATAGTAGGTGCATAAATATCAAAATAGAGGAAGTATGTTTTTTTAGACAATTTGAATTTATGTTAGTCAAAATAACTCCAATATTCTTGATTAACATACATAAAGCAATCAATTTTTATCATATTGTACTTGGAATAAGTATCGAAATCTTTTTTTTCCCAATTATCCTCTTGCAATCTGTTTTCATGGTATACTGCTCTGATATTAACATTTTTAAACAGTGATGTATGTGGAAGTCCATGATCACTTTATTTATCATAGTTTATGTATTTTAAATAATCTGAATACACTTTTTTTAATTTGATATTGTACTGTATTATGATTACTATATAGATATAGCAACGTACAACTTATAGTATAAGAAACACATTCAATATATATATATAAGTTACGAGAATTGGCGCATGTTCATGGATTATAAAATGGTAAAATAATTGTACAAATGATCATGTAAAGTGAACCAAAACTCAATTTATAATTTACTATTCCTTTTACCGTTTCGAACAAACCTGTATATGTTTAACTATTATTATCTTTAAACGCATATAAATTCAACAATATTACATATAATAATAGGGAAAATCTCAGTAAAGACGGCATTTCCATAAGTTTATACACAGTCCTCAGGGGCATTTGACTTAAATATTGTAATTTTTTATAAAATTTAAATATTACATTTTATAAGTTAAAACAAGTAATAATATGTATTTGAAGGTAAAAATATAAAAATATATGATATAAAAAAATATTTTCAAATTTTTTAAATTTGTATGTAATTTAAGAAATGCAGTGTATAAGGTAAGAAATAAGTGGTTTGTCCATAAGTTTGTCCATAAACTTATGGACAGGCCACCTGTCAGGAGACCCACTCAATAAATATATTGAAACTCTAGTTTTAGTACTCCCTCCGGTAAGTGAGTAAGTGAGTCAATGTTAGGGAACTCGAGGGATTACTAGTTATTTCCATACACGACTGAACGTTAGCAAGAAAGAAGGTGATTCGAATGGCAATAAACCTGTGAGAACCTTGGCAATTCCAACCCAAATCGAAAATAAGTTAGTAAAAGGGTTAGTAATGCATTGGACGCTTTCCATAGAAACCAGAAATTTTCATAGTATTTCCAAACCATAAAGATTCATACTAATAGTTTACGATGCACAGAGAAGAAGAAAGCATAGTTCCTTCAGCACATCTGAATACACTGAAAACGCTCATCAGCCTAGAAAGTGGATCCATTCCACCCAAAGAAAGAACCCTACAAACAAAGAATCCCAGCAGCCAATTAGTAGAATCACAACTGTAAAGTATGGTAGCAAAGAAAATATCCCTAGCAAGGTGAAGCGAAAGTTTTAACTAGGACTCTGAATAGCAAAAGCTAATTTCACGATCTAGAGCTGGTGTAAAGCATGAAGACACTGTGCATATTCTTGACTCTGATGGGCCTAAAAAGAGGAATGATGCTATGAGAAGATACTCTATATGTGTGGCTAAAGACAGTTAAGAAATCCGAAGTTGAGAACTACTTGCCTTGGTGTCATAGAATTTGAGGAAGAAGCGCGACTTAGGCACATTCAGCTTTGCCTCGAGAATGGCGGAGACTGCAGCACTGAGTTTCTTGTTCACATCGCCATTGAGTCCTCCAATCGAAACCAACTCTCCATAAGCAGCTGGCTGCTCATTCCCGCCAAATGACATTGGTACGGAGCCCTTCAACACAACCATCACATACTGCAAAATGACAATGCCAAATGACTAGTCAACATGGAATTCCACTTCCACGCAAAAAAGCAGTATTAGCAACCATTAATTCAGTCCCACAGCCACCAAGTTTCATAATCATCATTCATTGGGACATTGCAAACAAAACATAGCAAATCTGTTAACATGGAATTCCACTTTCACATCCAAAAAAAAACAACGGTTTTTCTAACGAGTGCCCATGGGCACTCGTTAACAACTTCAGATTCCATCGAAAACTGTGTTATTAAATGCAAATAGAGTTAATGATTAATGACATCCCTCAAAAACTTATACTCCCTACTTATAATCATTAACTCTATCTGCATTTAATAACACAGTTTTCGATGGATTTGCATTTAATAACACAGTTTTCGATGGAATCTGAAGTTGTTAACGAGTGCCCATGGACACTCGTTAGAAAAACCAAAAAAACAATATTAGCAACAATCATTTGAGTCCCTCGGCGACCAAGTTTCATAACCCCCGTTCATTGGAACATAGCAGACAACATGGAAATTTTGCAAATCTAATGCTAATCTCCTTCGCTATCACGATTCACAACATCAGCAAGTATAAGAGTCATATATCGCCCTAAATTCAACCAGAACACGTCATTTCATTAGAACTCAGACCTTTCATTTAAAATCACAGGAACAAACTAAGATAATAAATCAAACGAGTCCATTCATGCATAATATTCTACATAATTCCTTCGTCATTTCATCAAACTTTCAACGTACAATTGCAGGAAAAATTAGGCAATTCTGGTTCCATTCAACTATCATTTCGAAAAGTAAAAAGTATACTGAAAAATTCCAAATCTCATGCTGCTACTAGTAAACGAAAAAACTATCCAAATCGCCAAATTAGGATCTCCTCATTTTCTGGATAATCACAAATTCACAAGCACACAAAAGGACGCGCAGGCACAACCTAAGTAATTACCAACATGAGCAAAGACAAATTCAAACTGGATAACCTCAATTACGCGGAATTCACAAGTAAAAACCGGTAAAATACATGAACAAACCCTAGGTATGGTATGGAGTGAGTGATTCTTACAGCCTCGGGTTTGCCGATGATTTTGGCGACGGTGGAGGAGGCTTCGGAGAGGATGGCGGAGGTATCAACACCTTCCAAGCTGACGTTGGTGGACAGATTGAGGCACGGCATTTTTCCTTCTTGCTTACTGCTAATCCAATCCTTCTCTCTGCTCTCTCTGTGCTTTGCTCAGTGATTGTGAGTGTGGAGCGGACTATCCCAAGTATTATCTACACCAATACCAACACCAACAATTGGCATTTTCTATGAATTTACCGGACGCGAATTACCAACGCTACCCCTCTTATCCTTTAGTAATCCATCCTTTTCTTTGTATTTGACATGATAATTTTAGCGGTTTGAATTTATGACGAATAAAATAAAGAATAAATATATTTTATACTGATGTTATACAATGAATTATATACTCCCTCCGTCTCAGTTAATTATGCACAAGTTAATTTTCATCAGTTGACTCAAAAAAAGTTTGATCATTGATATTTATAATTGTGTGTAAATACACGTTACAAAAAGTTGATATTCTAAAAATTCATGCTATTATGAATCTAACAGAATCAAATATAACAATATCCTAACTTATTTATCGATTTAAATTTGAGGTTAAAATTAAGTAATTTTAACTAAATAAATAGTTAAATTGTAGAAATGGCTGAAACAAATAACGTATATTATATATGTACTGGCTCTCTACATCGTGTCATTATAACATCAATGTATTGTATAATATTATATTTTATATAGATATTAACAAGTTGACAAAAATTTGAAAAATACCGTATTTCCACATACAAGGGTGGGATTTAATTTGGATGATATGAAATTATGAGTTTATACTCCGTAATAATTTAAAGTGAAAAAATTAAGCTTTAGTTGGAAACATTATACGTTTTAGAGAAAATATATAAATAAATTAAAGGCAAAGTCTTGGAAAAGGCGGTCTTTCCACAGACTTATGGAAAGATGGGATTTGATTAGAATATTAAAAGGTAAAAGGTCTTAGTTGCAATATTAAAATTTTAGTATGCAACATGGAGAAATTATAAAATTTATAACCCGGTTCATGCAACCCAAAAATTTTATCTTAATTTCTTCTAATTTACACTTTAAACCTTAGTCTTTCTATAACTTATGGAAAGATCGTCTTTCAAGAGACGGACTCTAAATTAAATATGTAATGTTTCTACTAGAAATAGGCGTATGAGTTATCAAAATAACTCATTGAGTAGGTCTACTGACAAATGGTATGTCGATGAGTTTAAGGACATGCCACGTATTTTTTTATCTTATACGATGCATCTCTTAAATTAAATACTAAATTTTAAATTTTAAATATATTTTTTAAATAATATATTTTAAAATTTTCACATTAAAATACACATTATTATTTGTTTTAACTTTTAAAATACAGTATTTAAATTTTATAAACAAATTACAGTATTTAAGGTAAAAAGTACAGTGGACGAGCCATAAGCTTATAGCAGGTCGCATTCCCTGAGACTTTCTCTAGCTCAAAACTCGAATTTTAATGAGTAAAGTGCTCATATGACCCTATGTTTTGAGTGTTTGTACTAATATAACCCTGTGAAGTTGGAAAGTGCTAATATAACCCTGTGTTTTACCGAAATGTGCTAATATAACCCTATCGACCTGATTTTGGCCGGAAATACATGAAATGACTATTATGCCCCTATTTTTTAAAAAAATAAAAATTTAAAAAATGCTAAAAGACAATTATGCCCTCATTGTCTCTTTCTTCTCCCTCTTTTCTTCTTCCCTTTCTTCTTCCTCTTTTCTTCTTCTCTTTCTTCGTCCTCCATTAGCCTCCGACCCAAAATCCGCATCGTCGAGGCACCGCATCAAGGCGTTGCATCGGGCCCAAAATCGGGCGTCGCATCGGGCGTTGCATCGGCGTCGCATCGAGGCATAGCATCGTCGAGGCACTGCATCGAGGCTTTGAGGCGTCGCATCAGGCCCAAAATTAAGGCATCGCATCGGGCAGCATCGCAACGTCGAGGCACCACATCGAGGCATCGCATCGGAGGCGTTGCATCGAGGCGTTGCATCGGCAGCAACGCATCAGGCCCAAAATCGAGGCGTCTCATCGGGCGGCGTCGAGGTAGGTTCGCAGTAATTCATGTGAAATGAAGGTGCTGGGAAGAAGTGGAGTAGGGATTGAGCTTTTTATTTACTGTGTTACAGATGGAATCAGAATTTTGTTGCTGGATTTTTGTTATTGTGTTACATATTGAGCTTCTAGATTTGTTGCTGGATTTCAACATTTTTTTCTTCAAGAATCGAAATTCTAATCAGTGGAGTTAGGAGTGGGTTAATTTCAAACCAGTGGAGGAGGATTGGAGTGGTTCGCCGATGGAATTTTGCCAGATTCCGGCGAACTCCAGTGGCGGAGGTGGCGGAGCGGCGGTGGCGATGGAAATCCAAATTCCGGCGGTGGTGGGCGGCAGAGGTGGTGGCGGAACAGCCATGGTTGTGGTCATGGAGATGATGAAGAAGAAGAATGTAGGGGTATTTTAGTCATTATATTATTAGGTTTAAGACTAGGGATATTTTAGTCATTTTAGATTGGTCAACGCCGGAAATTACTAAGTCAATGCCGGAATAGTGCCACAGGGTTATATCGGCACTTCTGATGTAAAACATAGGGTTATAATAGCACTTTTCAACTTTACAAGGTCATATTAGCACAAACCTCCAAAACATAGGGTCGTATCAGTATTTTGCCCAATTTTAATTGATTTAACCCACATGTTTTTATTCTTTTATGATAAAATTGCTCTTGAATCCCTAATTTTTGTCAATAGCTTATGACTCCAACAAATTAAGATAAAATATCAAAATTTATGAAATTGTAAAATTTAGATTTAAGTGCCCATATAACCCTATGTTTTTGTCGAAAGTGCCAATATGACCATGTAAAGTTCAAAAGTGTCATATAACTCTATGTTTTGTTTGAAAGTGCTAATCTAATCCTGGCCGGCTCAATTTGACCGAAATTCGATGAGTTGAATATTATACTCCCTTTTTAAAAAATTAAATATTCATAAAATAAAAAAGATTGTATTACCCTTATTGTCTATTAATAAATGTTTTTCATTTTCCTTTAATTTTCTCCGTCTCTCTTCCTTTTCCGGCCAAGGCGGGACAGGAAACTTCCCAAGCAGAGTGTATGAAATCCCAGCTTTCGATTTCTATGAATCTTCTCATAAAAATTGTCCAGCCTCCACGAATCAATGAAGAACGAAATGGAAACTGTCTCCCTATACCAAATCAGAAAACTTTTCCGGCGGCCTCTTCTTCTTCCAAGCGGTGCGATTTAGGGTTTGGGATCAGTGGCGGAACCAGGATTTTTTATCAGGTGGGGCTGGAGGAGAGATGAACGGACAGTGGTGGGGCAGTGTCTGACATCTCCGGCCGGTGGTGGGACGGCGGAGGCGGCGGTGGTCGCAGCTGGAGGCTGGAAGCCTGGAACGTTGGGCACGCTGAGAGTGAGTGTTTTGGATTTGTGCAAAATTTGGGTTTGTAGCAACGCTGAGAGCCTGAGAGTATCTTGTATTTGGGCCATCTATTTTTGGATTTTGGCCCAATATAAATACCCAAATTTTAAATTTTGTTTTTTCTTCTGAACTAATCAAAACGACGTCGTTCAATTTGGGCCAAAACGACGTCGTTTTGATGTGTTATGAGCCAAAAAATGAAGATCTTCAACGGCCTTCTTCCCCAATTGCGTATGTTGGAAACAAGAATAAAATGCCGAAAAAGCTCCGCTCCGCCGCCAGGAAGAGCTTTTAACACTACTACCATGGCGCCGAAATCTCAGGTAGGGCTGGAGCCCTACCAGGCGCCATGCTAGTTCCGCCAATGTTTGGGATGTGTCGACTTGGAGGAGCTAGTTGAAGCGCTTGGAGACGGCGCGACAACAGATGAGAATTTTGATGTCGGATCTGGGGGGTTGTGGTGGTGGGTGGTGGACGACGAGTTGTGGTGGTGGGGTGCAGGTGGTGGGAAGTAGATAGGGGGTTGTAGTTGTGGGGTGCAGGAATTGGAGGTGGTGGGGAGTAGACGTGGGACAATGGTTGTGGGGTAGACGGTGGGAATTGGAGGTGGTGGGGAGTAGACGGGGGGCTGTGGTGGTGGGGTGAACGGCGAAAATCAAAAGTAGTGGTGATGGGCGGTAGGGGAGTAGACGGGGATCTGGATGACGCGAGTTTTCCCTTTGCGACGAACCGCCGAACTAACGACGATAGGAGGCGAACGGCTGGCTTGCCAGGGCGACTCAGGCGAGGCCACTAATGTCCGACAAGGTCACCACATTCTGGCGACCATTTTGAGCTCAAAGGTAAAGAATATTTCATCCTCGTGTTCAAATGTTCTAGATTTGTGTACACTCTGTTATTTTAAGGTTATTTCCGGATCGTGACTGTTTTTTCCTTTGTTTTTTTTGGATTCACAAATGATTGTGCTGCGTGTTGACTGTCCGTGGTGTTGATGAAGCTCCAACCAGATTTACTCTGGGTTTGTTTGTTTTCTTAGTCCTTTTTTGTGTCGTCACAAATGGGAAGAAAATGGTTCTTAGTTGTCCTACATAGACGATTATTGCTGGGATCAGAGTGGATACAGGCGATTATTGCAATGGGCAGAAATCTAGTGGTTGGCGGAAACTCTCTGTTTCCTTTGAGCGGTGTTCGCATCTACTCCTCCAGCTTCTGATCTCCGCCAGCTGGGCTCCTTCGGCGGCGATGTCCCGACTCTGCTCGTCCAAAATCAAGTGGTCGACGGAAACTCTATGTTTCGTTTGAGCGGCGGCCAAGTTCAAGGGTTTGGTCAAACCCATGGTTTCGGTCAATACCAAAACCAAGAGGGTGTGGTTAAATTTTTGCTAATAAAATTTCTTTTGTTGGTGGTGGTTAAACCAGATTTCGGCGGCGGCGATGCGTCGGCAAGCGGTGGCAAAGCGACAAAGTTTCGGCAGTGGAGATTGTGCTGGATGGGGGTTAGAAGATGAAGATGAAGAACCTTAGGGGTAGTTATGTCTATACACTTTTAGTTATGGTCAATGCAAAAAAATGACAAGTCAATGCTGAAATAGTACAAAAAGATTATATTAGCACTTCTGATACAAAATATAGAGATATAATATTACTTTCTAACTTCACGACACTTATGATCAAAACATAATACTCCCTCTGGTCCTCTAACACTGGCTCCTACTTTTGGGCACTTTTTTTAACAAAGAGTAAAACGAATGGGGAGGATTGCATTGAAAATAAAAAAAAAATAAATTGAGTGGATGAAACAATCTAGGATTTGCCATATATGAAAATGAGCCAATATTAAAAAACCTTCTCTAAAAGGAAAGAGAGGCAATGTGAGAGAACGGGAGGGAGTACCATATACTAGCTTCAATGCTTCATCTAGCCTAGCATAAAATTAGATTCCAGAGCCAGTACATAAATAAAGAATGAAATTTACAAGTCTCCACCGTGGCGCGCATTATTTTAGCCTCGGCGGCCCCACAACGCATATAACCCCTTTGATTCTTATCGGAACCTAAAATCCAATCCAATCCCAAAAAAACCAGAAGGAAAAAGAAGATCTTGATTGAGCATTAAGGTATGCATCACAACTTGGATGGTGCAATGGCGGGGTTGAAAACCTTGAGCACAAACCGAGTTCTGGGAACCGACAATTTGTCCTCCAAAATCAAACCGATTTCGGCTATCAGCTTCCGTTTCACGGCCCGGTCCACCGCGTCTATGGACACGATCTCCGCCAGCGCCGCCGGCTCTTTGTTGCCGCCGAACTGCATCGCCACCGATCCCTTCACCGCCACCATCACAAACTGTAACAAGAGCAAAAGTAGGGTCTGAGTGAGTTTTTTACGTGGGAATTGGGACCCAAATAACGTGGCTACAGTATCGTTTATGTGGTCAAACTTGTGAAATGGAAGCTTATCGTTTTTTGTTGTGTGTACATAAATAATGTACTCCCTCTTTCCCTATTTTTCCCCTATTTGAGTTGCACATTGTTTGGTTAATTTTCTCGTATCATATTTCACTGTGAATGATTTTAATTGCATTTATTAGTAAGGTATTAAAATTTTAGATTTAGAAATTACATAATGCATGAAATCTAATAATATCTTATATGATGATATTGGTACTTATGTACTAATTCAAATTTATAGTCAAATGCGTCTGAAAAAATTAACAAAAAAACATGTGCAGAAACGATGAGAGTGAGGGAGTAGTTTTCAATCAAGGTGGCTTGAGCTGGTACACTTCAAAGAAAAGGAATAAAGAAAAGGAATGGATATTAGGTGTGTTTAGTAGAGTCTTATCGTATAAGCTCAACTGGTTTATCTTGAAAGTACGATCTATCGTTTCTTCCAAAAATAATTCATGCTTTCCAAAAAATAGTCTTTTAACATTAAAAGGTCTTGGGCTAAAGTGTTTGAGGTATAATTAGCAAAACAGTTGATAAGATTTGTCAAATACGGTTATTCTCTCTCTTTTTTTATTTGTGGCACGTTTTTATTTTTTCTAACACTTTTCTATTGTAAAAATACGCTAATGCTTTTAGTTATTCATTTTATTTATTTAATTTCTAATTTACTTCACACATTAATATTTTTTTAAAGAGTTCATCTCTTGAAAAACAGTATTTTCATAAACCATGGAAAGACCAATGTTTGAAGTGCAAATTAGAAGAAATGAAGATAAAATTTTCAAGTTGCATGAATCTGATTATAAACTTTATAACTACTACACGTTGAATAATATACTTTTAATATTACAACCAACATCTTTTACATTTTATTATTCTAATTAAACTCAATCTTTCCCAAGATTTTAACTTTTTTTAAACATAAAATGATACAATTAGGTGAACATATGAAATAGAATCGATAGTATGACAACTTACATATAAAATTGTAGAATGCAACAATAAACCTACAAGAATCATATACAACTGTAGTTGTATAAGGAGTTTCCATAATTAATACTAGCACTCTCTATCATCCATCCATATCCGCACACGTTTTGATAACTTTCTCATGTCATGTTTGACCACTAATAATTCTAGTTACATATATTAATGGTGCATTAAAATGTAATAGTACTCTCTATGATCCATCCATATCCGCGCACTTTTTGATCAACTTTCTCATGTCATGTTTGACCACTAATAATTGTAGATACATATATTAATGGTGCATTAAAATTTAATATTTAAAAAATATATTAGGCAGAAAATCTAACGATATCTCACATGAACATATTGACATCGGTTTACTAATTGAAATTTATGGTCAAACGTGGGACATTGGGAATAGTAAACTCTACGATATTCACTTACCTTATTTTTTCTACTCCCTCCGTCCCAGCCGAATCTGCACACTTTTTGGTCAACTTTCTCAAGACACGTTTGACCATAAATTTCAACTAGTATATAGATACCAATATCATCATGTGAGATATTGTTGGATTCTCTGCATGCTGTATTTTCTAAATATCAAATTTAACACACCATTAATATACGTAACTAAAGTTATCGTTGGTCAAACATGACCTGAGAAAGTTGACCATTCGGCTGGGACGGAATAATATCAATAACAATAAGAATGGTAGGCTAATTCAGTAAGAGTATATCTCATTCGAGCAGTGGGCACATATTCGCATATTAAATCATATGTATTTCTTCTAATTTCAATTTGATTTGATTTAATTTAAATTGAATAATAAAAAGTTTTATTTCACCCAACTTTGGTATTGAACCAACTTGAGGTGGAAAAGAAATTGTGCAAATGCCCAATACTCCAATAGCCATCTATTGGGAAGTGCAGCTTATCCTGCGGGAAAAGCTGAATAATTCACACCTCCACGTGTACATTTCCTCAAGTCATAAACCCGATCCAAAAGTTGACCCGGCCATTAAAATAAACATATACAGAAGCATTACATTCAGATAATATGGGAAGAAGAAAGCAAATCGACGACAAAACTTCTAGTTAATTACATGGGAACAAATCATTCTTAAACTCCAGTTTTCATAAGCAATCACGTTTTTACAGTAAAAACAGGTACACAGAGACGATGATGGAGATTGAGAAACTCACGGATTCGGGCTTTCCCATGATGGCGGCGACGGCGGTTGTGGCTTCGGAGAAGAAGGGCTGAAGGTCGACGCCATCGAGGTTGACGTTGGTGGATATGTCCAGACAAGGCATGATGTGTGTGAAGTTGTGGAGAAGATGATCTGCTTGGTATTTTTGGAGATCCACGTTGGTATTTATAGTTGAAAGTTGGAACTCTTCAAATCTATTCAACCTGTACATTTAATTGTTTTGAGTTAGAGAGTGTTCTTATTAATTGTGGAAAAGTTCAATCTTGTAATTTAATTAAATTTTAAAAGGTGAAGTCTAAAGGAAGGCAGTCTTATGGGTAGGCTGCAGTGTGTAATTTTTTTAAAATTTTAAATACTGTACGTGTTTTAAATAAATAATAATATGTAATTAAAGGTGGAAACATAAAAATATATAATATAACAAAATTTACAATTCTAAAATTTTGTATGTAATTTAACAAATGCAGTATACGAGGTAAAAAATAAGTTGCCTCCCAGCTTATAGATAGGCCTCATATCAGAAGATCTACTCATTTTTTTAAAAAAAAATATATATTTTTAAAATTTATAAAATTATAAAAATATATTTTGTAATAGATGAATATGACATTTAGATGGTCTAAAATTATACTTTGCATTTACAGGAGGAGGGTCTCCTAGTATTTTTTCCTTAACTTATAGATAGTCAACTGTGTTTTTAGATGAGGAGGTCTGCATTTGTTATTTTAAACATTAAACTTTAAATAAAGTATTTTTTAAGTTGAATATTATATTTTTATATAATATTTTCTATATTTTCACATTTAAATTAGATCTTGTCTCTTGAAAAACAGTTTTTCCCTAAACTATAAAAAGTTCAAGGTTTTAACTACAAATTAGAATAAATGAGGATAAAATTTTTGGATTGCATTAGTGGGACATGACTTTATGACTACTTTGCATTGCATACTAATCGTTTGATATTGCAACTAAAAGATTTACCTTTTTATTATTCTAATTAAGCATAGTCTTTTCATAAGTTTCATAGCTTATGAAAATACAATCTTTCCCAAGACTTTACCTTCAAATTAATATTTTAACTTATAAAATACAATATTAAATTTTAAAAATGCAAATTTTAAGTTAAAATAAATTGATACGGAGTATGTGCATAAACTTATTGACAATCCACATTTCCTAAAACTTTCTCTTGTATCCAAGTAGGACCATGTTCTCTAGAGTTTATATGAACTTATTTGATCTGATTCGAACTGAACTAAACTAAAGATAAGAGTGTTGAAAGTTAGTAACGTATGACTAAATTAATCTAAATTCCACCAAAATTAGTTTCACGCTGAACTGAACTGAACTAAAGTGTAGGCAAGCTCCAGAAAACATGGCCAGAGTGCACATTTTTCTTTTAAATTTAATTTTCATATCTATTCTCTTTTATTCTTATATATTATTTCACTTAATTCTTAGTTTACACCCATTTATCACTTAATTATAATTTTTTCCTATTTGTAAAGTTTGATGCATAAACTTCCAAGATGATTTATTTGTGGTGGGCAGACAGTAGGGTGAGGTGACTGTAAAGTGGTGGGCTGGGCTCTGTTTCTTTTCCATTCTTCCGTGCATTCAATATTACCATTTCCTGTTCATACAAACCATGTTTGATTAGTGGAAAAGCAAGTAAAAGAAGAAAAAATCATATAAAACACATTAGAAAATGGTTTAAACATGTTAGAAAATGAATAAAACGTGTTATGTGGTCTAAAAAGGAAAAGTTGATATGTAATCTTGATTGATTAAATAGTGCCATTGACGTGCACCGAAATTATAGAAAATTAATAAGAAATTTACTGCTTATATTAATTATAACATCAATTAAATTATATTTTCACCTTCAAATACATAATATTACTTATTTTAACTTATAAAATGCAATATTTAAATTTTATAAAAAAATTACAATATTTAAGGCAAATGACCCTGAGGACTTTCCATAAACTTATAGAAAGGTCGCATTTTCTGAGACTTTCCCATATTTTATTATGTATTCAGATAGTTTCCCATATTATGTATTCAGACTTTCCCATATCTTATATTTAATGAAAATATAAGATAGTTTATGATTGATTAATAGTAAATATTTTGCACTTTAATTTATTTTAATGAAATTTATCTCAATTAAATTTAAAAAATATCATTGATTTTGAAAAAATCAATTTTGTTCATTCAGTCTCGTTAAGTTCATATCATAGCAGAATATGATTATATTAATTAGAAGGCAAATTATTATAGCCATCACATTTGTGATGAAACTTGTGAAATACACGGAGTCTTGTTGACAACTATAAGACTGAATACATAATAAAATATGGGAAAGTCTCAGAAAAGTCGACTTTTCCATAAGATTATGGACAACTCAGGGCCATTTGCCTTAAATATTGTAATTTTTTATAAAATTTAAATATTGCATTTTATAAGTTAAAACAAGTAATATTATGTATTTGAAGGTGAAAATATAAAAATATATTTTTAAAATTTTTAAATTTTGTATGTAATTTAAGAAATGCAGTGTATAAGGTAAGAAATA
Organism: Rubia yunnanensis; assembly: GCA_037428765.1. Classification (NCBI taxonomy): domain Eukaryota; kingdom Viridiplantae; phylum Streptophyta; class Magnoliopsida; order Gentianales; family Rubiaceae; genus Rubia; species Rubia yunnanensis. The sequence continues at coordinate 114,898,787 of CM075066.1, read as the reverse complement.
AGTGGTTTGTCAAAAAATTTATGGACGGGCCGCCTGTTAGGAGACCCACTCATAAAATATTACTATTGTAGTTAGGTTTCTTCGACCGGAACTTTTCTTGCTTGTGAATGTATAATTCAATTTAACTAAATTATTTGATGGATCTGCTACACCAAATAGACTTGAACAACTAGAATAAATCAAACGAGTAAACATAATTTAGTGTATATATTGGTCAAAGTTCACGACGTGCAATTATTTTCAAGCTTGCAAATATGACTGTATTCTTCATCTATTTTAAAGACATGCTCTTTACATTTTAATTAAACATTACCTAAAGAGTAATTCATGAAAACTTGTGCTCCTTCTGTCTCATATTAATCTGCACACTTACTATTTGATAGTGACACCATCCAAGTTTAACTACATATTTGAATAGATATATATATAAACAATAATATCATCGTGTGATGTTGTTGGATTCGTCGTAGTAAGTTGTTTTTAAATATCAACTTTTTACTTGCCGTTATTGTATATAGCTAAACATAACAACGGTCAAACATGTTTTTAAAAGAGCGTGAAAAAAAATTTCCACAAAACTTGGCATGAGACAGAGGGAGTAGTTTTTATCATACGCATAAATTTACTTTGAGAAATCCTTATCATCTCTCACTCGATTAGGCGCCACTTGCCTATCAACAGAAGTCATCTTCAAAATTATTCGACCTCAACTCACTTTTCTTTTTTTTGTTATATCATAAGGGCTAGTGAAATTACTTTTCAAAGAAAATCTAACATTCAACTAACTCTCTAGATGTGGATGATTATAATGGTTGGAATTTTGTTTTATTTTAAGTACTACATAATTGCAATTGGGAGGGAGGAATTTGTGTTTTGTTTGTCTCAAATTTTGGTGTGTGTGATGCTTGTACACTTTATTTTACAATATCATTTAAAATATTTATATAATTGGTATAATAGTTTGCCAAACATCTATAAAGAATCTACATGTAACATAAATATAAATTTTATTAGTGCCAAATAATTGTAAGACAAGTGAATTATCTCATAGAAAGTTCAAAGTCATGATCAACTAACTCTAGAATGTGAATTATCATTTTATCAACCATTTTTATTTGAAAGTTTTCTAAGTCCCTAATCAACAGCTTAGTATGAGTAGACCAAAGCACAAGCTTAAAAAAAACAATCATAGAAAAATTTCAGAAATAGTTTAGCCAACAGTAACCCATAATTACCTTCGCTAAGAACTACGTGGGCATGGCACCGTTAAAACGATGTTAATAAAGTGAGAAAGAAGCATGAAACTCGGGATGGATAGCGTCATCGGGTATAAAGATTCAGATAGTCTGATGGCACATTTCTAAAAAATAAACACGATAACACTATTTCTGATAACGATATTTGAAAAATAAATATTTCGATGGTGCTATCCCTCCCGAGCTTCACCCATTCTCCACACTTTTTCTTCTCTAATTATGTTCAATGGTGTAGATAAAGAGAAAGAAGATTGTGCAAATGAGTTGTTAGTTTGTGTGATATTAATAGGCAATTAATTAGGCATTAGGCACTTGATTGAACTGGTGCCAGAAATTCGGTAAAACCTAACCCCAAAAAACCATATAATTGCAAGCCAACCACTGGATCACGTCTGCATTTCAAATGGGCAATTGCGCTGAAATTGGAAAGCTTTTGTTGAATCTCTGATGGGCTGAAAACCAATTATATATTTGGGATGATCACTTTTTTGGGCTGATGTAAACAGGCCCATCGGTTTTCAAAAGTTTGAATCAGAAATGAAAAATTTTATTTTCAAAAAAGAAAAAGAAAAGGTTTAAAATGAGTGGAATAGAAGTACAAATAGGATGAAAATGAGTTTTTGATTAATGAAAACAAAGTAGTGAGTTTGATCGGGAAAAATCAAAAGTTTTCCAAATGAAAAAAATAGATAAGATATGCAAGTTAGGCATGTAATTTACTATTTTATATTAACTATATTCCAATGCAGTTCAATGCAGTTCAATGCAGTTCATGCCATACTAGACAATTATTGAAAAACCCACTAACGAACTCAATGGTAGGGATTACAGGGTAAAGAGTGAATTCATTAGAGCGATTTTTTACTTTGCCAAGATGAAAAAGGTTACGGAATAGATTGACAGAAAAATCGACACCGGCCGCTTCGCACACATAATAAAAAAAATACAAAAATTGAGACTGCTTTGGGGTGCAACTGACATAAACCCACTTTATAATAAGAGAGGAGATCCAAAACATGCTGGGGCAAGGGAAACGATAGCCCGAATTTTGGGTAATCTAAATAACAGGAAAAATAACCAAGAGGAGGAGTGCGAACACCCTTAGAGGTCTCGGGTGCCTTAAGCTCATACGAACGCTAAAAGGGGAAAGTATTTTTCAAATCCTCGACGTTGGGGTATGTAAGGAGGCTACTAGTGATAGAAGATCTGGTATAGTGGTTGGAATCATCCCCGAAATCAACAGGGATTTCATGGGCATTTGGAGTAGGAACTCCAAGGTTGCTAGAAGCAGACATCGATGAATTCAAGACCCCTAAAATCATGATGAATGGGCGCATCAATTAAACGGCGAAAGCCAGAAAACACTACTCCGCCAGAATCTAGAACAGAGCGACAGAGAAAGAAGAAAAAAGGCTCCTCAATTACAATGAAAACATGCTACACTACAAGGAGAACAGATACACAGACTGAAAACTACACAAATTGCTCAAGAAAAGAAAAGACAAAAGCATGGAAACTCACTGTTTTTTAGCTTGGAATAAGAGAGAAAGTTGGGAGCAATATAGGAGATAGAGACAAATGAGTATGAATTTGAGTAACATTTTAAGTAAAGAAGGAGAAGAGCTAAGAGGAAAAAAGGGGGAATAATGCGCAATCATGACGATTTGACATTAAATCATTACCTTTTTGGATTCTCGAGACGGTTACGACAGGATTACTCTGAATTAGGGCAATTTTCGTGGCACTAAATTCAAAGTAATTATAGGAAAAGATACTCGAAACGGCAACTGAGTAATTTACGGAGTGAAGAAACGAATACGAAGGAGCGAATTTCGGTTACGAGATTACAACGGCTAGGCGTTACGGGGATAAGGAAGACTTGTTGATTTGAAATTCAAAATGAACCCATGATTTCAGGAAACATCAGTATACAACCAAGAAACATACAACACTCTGCAAAAAATGGTTCACATCGCAGCGCGAGCGAATGTGCGACAATGCATAAATAGAAGGCGAGATAACAATTTCGTTGCTTCGTGTGGTATTGGTTTCGTGGTTGAGGGGGGGGGTTATGCTGTATATGTGGTCCAGCAAACGAGGCTACAGGCCGCTTGCCCCAACCCAACCGTATTTAGTAACGAGGTCAAACCTTTTCCAGCCCAAACCGTTGAAAGCCTACACGTACACTACAAAGAAAGACGACCGATAAGCAAGGAGCGAACGACGACCACGAATGACCACGAACTTAGAAAGTGAGGATCGTGATGCACCCCATGATCTCCGTTCCTAAGAACAGGGAAACACGTTCAAGCCAGTCTATAAATACAGCAAACGGAGAAGAGGCCAAGGTACACGCAACTATCTAGAGAAATTCTAATCCTCAACGGAAAAGATCGACTTGATCGTCAGAGTTGTTTTCCCGGAATCACTTCCGGGACTAATTGTGCAGGTGAAGAAGATCAAGAAGTGGACAACCAATGATCTACCCGAACGGACCACGGCAGCAATTGAGTACTTTTAGTTTAATACATTTTAGCTAAATTCAATTAATCAAAATATTTGGTCAAAGTGTAGTTTAACTTTTTAAACAGAAGTCGCACGCAGAAGCGTATTTCCAAGAAAAAAGAAAAGCATCCTCTGCTTTCTGTTCTTCAGTATAGCAAAACCTGGAAAGGAAAAACCCAAAAGACAAAAATCCATCTCTCTTTTCATCCTTTCGTACCTGCGCACTGATTGGAAAATCAAAAACCTATTTGTGTGCGTTCTTTTAGAGGAACAAAAATACGGACATAGAACCTCAGCAGCAGTCACAGTACACTGCACACCTTTGTCCTAGAGCTGCGCCTGCCTGCAACAAACTGAACCCCAATTTGTCCCTTGCTGTTACTTTCTCTTCTTTCCCAGCTCCATAAAGCCAACCATTTTAAAATCACATTTCTGCACAACTTTTGGAATCTTGCTGCTACCGAGCAGAAAATGTTATCGCCCCTACGTACCAGTCAGTTTTATGATAGAAGTTTATAGCTCTAATATGGCATCGGGAATGAAATTTTGCTTAGTGGACGAATATTCTCACTGTTTGGACCGTGATCCTTATCACTGTTTGGGCCGTGACTTCTTTTGGTTCCCCATTCCTTTTATTTGCCTTTGTACGATGAATAATACTTCTACGCGTTTGGTACTGTCTGCGGTTGTGCAACCACGATGAATAATATTGGTGCATGTCCAGGTCCATTATATCCGTGTTTGCACGTTGAATAATATAGCTGCATGTTCTGATCCATTTGGTCTATATTCGGCGTTGAATAATATTCAGCTGCATGCTCGGGTCTTTTGTTTACACGATGAATAATACCGTTGTATATTCGATTATTTTTGTGTTAACACAATGAATAATACCGTTGCACGTTTCCTTCTACGATAGAAATCCACTAAACACAAATTTTAAAAAAGTTGGCTTTTCTTGTCACACAATTCTAATGATTACTGACGGTACGTAAGTATTCTAGAACTCTTGTTCTGTCTTTATATAGTTTGAGCCCTTCAGAAAACCGCCAGTATTGAATACTGAAGAACTGAAAATGGCTTTAGATGATAAGAAGAAAGGTGACAACAATGGCGGCAATGGGTTGAGAGGTTGCATCAGGAGCAGCAGAGGCCCCTGGGTGGTTCACCGGAAAACCAGAAAAGGCTGCGTGGAGACAAAGTTCCGGTTCCCTTCCGACAGGGAGAGGAAGAAGAACAGGGAGAGGGAACGCCGGCGCCGCTCCGTGACCAGCAAGATCTTCCTCGGACTCCGAGCTCACGGCAACTACAAGCTTTCTCCGAAAGCTGACTCCAACGAGGTTCTCATGGCTGTCTGTGAAGAGGCTGGCTGGATTGTTCAAGATGATGGAACCATTCTTGGTCGGAAGGCATGCATTCAACTTTCGATTCTTAATCCATTTGTTTTGATCTCTGATTGTGATATTTCTGTTATGATGTTATCTATACTGATTCTACCATTTGTTTTGATCTCTGATTATGTCGTTTCTGTTATCGATACTGATTCTACCATTTTTTAAAATTTCTGATTGTGTTGTTTCTGTTTTCCATATGTTTCAGACACCAGGATTTGAGTCGGGATTGGCTGCAAAAACTTGTTTGGTGGAAGAACAAGAAGAACAAGGTTTCTGTATTTGTTCTTGTGATGGTGGAGATTTGCCTCATTCTGATGAATCTGATCTAACGCTCTCGCTCTCACTCTCACTCACTGTTTGCTCTACTTCAAGTTCACGCGATCTCAATCGCGCTATTATGTAATGCGAGAAACAACAGCATCACACTTTTGTGTATTGAACGGTAGCTAGTTCGTTAGTATTCTAGTTAGTGTTTGATCTCCATGTTTAGTACAGTTTAGAACTGATGCTTTGGTCTGATGTTTTGTCTAATCAACCAGATAAATGCAATGAAAGGATTAATTTTTTCTCAGAAACTGACCATTTCCATTTCTCAGCAATGTGTAAAACTCAAACATCACATGAGTAATTTTTCTCAAGTTTCACAAAAACTGGAAGAGTAGCTCATTCCAGACACCAGCACTCTCACTTCCTGTTTGCACCACTTCAAATTCGCGCGATCTCAATCGTGCTTTTGATTAAACCTCAGTTGTATCGAGAAAAAACAGCATCACACTTTTGTTTATTACTCACTAGTATTCTAGTAAGTGTTTGATCTCCATGTCCAGTACAATGTAGGACAAAAACTCTGGTTTAGTGTTATGTCTGATCAACCAGATGAATGCAATAAAAGGATGAATTCACAAGTAGATGAATGCAATAAAAAGATGAATTCACAAGTGAAACAGCTTTCTTAAAAACTGACCATTCACTTTCTGCACTTTTCTCAGCAACGTACAAAACTCAAGCATCACATAGAGTAATTTTTCTTAAGTTTTACAAAAATTGGAAGAGTAGCTCATTCCAGACATCTTGTACACCAGGAAGGCACCAGTGGGTACAATCAGAATAACTCGATGGATTCATCAGCTTCTCGGGGCTGAGGGTCTCCCAAAACATGCGATAAATGCTCGGGTGTCCATCTTTCCGGTAATCAGAGAGCTGAGTGATGTTGAGGATCTGAACCTTTGGGACCAATCTTTTCACTACCCTGTTCACCACTTCCATGGTTGGCAAGTGAATGCCGCTGCCTGTATAGCTCATGCTTGAGATCGGCTTTTGCTCGTTGTAACAGTTCCCTTCCTTTCCCGGATTCCACTCCGACTTGCTAATCATATCAAGGAACAACACGAAGAGAAAATTTGTATTCAGAACTTTATCTTGCATGATCGCTGAGCATATATACTACCAATAGCTATAAACAGAGCTGAGGACTACTAGATGAGAAGAATGCCAAGAAATCAAACAAGATGATCAAGAAGTAAGTGCAATCCTAAAGAATAACATCAGAAAATTATACTTGGAAAACCAACTAGGAGCTGAAATGCATCAAGAAGTTAAGATCAAACACTCGAATACTTAGTACTATGAAGTTCTTCATTTTTAATGATATGACGAGGTAGGTCCAACACTCTATAAACTTTCACAAATTCATCAAACAAAACTAAAGCAACAAACAAAAGATTGATTTCACGAAAATCCAAACCACTCACATTTGATGTGTAGGGGACATGGTGACAAAAAATGCCCGTTTCTTGATGAAATCGAAGTTTTCAGCCATCCAATCTGCCCAAGCCTCCATAGCCAACTCCATCCCTTGCAATCCATCAATTTCTTCACAAGCGCCATTCCTTTCATCACTCCATCTACAAAAAAACAAGAGTGTTTTCCACAAGACATGAGTTCTTCACAAGAACACTAGATTTTCCAAATGAGCTGCTCCAGTAAACCAAACTTACGATAGCTTCACATGACCCTGCCTCCACCACAAATATGTATTGAAGATCAGAATGTCGGCCTGCTTCCATTCCGAGGAATGCCTGAGCATCGAATCTGGACGAAGTATTCTTTCAGACAACCTGTGATCTACTGGATCATCTGAATTGGATTCAACAAGTAGAGGGGCCCAGAGAAACTCTATGGTGGCATTGTATTCCTGCATCATCATTCACAACATTGCCAACACATATAAACTCTTTAATATCACTAAAAAGATCAATCTACTGATACTCTAAGCAACTACATAAATCTACAGCCAACCCTTTATCCCTCTACATTTGGCCGAAACTCTGATATAATACACATCATACACCAGCAATAATCTTCCGTGCGTAGTAAAAATAAATGGATAAACCACTATCCACACTTTATGGGACGCATATTATCACTTGTATAGCAGCACACTCAGGGGATACAATAAACACGGTATAATTTACACAAAAGACCAAAAACTCTGCAGTTTTACCTCAGCTCTGAAAGTTGTGAGGTGGGCTTGTGGAGTAATAGAGCGCTTCTCGGCCGGAACTACAGACTGCATCAAGCACACCATTGATATCCACTGGCCTCTATTCACAGAATCCCCAACAAACATAAGCCTCTTCCCTCTCAACTTCTCCCACATCTCGGTCACATTCCACCTAAACACCACATGACAAACTCAATTTCCAACGCTAATCCTCCGGACAAAAACAAACGCAGAACAAAAACCTCAAACTGTACCTCTTTAGATTGCAGCCGTGGGGCTGCCATCTCCAGTGCTGGTAAGCAAGGTCAGGCCTCCCATGCTTTGAGCAAGCCAATTGATCGGACATATAAGGGCAATCAGAGCCGTTGTACAAAGGCCTCGATACCGTGTCGAAAACCCATCTTCCAGAAAAGAAATCACACTCCTCCGCCGCCTCCTCCGCCGCCGTGCTCCGGCGGGCAGCGGATGAGAGCGAGACCCTTCTCCCGCTGTACTCCACGGTGGAGCTGCAGGTACTAGATTTATCCAACGGCGCTGAAACAAGAGGTACAGTTTGTACAGTTTGATCATCAGTATTATCGTCATCTGAAGCGGATTCTTGGACAGAAAAGTGGGTTCTAACATCATTGTGATGATCGCCATTGTTGTGGATTTCTTGGATGTGGACTTCGTTGTAGAGAATTGTGAGGAAGATGAAGATGATTAGCAGGAGAGCCAGTAGAGGAAAGTGGCTTCGCTTCTTGCTTTGCCAATTCTGCATTTTTGCTTGTTTCAACTACAGTCGCTCTGCGCATTCACTCATTTTCATCCTCAATTGTGCATAGTATTAATACCTCGTGCAAGATATTTTTTTGCATAATTAAAGAAAAAAACATGTTTGATGTTAAATAAGTAAGAGGAAGTCTCTTATTAGACTGCTATCATAAAAAATCCCATTTCATGACTAATAGGAAAAATGATAATCTTAAAAAAAAATTAAATTTATAGTAACTCCGTTGCAATAAGTAGAAGTAAAAATTTAATTTTAACAATAATTATATCAAGGCGGGAGATAGTACTATTAATGGCACGACTGGTATAGACAAGCATGTTTTAATTAAGACTCGCGCGCATTTAGTACTCCCTTAGATTTTTTTTATATTGGTATATTTTCGTTTTTGATATGGTCTTTTTATACTAGCACATTCCTTTTTGGTAAACTTTAGATTATTTTCATCCACTAAATTTATTTTTACACCCTCGATACAATCTCGATCACATATTTTACTTTTTTAAAAAAATAAAAATATATGCACGTTGACATTGTGCCAAACACAGGGAGTACATGGAAATCAGGGAATTGTCGGAGAAATTGTGCGAATGAATTTCTATTTCTATTTCTATTTGACCTGGTTTTCTTTTAAATATTACGTACAATTAGGGGTGTGAATCTCTAATCAGATTCACGCTAAATGTTATACTACAATTATGTGCTATGGGATTTGAATAATCAGATTTGAATTGACATGTGACGTTCACTATTTCTAACCTCATATGTTTAGTTAGGTGAATTAATTTAATCAATTCTCTTAATCTAACACTTTTAGCTCTAATTCTGATTCATTTACATGTTTATTAGGCGGATTAAATTTTACTGGATGTGTTATTTTGAGAATTTTCATATTAGTGGATTGATGACAAAAGGATATTGGATTCATTTAGTTAGAAGTCAATTAATTTAATCCATTTAACCGGCAAACTCATTTAACTCAATTATTACTCGTTAATGTTTTATATTGCGTGAATTAGATCGGACTGGATTCGTAAGTGTCCACCTATGTGAAGCACTAATTAATTTCTAAATATACTTAATTAAAAGTACAACTAGAATAAAACATTTATAAGTGCTGAATTTAATGGTATCAAGAGTTTAAAGTATGTCTATATTTATAATTTTGATAATTTTTACAAATTTGTATTCCTGTCTACTATAGAATGGTTGGTAAAATCTTGGGAACACCGTCTTTTAATAAGTATATGGAAATATGGAGATTAATTAAAATAATAAAAAGGTAAAGGTTTTAGTTGCAATATTAAAAACTTATTATAAAATGTGTAACAGTTACTCTCTTCGTCCCACTCTAAATTGCTCATTTACTTTTTCACGATCTTCAATGAGCATGTTTGACCGTAAATATCCCTAGTTACATATAATAATGCCACATAAAAAATAAATATTTAGAAAATACATGTTAAGACAAATCCAACAATATCACGATATATTTATTATTTATGTAATAATTTATATTTAGAGTCAAAGTTTACAAAGGTTGACTCTCAAAAAGTAAATAAACAATTTAAAATGGGACGGAGAGAGTATAAATTTTATGACTCGTTTAATGCAATCCAAAAATTTTATTTTAATTTTTTATAATTTACAATTTAAACATTAATATTTCAATGATTTATAAAATCGATAGTATTTCAAGAAACAGACTCAAAATTATTTTTAGAAGGAGTGGGAATCTACAAAATCGCCGCTTGTAATAGATTTGATAAAGTATACAACAATATGGTAAAGAAGAATGTCTTTGTTGAAAGAACCACATATGTTAACGGAATAAAAGTGAGATTACACAATTTAATTTACTTTTTAAAAAAATACTCCCAAGTTTGTTGACTTCGTTAAGTCTGCCGTGAGTGTTCCAAAATCGTTGTCGATTTCCCATTGGGCCGTCTCAAAATCAACTAAAATGGGCCCAAACATTCCTACTAAAGGGCTGGACTATATTTTTTTGCAAAATGGGCCCAGACATGCCTAGCCAAAATGTCTAACCAAATTGGGCCTAGCAAGCCTAACCAAAGTTAGGCCGATCTATCTTATTGGGCCAAACAAATTGGGCCGACCTATCTTACTGGGCTAAACAAATTAGGCCGATCTATCTTATTGGGCCAAGCAAGTTAGTCTGATCTTATCTTACTGGCCCAAACAATTTGGGCCGATCTATCTTATCTTACTGTTAGTCTATCTTATTTAGCCAAACAGATTGGGCCCAAACGCCAACTGGTCCAAACAAATTGGGCTGAACGCCTATTATTGATTAGCAGTCATGGTTGCGTTGGTTTTTTTATTTATTTAACGAAAATAAAATTTTATTCACACCTCATATTAGCAAAGTCTTGGGGAAGCGTCTTTCCATATGTCTATGGAAAAATGAAGTTGAATTAGAATTATGGAAAGGTAAAAAATTTTAATTACAATATTAAAAATTTATTATACAACATGTAGTGGTTGTAAGTTTATGACCCGGTTAATGCAATCCAAAATTTTTATCTTGATTTCTTCTAATTTGCTGTTTGAACCTTATTCTTTCCATAACTTATGAAAATACCGTCTCTCAAGAGACGGACCCCATCATATTTCAATAATTAATATAAAAAAATTTAACAGTTATTTTCAAAAAATAAAAATAAAAATAAAAATTTAACTGTTTATTCAGCCATTTTCACTCTTCATTTTTTCAGAAAAAATAAAAATAGAAAACAAAGAAAATTAATTGTGTTTAAAACATTTTTGTTTAAAACAAAGAAAATAAATTGTGTTTAAAACAAAGAAAATAAATTGTGTTTAAAACATTTTAACTCTTCACTTACTATAAAGTGGTTACTACTACTAGATCATTCTTTCTGCGTTTAAAACATTTGTATTTTCCGGAAAAACAAAAAGTGAAAATGTAATTCTGATTTAGGCAGTGTAATTCAACTTTTCACTGTCAAAAATCAAGAATTACCAGATTTTATATTACATAAAAATGACTCATGACATTCTGAAGCTTTACAACGAATTCACACATTAGTTGCAGTCTATATATGATTTTACTGTGATTGTTCTAAATCCTTTACAACGAGATTACTTGAACGCTGTAGCAACATATGTCTTGGGTTGCGCACGATAAGATGCAGATTTTTGAATAATGCACGCAATCTTACTATTCTCTCTATTATAGTATAAGTGTCTTAATTAGTCACTAGCAGACAGTTGCAGTGTGGTAATTTTCTCGTGCAGGAGAGTTCCTTGTGAGCACCATGATTTGACGATCAGGTGGTTGACCCTTAAATGTCGCAATTTACCTTTTTGTCAACCTGTGATGCCAGGACTACGGGACCCTGCGGGTGAGGGATTTCGCCTTTTTCCATGGCTCTATGGTCTTAGTTAGTTCACTAGAGAAAGTTTCAGAAAATGTGGAATGTTCATAAGCTTATGAACAATCCACTGTACCTTTTAACTTAGATGTTGTAAATTTTAATAAAACTTAAATAATGTATTTTAAAAATTGTAAATTGTAAGGCGCATATACATCTCGCCATGCAATCATTTTTGCTTAAAATATAGTCAAATCTGCCGCGAAAAACTTCTTTAACAATCGAAAAACATATTTCAACTTATCTTCATCACACATTCCCATACTTCTGCAAAATAAACTCAAAATATGAGATTGATGATCGATTGATTCTGAAAAAAAATGAAGCTAAAAGATACCCTAACAATTTAAGCAACAAATGCAAAACAACATACCTAATGTGATAGTGGTGTGATAGTCAAGATATGAAACTCTTGAAATTTTTTTATCATGATTAATCAACTATGATACATGGGCTGCTGTGGAGTTAGACAAAGAGAGAGTGGCAAGCTGGGCTCGGGCTGGAAGTCTTGAAGAAGAAAAAGAGTCCACTTCAATCCAAAGCCCAAGTGAGGAACATGGTGGAGGAAGACCCGTAAGAGTAAAACATACCACTCTTTGGCTGAAGGATTAGAAGCATTAAGGGAGGATTATCAGGGAGGTTATGTGTGGCTTTTATTATAAGTAGTGGTGTTATTTCCTCTCTTGTTTACTTATGCTAATACTCATCCTTAATTAAGCTTTACTGGAAATTCCTACTATTTCTTGATTTACTTAAAAGACGTTTTCCCTCTTTCTTTTTTTTTTTGAAAAATCAATCATTTCAAGATGTTGGGAAAAACGCCCAGCGACGATTACAATGAGTGGAATCTACATCTAACCTAACTAGACTCTAGCAATAACTAACATATTGCAAGGATATCAAAATTACATGTAAACCAGACTGATCGTCTGTACTATTACAGACTTGAGATCTAAGAAAAAAATGTAACATCGCCCATGGGGATATTCCCGCAAAAATCACGACCACTTGGCCCATAGGAGCATATCATGCATCAATATCACTGTGCCAAACAGGGATCTTCCACAACTGTAACACCATTTGATTCAACCACGATATATATTGTCCAAGTTGTAAACACTTTGAAAAACATAGATATGACTAATCCAAATTAATGAAAACCCAAAAATAAAACCATAAACAAAATTACGAACGCAAGATCTGAACAAGTAGATTGAGAACAATACATCAACATGAACAACTAAATTGGGTTATCTATATGAACACAACGATCTAATCGATTAGGTTAAAGAACAAAACTGATCCGTGGAGATAAATCTTATCTTTATTCAATAACAAAAATATGAATTAAAATAAACTATTAATGGAAAAAATATTAAAGAAGAAGGGTTGTGTCAAGAGAGGCTGCGGCAAGAGGGGTTTGCGAAAAGGATATGCTACTCCATTAACTTGGTGATATAGATGTCATTCCCCAATTAAAATTTTATCATGGCATAATTAAGTTACCTACTTTTCGAGATTAAATACTATATGATGTTCGGTTACTCCCTCGGGGAATTTACACACTTTGTTTTGGATGTCTCGGGCAAATCTGCATACTTACCTCTTAATGAAATATTTAGCATTCTAAAAGACATAATTACCCATAAAATCTTCAAAAAATTATCCAATGAATTCATCCCATCCACTACTCACTTAAACCCTAATTTAGCTCACCCCTCATCTCTCTCCTTCTTTTGCCTCAGCGCCACCCCTTTCTTGCCTCAGCGCCACCCCCTTCTTGCCTCAGCGCCACCCCCCTTTTGCCTCACCGCCACCCCTCTTTTGCCCCTTTAATCCCACCACCGCCACCCCTCAATTTGCCCTGCCACCGCAACTCCTCCCTTCGCCCCTTTAATCCCGCCACCAACCCTCCATTTGCTCCGAGAGGAGGCGGCAATGACGGAGGATAAAAGAGTCGGCGGCAGATCTGGGAAGAGTGGAAGATGCAGAGAGAATATCCAGTAGAAATTATGTGGAGAAGGCAGGGGTCATTTTGGTTATTTCACATGTGTCAAATTCAAGAAAGAGTTTCTCTTTCTGCAGGTTTCCTTAGGAAGAAGGGGGTACATTTATTGAGGAATATTGTTTTCTTTTGATTACTTTTTGAAATCAGTTATAGACTTGACAATAAAAACACAAAATTTTATGTTTATTTTATTTGACTACTATAAACCTATATGTCTTGGATTCTAGGTAGAATGAAAAGGGAGAGAATCATATCGATCATGCATAAAATAGAGACAGTTTACTTCTTTGTCAGCCTTCAGGTTTTTGGTTCGAATCGTTCTACTCACTCGAGACAAGGACACATTTCCATTTTTAGAATTTGTCATCACAAACAACGCAAAATGAACATGGCAGCAAAAAAAACATTCTAATTAATTTGCAACAACAGATGTTTCTACCTAAGTGTACAAAACCCCCCATTTCAAAGGACCGTGCCATAAAGATAAGCAGAAACTAACAATTCATAAGAAGAAGAAGAAAATGGGGAATAATTCATCTAAATGGTACAAATCTTCATGCACTTGCGTACTTCTTTGCCTTTTTAGCGTGCTTCTGAACAACGAGATGATATCGGAAAACCATGCCGCTATTACAAACCACGTTGCAGATGGTGCAAACCCTGACGGAATCAGTTGCCACCCCTCCTTTAAGAACCTTACTCAAATTGGCCTCGAAGCGTTCGGTTACATCGTCGGAGGCCACATAAGGGGCAGGATTAATCCTACATAAGGGGCAGGCATGATTCACCATCTTGCCCAATTTATGCTGATCGAGTATGCCCTTGCTGTTGCAATCAACCTTACAAACATCACGACATCATTTTAATTTTCTTGGGTGCCTTTTGGGAAACTTTCATCCTTTGATTGTTACCAACATCAGCAGCCAGGTGACTGATCAGATTCTGCATGGATGTGTCTTTCACCATGAGGAATCTAACAAATAAACTTTAACCAATTTTAATAGTGTACATGTAAATTCAATAAGAATAACGGCAACCTTACTCCTCCATAGACGGGTGGTATTGGAATCGGGTACCCATAAGGGTGAGGGAAGAAAGAAAAATACAGATTCACTGCCAAAGACGAAGAAGCCAGAATAGTCTTTGACGTCGCCAACTGAGATGATGTTGTATCGACACGGGGATTAAAGTATTCATGTATCACCTTATTGACGCTCATAAGATATTCATGATGCGGATAGTGGTAGCAACGGGGGAAATCAGGTGGTGGAGGGCTGTTACTGGCCAAAAAATGTCCAACTCCAGTCACCAATTTAGATCCACAATATAAGAGTAAAGAATCTGGTTCCAAACATGCGGTACGCATAGAGAAAAGTTATTTTGCACATAAGTTTGGTGAATTACTCCTTCTATTATCAATTACTCAATTAGTTTTACGATGAAACTCCACTGAGTGTATGTGTTGGCCCAACTCATATCTTATTTCTATATGGTATGGTTGCACTTGCTTTGAGTTTTCATCCACACGTCCCATTTCTTTAATGCATTTGTGTCTGATTTCTAAAGTAATTATATATTTTTCACTGTCATAGTTTCACTCCTCTGAAAATTTATTTATCATGTGTGGAGGTGTAAGCCGAATCAAATGATGTCACGTGTCTAATGAATTAGTTATTAATATTTATTTTCAAAAAAATGAAATATCAAGTAGTGGGTGCATTATTTAACACACAACACACCCACGCCTCCATATACAACAAAACTCCACTAACAAAATTTTCTGATATATGGTATCTCTCGAATTTCATTAACCAAATCTGAACTAGTATATGAATCAAAATGTCCAAAACCAAAAAATGTCCAAAACCTAAAAATGTCCAACTCGAGTCACCAATTCAGATCCATAACATAAGAGTAAAGAATCTGGTTCCAAACATCTGGGACACCAGGAAGGCACCAGTGCACACAATCAGCATAACTCCTAGGATCCGACAGCTGATCCTGAGTGAGATTAGTCCACTGCCTTCTATAAATAGAAGGATGCGCATCCTTCCTATAATCCGACAACTGTGTTATGTTCAAATACTGCACATGTAAGCCTCTCCCTCTCAGCTCATCAATGGCAGCTTCTACTATCTCCATCATCCCCCTGTATGCCCAGCTTCCCCTGTACCCTTCATCGGTTATCAACTCTGTTTCGCCGTAGCAGTTCCCGCTTCCCCCGCTCTTGTTCCAATCTTCATCCCTGTGTTTACACATTCATTCGTTAGCGAATTCGATTTAAAAAAAAAACAAAATTAGATGAATGAGTAGGAGAGAGAATGAAAAGAATGCATACGTTTTATGAGATGCCGATAAGCTCGTAAAGAAGATTTTGGTCTTGGATCGGTTTATTTGCATGTCTAGCCAATCCGCCCATGCCCGAATTGCCATTTCATAGCGACGCAGTTTCATTTCGACATTCTTGTATACTCCGTCGGGACTGTCAAACGATCCCCACCTGACCAATTACAATTATCGAGTCAAATTGACAACCTTTTTCTTTAAAATTTGATCGTCTTAGCATGTATTTTTGTATAATTAATTTTAAAATATCTATTGGCTCTATGTAATTTAAAATACTAATGATTTAAAAATATTAATTAATAAAAAATTATGCACCTATAGAGAGATTATTTATTTTTTTGTTACTTAATTTTCGTGCCGAGTTGATATTTTGAGAAATGGGTAATTTGGAAAGTAGTAGTACTTACAAAAGGGTCATTGTAGGTTCCAACCACCATTTAAAAGAGTCAAATACGAGGATGTCCGCATCATTCCAGTGCTTAGCATGCTTCTCAATGGATCCAACTCTTATGATTCGATTCAAAACATGGTGATTTACCGGGTCGTCGCAATTTGACTCCACAAGCAGCGGTTCCCAGTAAAAGTCCATCGTCACATTATACTCCTGGCAATAAAAAAGCAGCCGACGCACTTCAGTTCAATTCAATTCAATTTAGTTTTGGTGAAATTCAGATTAATTTGGTTACACAAATACTATTTCTCAATCAAATTTAGTGAAGTTCAGTTCAGTTCTAATTGGATGAAAAGAATACGTGCTTACGAATGCTTGGAAAGTGATCAACGAGCCTTTCCAGACGTTGGATTTGGAGAAAGGTGGAATGGATGAATCTAGCAAGCAGAGGAGGGACACCCATTGATTCTTGTTCAGTGAATCCCCCACGAAAACCATTCTCTTTCCCCTCACCTTCTCCAGAAACGCTGTCGCATTGAACCTGTTTACAATCGGTGCACAAATGAAAACGGGTCGGGCTTTCTCATTGAAACATTGGCAGATCAGAAATTGACAGCACTCGCACATAGGAAATAGGCGAGTTTCCCCAATAAAGCGTTGGCAGATCAGAAACTGACAACACTTGAGAAAACGGGTCGGATTTTCTCAATCGGATCAGAAACTGGCAGCTCTAAAAAATGTACCTGGGCAGGTCACAATGATGAGGCTGCCACCTCCAATGCTGAAACTTGAACTCACTTCTGCCATACTTGTTACAAGCATAATCATCCGCCATGAAAGAGCATTCTTGCTCTTTGTATAACGGATGCGACTCGTTGTCGAAAACCCATCTCCCGGAAAACAGATCGCATTTCGCCGGAGCATCGGCCGGCTCGGGATTTACGCTTTCATCTCGCACAATTATCCGGCCGGGTGATAGGTGGTGGAGCAGAGCAATGAGTGAGGCGGTGAACAAGAAGATTACACCAAAACGCAAGTTTGAGTGCTTCATTACACTCATGTTTTGCTCTCTGATTGCTGTTGGAATCAATCCATTTTGTTGTGGAACAGAATCAAGTTGATTGTTTATGTTTTGTGTAAGAGATTTTGTCGTTTGGAGAGATTAGGATTCGGAATATATGTGTATTTGTAACGGAGCCAATATTTTATGGGTTTGGTTAGGAGTTAGGACACTGAACACGTGTATGGATTCTGGAAATTCTGTTTGCTTACTGATTAAGTAATTGTTTATGCAAACTGTTTGATTTTGTAAATCTGGTTTGGTAAATAATTGGAGTGCGTCTCGTGAAAGACGATCTTTCCATAAGTCATGGAAAGACCAAGGTTTAAAGTGTAAATTAGAAGAAATGAAGATAAAATTTTCGGGTTGCATGAACCGGGTTATAAATTTAATAACTACTACATGTTGCATACTAAATTTTTAATGTTGCAACTAAGACCTTTTCCCTTTTATTATTCGAATTAAACCCCGTCTTTCCATAAGCCTATGGAAAGACCGTCTTTCCCAAGACTTTGCCAAATAATTGTTCAATGTTTCATTAAAAAATTAATTAATAAGTACTAAAAATATATAAGCTAGTTCAAAAGGCCGGTCTCATATAAGTTTTTTTTAGTAAAAAATTGATAGACAAAATTACCCAATTAAACCTTTTTAACTTGTTCGACTTAAGTAAAATGCTTCATTTGTCTCATTTTAAATTGTAATTTAATTATTTATTTATTAAGTTTGAATATAAAATTAAATTAATGTATAAGTTTTCTTGATAAAAAAAATTAAGGATCAAATATTTTTTAAATAAATTGATGAAGTGTGTAGTTTTGAAATGGAGAAAACAGCAACCAAATAGCTGATTACCAAATACAGTATCGTCAGTCAATACTTGATTATTCTATCTTTATTATGAGGATCGGTCAATTAAAAAAAAAAACTTTCAGCTTTTCCGATAAAAAACTAATTGTTAAATACATTTTTGTACTTGTTCGACCGAAATAAAAAACTAAATGACAAAAATCAACTAAAAAGTTAGTACCAACTACCCTCGTTATCCTCGATCCACTTGATTATTGTACTCCCTTTGTTTTTTTTATCATAGTGACACACTTTTTAATTTAATATATTTTTTTTATATTGATATTTTCTATTTATAGCAAGTTTAAAGTTATTACATTCATTCATTTTACTTTTTTTTCTTTCAATTTAATTTCACCCACTCGTTTAACACTCCTAAATTTTATCACCAAAGTAATGTGCCACTATAAAGAAACAGAGGGAGTATCTTTATTATGTGGATCGGTTATAAATTAAGAAAACCTATCAGCCCACTCTTGTCCAAATTAGTCTCTTCATGTTTAGGCAATATTTTGTATGCTTAGAGACAGGACATGTCTAGTTGAATTAGTTGGTGATTAGTTGAGTTCATTAATGTTGAAATGTGCTGAAAATTAAATTTATTAGATATTAAATCAGGCAAAGTCTTAAGAAAAAACCGTTTCCATAGGCTTATGTATTAGTTGCAATACAAAATTTATTTTTTTCATATTTTATAAAAAATACCGTTTTTCAATAGACGGATTCATAAATTAAGTTTAGATAAAGTCTCAGGAAAGACCGTCTTTCCATAAGGTTATGGACAGTCCAAATGGACTTTTACATTAAATGTTGTAATTTTTTTAATAAAATTTGAATATTTCATTTTATAAGTTAAAAAAGTAATAATATGTATTTGAAAGTGAAAATATAAAAAATATTTTAAAAATTCTAAATTTTGTATGTAATTTAACAAATGTAGTTTATAAAGTAAAAAATAAGTATCTTGTCCATAAACTTATGGACAGATCGCGTGTCGTAAGTTTATTATGTTCTAATGTGTCTAAAAAGTCTTATTATATCCTCCATTATTCAATGTTTGTTTATGTGCAACTTTTATTTGTTAAAAATGTAATGATTCGTTGAACACACGGACCACGTTATTCACCTCATGATTTTACTGAACAGATACAATACTAATACTCGTAGTATTTTGTGCTAATTCGAAATCGAAATAAAATGCGTATCAAGTAAACATCAATTATAAATCCCCATAGTTCGATTAGTCTATGAAACAAACTCTAAAGTACTGCTCCTTCTTATAATCTAAGAGGAGCAGAAAAACATACATATTAGAAAACGAAACCCAGAACTAAAAAGCCCTAGCTCCTAAACTTATTTTGAACAATTAAAGTATTGAACCTAAATAATATTAGACGATGATGAAACTAACCCTGAGTTAGAATAATTAAATTAAATTAATCCAAGCATCATCTAGCAAATCTTTCCTGCAACGCAGGGCAGAGGTCCGGCCGCCGCCGTCAGATCCGGAACGGCGTTACCGTCGGCCACCGGAAGTGCCTGATACGCCGTGTACGCCGGAGTAATGCTGCCGGATCCCGACTGAATGAAATAAGCTCCGTTCAAAAACACATCACTTCTTGTGCTTCTCCATTTCCATGTCTGCCACGGGGCTATTCCGGCCGCTTCTGTGTGTCTGTCTGTCACCTGTTGCATGTTTAATGACAGTGATCAGAATGCAAATGAAAATGAATCTTGATTGACACCAAAAAGTAGTGATAGAGACGGTGAAAATTCATAGCGAAACAGTAGAATAAATCATGCAGAATTCAGTAAAAGACTGAATCACTAATCAACCACTGATCGTAAATACATTTGTAATTTTATTGGTTCCACATGAGTCACTATATGATTTAGTTTAATTTCACTATATTTATAGTTACTCACACTAAGGCCCTATTCTCCTCGAGCTTATATGAACTTCAATTCAGTTCAACTTATTTAATTTGGTGAAATTTAGCTTTATTTAGCAATATTATTATTTTTAAACAAACTTATTTTAGTTCAATTCAATTCAAATCAGATTTGTTCAAATAAAATCTAAAGAATGAGGCCTAAATTGTGTGTACGTGCAAAAATAAATCACTGAAAAGTGCAACTGAATATTTTAATACAGCAATTGAAATCTAAAAAGATAATTAAGGATATTTAAAGCAACCAAACTATAATCAAGTTAATTTTTTATTAACGTAAATAAAGAAAAGTAAAATAAATTGAACAAGGTAAGTTAAGATGCATTTAATTACAGTGTCATGAAAATATACCACTCACCTGCTTATCTGCAGAGTCCGGAGCCACGAAGTAGTTCCCTTCGCTTAGAATAGTAGGGTTTGCACTTCCGCCAATGGCATACTTTTGCCACTTATCGTACCTATTGTTTACAACATGAGCGTATCCATATCTAACCCTGAAATTAATAAATTAAAAATGTTTGTTAATTGCAAACAATTAATAATCAATAACCATAGACCTCAAAATAGCGGAAATTATTTTTAAAAATTAAAAAGAGAGAAAAATCGTACCTAGGCATTCTTTGCACACATCCGGGGCCAAAATAGTTGAAAGCAACCGTTACTTCCATAGTCTTGTCGTCGGGAAAGGTGTCGGAATGTCCGAGCAAGACCACCTTATCGTGCTGGGTGAAGAAGTTGTTAGAAATAGTAACCGCGGTGGAAGCGTGCGTTACATCAATAAGACCATCAAATGCTCGGGAAAGGCTGCAATGATCGACCCAAATTTTGGAAGATGAAAGGATTCCAATGGCGTCACCATCGGTGACGCCATTGGAATCGTTCCCATGGACCGGAATCCCCGGCTTGCATTCGTCGAGGGTGATTCCATGGATGATGATGTGGTTTTGACTTTGGATTTTAATGCATGGACCTCCATTCCCGAGGACAACTTTAGCTCCTCTTCCATCGATGGTCTTGTAGCTTTTCACGTAAAGGTCGTTTTCGAGCTTGATCACCATGTCCCTTTCGAAGATGATCCACAGGGGCTCGTCCTGGATCGAACCATATCTGAGAGTTCCAGGCTTGGGGTCCGCTACGTTGTCAGAGTCATCTGTGACAACGTAGATTCTCCCATTCTTACCGCCCAAGGCACCGCTTCCGAACCCTCTAGCACAATCCGCCAACTCTTGGCGATGCTGTGCCCAATTGGGGTTTCTTCTCCAACAAGCATCAATAACATTGAGAGGTCTTTCCTCCTCTTGAGCGTTTTCGAAAGTTGGAAATTGGGATTTTAGCTTATCAAAAGCTCTCTTGTATTTTGGTAAGTTGGCTCTAAAACTAAAAGTTGGATTTTGGGATTTTTGCTCGGATTTTGGATTTCGGGACTCAAAGTCTACTAAAGCTGACATTTGGGTATTTTGCTCATCAAAATCATCTTGGTACTCGTAGTTCAGCTTAGGCCGGTAAGCTTGAGCTAATGCTACTGAAAAAATCAATGAAACGACGAGAAAAATGGTCGTAGTATTAGCCATGGTTTAAAATGTTAGAGGTAAGGAATAAAGAGGTTGGGTTGATTTTGGATTGAGAGAAATGAATGTATTTATATGAATTCTCGAAAGATATAAAGTTGGTAAATAGGCAATCAGATATATTTTTTCTTTCAGATCTATATTATATTCAATATATTTTTACCTTATGTGTATTCTAGCAAAAATACATTATATATCTTTCTTTCTTTCTATATTGAAATCAAGATATGAAGATTACCTAAAGGTGTGTTTTAACCCGTCACTGCATTAAATTAACAAATTCACTAATATAATTATTGCGATGCCTAATTAATAGAGCTATACTTCCATGTGTAGGCCTGTAATTATTGTTGTTAATGAAAAATTGCGAATGTGCACAAAATGTCAATATAAAAGTAATAATTTCGATATACCACTCAACGGCCTCAACCATGGAATCATTTTTAACTGCTATATAATTTTTTCTAAAATAAAGATTACTGATATATAATAATTACATTTATTTTTAGCATTAATAAAAGAGTGCGTCTCTTGAAAGACGGTCTTTCCATAAGTCATGGAAAGACCAAGGTTTAAAATGTAAATTAGAAGAAATGAAGATAAAATTTTTGGGTTGCATGAACCGGGTTATAAATTTTATAACTACTACATGTTGCATACTAAATTTTTAATGTTGCAACTAAGACCTTTTACCTTTTATTATTCGAATTAAACCCCGTCTTTCCATAAGCATATGGAAAGACCGTCTCTCCCAAGACTTTGACTTAATAAAATGGTATCTATTATACATATCTTCCAGCAGGGATATATATAAGAAGTAAACTAATATTTAATTTTTTAAATCAAATTAATTTTCAGGTGGACGAAGACTGTAATTAATGCATGAGTGTATATATTGTGATAATGTTGAATGTCAATAAAATAATTCAATTTGAGGGCTTGAAATATTTTAATGGCGGATTTTGCTTGCTGGTATATTTGGACATGATCTCGTTCTTAATTGCGCGAATGACAAGATCAGTAGTATTGTATTCATATATATACTTGCCTCAAATATACACTTTGCAGTATGATTACTTGTATGAATCTATCAAAATATTTTAGCAATGAATGCTCACTTAATATATATTTTTATTCGTTAATCTTGAAAATAAAATTTAAGGAAATGGAATATAGTATAATCTATTTTGTTTAATATTTTAAAATTATTATCTTAAAATATAACTCAAACTATGATGTTACATATCGATGGAGGGCGAATGATGGCAATTTACTGTTTTTGAGTGTTGTTCGATTTTTGTTTTATTTCGGAATTTATTTTGAATTTTCTTTTTTTTTCGAATTCATTATAGTATTTAATGTTGAATTTCAAGGTATTTTGGGCTTCCATCTTAAAACCAATTGGTACTAAGTGGAGGTGATACAAGACCTTATATAAAAGTCATTTAGTTCTTAAAAAACCGATGTACTCCCTCCGGTTTTTTTTCATTGACACACTTACTAAAAGTGGTATTTTTTTTAATTGGCACTTGCTATTTTGGGCAAGTTTAAGGTTTTTACATCCACTCATTTTACTTTCTCTTCTTTCAATTCAATTTCATCCACTCATTTAGCATCTCCTCAATTCTAACACTAAAAGATAGGTGCCAATGAAAAAAAAACGGAGGGGGTAAGATATATCTTTCAATATGCCCCTTAGCCCCCTCACGTGCGAACGTTGAAACACTCCACGGCCCATATTAGGTCAAATAAAAGGGGATCCACAAATTAGTTCAATAACCCAACCTGGGCTCTGATACCATGTTATATTTCAAGGTATTTTGGGCTTCCATCTTAAATCAACTGGTACTAAGTGGAGGTGACCCAAAACCTTATATGTGAGTCATTTCGTTCTCAAGAAACCGATGAGCGCCTATGATCTTTCTTTCATAAGAAATGTAGTGAAACATTTATATATCTAGCTGGCTATAAGCAACACATGATGTGGCTTTAAGTATCCATACCGTCCTTAAGTACTAGGATTCTTATAGAGCGCGGGCAACCATTTTTCAGTACTCTTGCAAGATACTACAATTTATGCATTCATTATGTAATTATTTTCTTGTCTGCAGACTTGGGGGGTCTTTTGTTCCTCCAGCCTTAAACAACCAACAAACGATACTCCTCTTACACTTCTCTTTTAATAAAATAGTTAAAATTTAAAAATAATGCATTGATTATTCAATATCAAGAACCATATTAAAGCTAAATAGCACCACCACGATCATAAGCATCAGGAGTAAGTGAAACTTCACATATTGTCTTTTCAACTGAGTAGGACAGATGTAAGATATTCAATTTGTTTGGTTGAACTTTATAATATATTAATATTATTTATATTTAAAATATTATAATTATTTTTATAATACAAAATTAATAAATAATATTATTTAGGGAAAGTCTCAGGAAAGGCGGCCTTTCCATAAGCTTATGGACAGTCCTCGGGAGCATTTGACTTAAATATTGTAATTGTTTATAAAATTTAAATATTGCATTTTATAAGTTAAAACAAGTAATAATATGTATTTGAAGGTGAAAATATAAAAAAATATCATCTAAAAAAATATTTTCAAAATTTTAAAATTTTACATGTAATTTAAGAAATGCAGTGTATAAGGTGAGAAATAAGTGGCATGTCCATAAGCTTATGGACAGACCGCCTGTCAGGAGACTCATTCTATTATTTATATAAGAAAATAATACATTCTTACTAATATATTGTAAATATCTTTTATACTTAGTATAAATTATGAAATAATATTACTTTTCAAAAATAATATGAATATTAATTTTATTAATATTCAATATGTATTCCATATAAAGGTCCACAAGTAAAATTATTTAAAAAATAACGTATGATATTCATTTTTTGTCTTAAAATTATTTAAGTTAAAGTATAACATTACTATCCTAAATGCATCGGTTAACGCATGCTTTTAGGTGTTAGATAATCGATCAGAACTGGGGAAGACTCAGCAGGGATTTGTTCCAAGATGGCGGGCCAGAAGATTGAGGAGGACGATGACCAGTGGAGCGGCCAAAGAAATGTCCACCACCAGAGGTTGCCATATTGGCAGATGGTGGAGCCAAAAGTGAAGAAGGAAGTTGGGGTATCATTCCTAGGGTAAGATTTGGGAATCGTGTTACGTCCTATTGGGAAAATCGTAAAACTAAAATCAGGGAAATGGAGTGATTAAAATATCAATCAAACACTAACAAAGAGAATCAAAATCTCTGATTCCCTTTCCTTTTCCCGATTTACCCCAACCAAACGCACCCTAACTATGTAGCATTTACATCGAGAATTCAAGTATTATATACATCATTGATAAAGAACTATTCATAATGGCAAATATGTAAAATAATATTTTTATCATATGGAGGTTCGGAGTCTACTCGGCTGGGACAAGATTATTGGTTTCAATCCATATGAGTTTATATATCAACTTATATGGATAAACCCGTAGATTTTAATCTATGTGGATTTATATACCAATTCATATGAGCAACCCCCGAGTTTCAATCCATATATTGATCCATGTGGATTTAACCCATATGGGTAAACTCGCAATTTTCAACTCAAATGGGTGAATCCGCAATCAACCCACAAACTCAGCCCGTCTAACACATATCTTTTCAATTACGACCATTCGATCCATTACACATTTGATTCATTACTCATTTCACATGTACCCACTCATGCTTAAATATAGATCACCCGATTGACTTGCTGGTTACATACTACCACCGTTCATCATTTTCTTAAAGATTAGATTAAATCTACGTTCTCCCAACCTAAGTCAATACATCGTACAATTCAATCGCACCCCTAAAAAGAAACCGATTACATCATACTGTGCATACTGTTAATCAGCAATAAGATAAGCAAATAGAATCTGATTCCAGACATCCGGAACTCCGGGGAGGCACCAGTGGGTGCAATCAGCATAGGTCCAAGGGTGGGCAATCTGGTCTTTTGTCAGCGGCCTCCATTGTCGCCGGTGAACGGTCGGATGTCCATCTTTCCGATAATCCGACAGCCGAGTTATGTCGAGAAGATCAATCTTAAACCCTCTCCGTTTTAGGTTTAGGACAACATCCTCAGTAATGTTCATCATCTTCGGGTCGGTTTCGGTGCCCCGAATGTTTCCCTCCGCCGTGGGCAGCGTTTCCTTCGTGCATCTTGCAATGCCCGCCGACGACCCCCAGTTTTCCGGCCTGTTCCGTACATGCAATCAATCACATGGACAATTATCTTTTAAATAATTTAAAGCATATAAATTATTAAAATGTTGAGAAATTTTTTTAGACGAATCTCATTTCAATAACTTTTAGTTTTTTCAGAGTTCAAGAAATTTTGTTACAATAAATAAAATAAATATCCAAATTTCTCATTAATTAAATAAATTACAAAATAACTCGGTCCAACGATTAGTTGGTCTTGAACAAAACTTTGTGAACAATCCATGTATTTTAACTCATGATAATACTGTTTTTGGCCCGCTGATTTAAGTGGGTTAAAGTGATAATTTTCATTCGCTGACATCATGCACATGTGTTAAAAGGGCCCAATCTAATATTCTTTCTTCATGTGGAGTAATATTCAAGTTCATATGAGATGAAAAGGATAATTTAAATATTTCATTGATTGATTTTTTGCTATTTCATTTACACGTTTCAAATTGTGCCAATTTTACATGTACGAACTAAAATACTCCCTCTGTCCCAGCCAAATCTGCACACTTACTATTTGGAGGTCAAAATTGTTAAAATTTGACCACATATTTGAGTAGATATATGAAAAATAATATTATCGTATGATATATTGTTAGATTCGTCATAACATGTAGTTTCTAAATATCAATTTTATATGTGTCGTTATTGTCCGTAGTTACATATATTTACAGTCAAACATATTTTTTGGAGACCGTGAAAAAGATTCTGTGCAAATTCCCCTGGGACGGAGGGAGTAGTAAATTCACTGTTTTAATTGGACCAGAAAGAGTACATTAATTTATTATTAATAATAGTAAATTATACTGTATTTTCAAGAATACGCCTGCCTGTATCCCTTGGCTATACTATTTAAATATAAACATATCTCCTTATATTATGGGTGATAAGTTAATGATTTACTCTTTATTACCGGGGATACAATAAATATGGTATATGCCCGAAGTACCGAACATGAACAAATTATAACGCTATAACTTTTATTTAAAATTATCTACTACACAGCCTTTCAAGTGATCCGATTAAACCGCCAACCCGAATTAACCCGTGTTCGTACTTTATTAATTAGAAGAATCAACTGAATTTAAGAACATACCGGGTATGGGTTGGAGACATGCTGATCCAGAATAATCTGGTGTGGTTAATGTTGAGATTGCTAATAATGAACTTAGACCATGTCTTCAGCGCCATCTTGTAACCTCGCCTGGATTCCATATCTTTTGCATTGTCAATTGGAGATCCTTTTCTTCTGAAATCATCCATATAAATAATATGATAAGTATTTGGGTAAAAGAAATGGTTTAATTAGAATAATAAAAGATAAAATGTCTAGGTTACGATATTCAAAAATTATTATGCAGCGTTTAGTAGCAATAAAGTTTCTTTTAATTTACACTTTAAACATTGATCTTTCCATGACTTATGGACAGACGAGACTCTTCTGTTCGACTCTCACCTACACGCACAAAATACTCCACACTAAAGAAAATTTGTAAATTTACACGTCAAACTGGTTGGTGTGGACTACTGGTTTGAATAGGAAAAAAACAAAATTTTGCACTGGAGCTTAAATTGGCGTATTAGAAATACACGATCAAAATTAGGATTTGAAAAGAAATTGTAATTTCATACTTACAAGACTTTCAATTTGGGAACAGAGCTCCACCAAAGGAAAGAATTGAAGACGAGAATATCCGCATTTGACCAAGATTTGGCATGCTTCCCAATGGAGTCAATCCTCACTATTCTTTCACTCAAGTGATGGTTCGATGGATCGTCGGAGTTTGACTCCACCAGTAATGGCGACCAGTAAAAGTCAACCGTCGCGTTGTATTCCTATCAATTTTAATCCAAAAATAATTTAATTGGAAAGAAATGGGAAGAAGAAGAAAAGTGTAGATTTACCTTCGCTGTAAAACTGTACAAATTTCCTTTAAGCACTCTAGACTTGAACCCAGGAGGAATGGAGGATTCAATTAAGCACACCATTGAAACCCATTGATTTCGATCCAACGAATCCCCAACAAACATGAGCCTTTTATTTCTCAGCAATTCCAGTAACGCTTTTGCATCAAACCTTAACAAAATAAATAGATTGAACTGAATTGTTCTGATATAATGAACTGAACTGAATTGCAGTTAAATTGAAAAGAATGACGTCTTACTTGGGGAGATCGCATTGGTGGGGCTGCCATCTCCAATGCTGGTAATTCAAATCCTTTCTATGGAACTTTTCACAAGCCAAATCCTCAAACATAAACGAGCAATTCCAATCCCTATACAGCGGATATGACTCGTTATCAAATACCCATTTCCCCTTAAAGATGTTACACTTAGGTTGCCCTGTCTCGACCAGACTCAAAAC
This sequence comes from Rubia yunnanensis, assembly GCA_037428765.1. Lineage (NCBI taxonomy): Eukaryota > Viridiplantae > Streptophyta > Magnoliopsida > Gentianales > Rubiaceae > Rubia > Rubia yunnanensis. The sequence goes on along the minus strand of CM075066.1, from coordinate 114,870,136 downwards.
TTCTGACGACTTTCTTGTAGAAATGGTGTCGTTTTTCAGGCTTTTTGTAGAAATGGTGTCGTTTTTCAGGCTTCTTGTAGAAATGGTGTCGTTTTCCAGGCGATTCGCGACGGAAATTAACGTTGTACCGTTAATGGCCGTCGCGGTCCGACGATCCAGTAGCCGTATATCCACCATGCTCTCTCTGCTCAAGTACATCACAGCCACCAAAAGAACTGAACAAACAAGAAACCAATTTCTGTAATAATGGAAAAAGCTTCCTTCAGTTTCCATAAGATTCTTCCATTTCCATGGATTCTTAACCTCTTCGCCGCCTTGCTTTCCCATGAAACAAAAATGAAAAAAAACACCCAATTCTCTCTGATTTTGTGATATTGGATTGACACAAAACAATTGATCTTTGGAATTCTGAAAAAACAAGGCAATAAATCTTTATGGGAAGACTTTGTGGTTTCCAATTCAATTCATCAATTGGGAATTACAGTTCAATGTACTATGAATGAATGGGAGATACGATATCATCGTTTTTATCACTCAAGAATGAGTCATCAATATTTATACGGTTACTAAGGTTTCCATATGTGGCCTTCTAGCTAGCCAGTCCACCGATAATTAATACTCTCGCCGTTCCAAATACAAATGTTTGACTATTAATAAATTTAAATGTTTTATAAAAAATAAAAATTTTAAAAATATTTTTTCTGATGAAATTAATAATATAACATGTGATGTAATTATTACTTATATCTGTGTAAATATATAATCAAAATTCAACCAGTCCGAAGTTTAGTTAGTTAGGCATGAATGGAGAATTTGTAAGGACGCGGTAGTATTAATTACCTTAATTAGGTGTGTATTGTGGCAATCTAGTAATAAATTAATGCTATAATTGCTATTACAATAACTTAAAAGATCTTTTATCTTTATTTTATTTGAAGCTGTTGAGGGATCATTGAATCCATTGGTTTTAATTAGTGATTAACATATTGCACGATATCCGATTATTTTGTCGCAACCATACAAGTGCAATTAGTATGCATTTTATTTTATTTTTAATTTAAAAGCATCAAAAAATTGTAATATAGTATTATTTAAAAATACAAATTATAATAAATATAATAATATACTACATAATAAGGCAAGGTATTAATTGCAAGGTAAAATGTCGTCAATAAGGCAAGGTAAAATCTTGAGAAATGTCGTCTTTCCATAATCTTATGGAAAAATGAGGTTTAATTAAAATAATAAAAGGTAAAAGGTATTAATTGCAATATTAAAAATTTAATATTCAACGAGTAATAGTTAAAAAGTTTATAACCCGATTCATGCAATCCAAAAATTTTATCTTCATTTATTTTAATTTGCACTTTAAACCTTGATCTTTCCATAGCTTATGGAAATACCGTCTTTCAAGAGAAGGACTCACATTATAATGTTATTATACATTAATTAAACTGGAGTCCGCATCTTGAAAGACGACATTTCCATAAGTTATGGACATACTAAGGTTTAAACTGCAAATTTGAAGAAATCAATATAAAATTTTCGAATTGTATTATTCGGGTCATAAACTTATAACTAATGCATGTTGCATAATAAATTTTTAATATTGCAACTAAAACCTTTTACATTTCTATAATTCTAATTCAATCATGTATTGTCATATGCATATTTTCCAAAACTTTGCCATTAAACTGATGATAAATTTTTTTTGAAAAGAATTACTGAAAGATTGATGGACCGAAGAATACCATTTGGTGACAATGTTGGAATCTGATTGACGTGTTCCTAGAAAAATAAAAGGGGCAAAGTGCATATAAAACCAAAACCTGTACAATTGATGAAAATACATATATATAACTATAAGTAAATATAATTCTAGATGTTTATGTTACATACAAATATAACCTTTATGGCAGTTTAATGTCGAAATTCAATAAAATACTATTTTATCCCTGTGTAAAAAAACATTAAAATTACTTTCATAACCCTTTGCCATCTTCCCCCTTTTACTGTCCATTTCATTGTTTTTCAAAAAACCAAAGTCGTGCTCAGCTTTAGTTCAGCTCGGGGCAGAGGCTCACCTACGACGGAGGCTCAGCTCGAGGTGGACGCGGAGGCGTCGTTTTCTTCTTTTTCTATGGTGCCGTCGACCTCCCTCTTCTCCACATGATTTGGCCAGAGCGGTGGACTGGAGGCATTGTTTTCTTCTTCTTCTACAGCACCGCCGTCCCCTCTCTTGTCCACCCGATTTGGCTAGAGCGGTGGACTGGAGGCGTCATTTTTTTCTTCTTCTACAGCATCACCGATGTCGTTTGCAGCGTGCGGCATCATTTTCTTCTTCTTCAACGGCACCGCAGGTCTCTCTCTCTTCTCCACTTGATTTAGGGTTTCTGGCAGCGGTGCTCAGCGGCGGCGTGACCTTGAGTTGGGCTTGGGTCTTCCGGCATGCTTTCAGACTCGGGCTTGGTTTTTGAATCCGTTGAATTATTCTGATTTTTTTTTTGGTAGCAAATTGGTGGTGGTGGTGCATTGGTGGTGGGATGGCAGGGATGGTGGCAGAGATGGGTGGTAGGGGGCATTTTTATCTTTTAAAATTTTGTAGTAAGTTAGAAGGGCCTTTTGGTCATTTTTGATCGATCGGTGGTTTGAAATGGTCAATCAATGCCGAAATAATGACTTTAGAGTTATATTTACACTTATGTATAATAGTTAGGATTATATTTCCACTAAAAATAACTAAATGTTATATCTGTATTTTCTCCAACATATAAAATTATATTTGCAAATTACCCAAAGAAAAATGAATCTGATTAATGTGTATGAGTATGAAGATCGTAACTGCTGCTCTTTGCAAATATCCAGTGATATTAACTGATCCAACAACTGAGGTGAGACCAGTGATCTAAGGAAGAATAGAAAAATACAATGTTAGCAAGGTTTGAAATTCAGGGGCAAAATGGCTAATATTTTCAAAACCTTACAGAAGTTTAGGGACTAAATTGCAAATAGCCAATAAAAAAAGAAAGCCCTCGTCTTCTTCAACATTCTCCGGCGCCGTCGCCATCGCCATCGTTCCTGAGCTTCCCCATGCGTCTTCGCAGGCTGTACAGCGTATCAGGTTCTTCCTCCAGCGAAGAAGACGCCGCTTTCGAGGCACGGTTCCGCGCCGTCATCCCCGCTCTTTCGTCGTCCCCTATCCGTCTTTCAATGCTCTTTGTTAAGAATGCATTCATGTCTCTGTTTAATCTATTGCTCCAACTAATGGTTTCGGCTCGATTTGTTGTTGTTTTCTGCAGGCAAGGATAAGGAAGTTTGTTGTCAGCTTTTATGGAGAAATTGCAGCCTAGATTCAGTGGCCTACATAAATTAGAGAGGAAGCTGTCAGTGATTACTAATGGTCGGAAATCATGGTATGGCGGTGATCTTTCCGGGTCGGAAATTATGCTCGATTTCGCAGCCCACGGCGACGGAGACGGAGCTCTCAATTTCGTATCGCCGGGAAACGGGTTTAATTCCGGGTCAATCCGATTTGGGTGGATCAGTTTAATTTTTTGGGCCTGATTAGTTAGGCTTTATCTTGAGTTGGGCCTAATTTCTAAAACATCACATCTAAATAATAAATCATCCTACTAAAATATTTAAACATCAAGGTTAAAAATAAATTATAAAATTAACTAGATTAAAATAGATTAAAATCACATAAAATAATAATATAGTTAAATATCAAATAAAAATGCTAAAAATACACTAGATTATAGTTAAACATCAAAATAAATTAGAATAGTTGATGTCAAGTATAAACTAAAATACACATCAAACAAAAATAGTTAAACATCATAAAGAATTAGTTAAACCCCTAAAAAAAATTAACATCCAATACAAAATTAAAATACACATAATGCCCAGTTGATCTAAAATCAGCTTGTTGAGACTTGATTATTATATACTTTCATATTGTAATGTTACACTGTAATGTTGTGATGGTTCAATTTAATTGTTTTGCGTTATGTTACACTGTTATGTTGTGATGGTTTACTTTTTTGTGTGATGTTGCGATGGTTCAATTTGTTGTGTGTGATGTTTTACAAAAGTATCGAGGAAGATGTTGATTTAAACAAGATAATCTTATATTCCACCGTTATTGCATTTCAAATAACTTGTTAAGCATCATTAATTACAGGAGGATTCAAATGCACTAAAACATCGCTAACATGAAAACTAAACAAATCCAAATAAACCTAAAACACCAAACAATCCAATGTATCGTCTCTAACAAATAAACCAATATTTTTAAAACATCATTCTCAAACAATACATCACAACCAATCAAATTCTATTCCCCCAACTTATTTCCCTTTGTTACTCGTTTATTCACAAACTTGCCTTCTCTCCCGCTGGTTTTGAGAGGATGACTCTTCTATTCCACCAACGCTAACATCAAAGGTCGACTCCAGTCCTCTGTTCAATGGAACATCTTCATGAACATGAATCCTCATATACATTTTTTATTACCTCATAAATGACATCGTAGAACTCTGGTTTGAAAAATATTTCTATGAAATAAACAGAGAACATCACATGCAATAATTAAAACATCAATATTTGAAATTAAAACACCACGATAGCACACATTACATCACTAACAACTATATTGAGAAACATTAAATACATTATTTAAAACATCAATCATTACACACTAAAATATCAAAAGAACGAAACTGAACATCAGTTGCGTACTTCAATATGAAAACACCACAAGCATCAAACACTAAAATTATAACATTACACCAACACACTTAACAATACTTAGAGCTTAAACATGAAACATCACACAAAACCCCAGAAATATCAACTACAGTTTGTAAAACATTACATCTGAAAAATAACAAAAATTACAAATCCTACTTCCTTCCCGATTGCAACAGCGGTGGGCAAGCGTTCTTAGGCATCTAAGAAACAGCAACAACAACACAAAATTTGCACAAATCGTAACAAAACTCTAAAATATCGCACATAATCAAAACAGAACATCAATTGCACTCTTAAACGTGAAAACACCACAAGCATCAATCGCTGAAATTAAAACATCACACCAACACTGATAGTATTTAAAGCCTAAAACCTGAAACATCACACTGGAAACAAGAAACATCATTACTTGTACCTGAAACATCACGTATGAAAATAAAGACAAATACTTCTTCCTTATCAATTGCAGCAGCAGTGATGTAAATCTTTGTAGACATCTAACAAACAACAGTAGCAACACCAATATTAGCACAAATCAAAACAACACCCTAAAATATCACACACACAATCGAAACAAGAAAACTGAACGTCAAATGCACACTTAAAACACTACAAGCATCAAATACTGAAATTCAATCATCACACTAGCACAGATAACAATACTTGAACCCTAAACCTACGACATAACACAGAAAACCTGAAACATCAACAACAATATTTAAAACATCACATCTGCAAAAATAACAAAATTTACAGATTCTCTTTCCTTCTCGATTACAGCAATGGTGAGCAAGCATTCTTAGACACCTAAGTAACATCATCAGCAACAAAAACAAATAGCACAAATCGTAACAAAACCTTAAGATATACACACACAGTCACAACTGAACATCAATTGCACACTTAAGTGTGAAAACACAAGTATCAAGCACTGAAATTAAAAAATCACAACAACATTGATACAATACTTAAAGCCTAAAACCTGAAACATCACACTGAAAAGGTGAAACATCAATAACCGTACCTAAAACATCATAGCCGAAAATTCAGAAATCTTATAGATCCTTCTCGATTGCAGCTGCAGTGATGCAAATCTCCTTAAAAATCTAACACAAATAAGTAAGAACAACTCACAAAACACAAAAAATAGAGAAATCCCCAAAATTAACACAGTGAACAACATAAACCCTAAAAAACACATGAACAAAAAAAAGCAAACAAAAATTGAAAAAACACAAAACGAAGCTCTATTGTGTTCGGGCGCCGAAAAATTCGCCGGAAAACTCAAAAAATACGCAAAAAGGAGGAGGAAAAATGGAGAGGAGGTTCAATTGAATGGAGGAAAAAGAGCTTAAATTCAAGGAAGATGGAAGAGAAATTGAGAGAAGAGAAAATAAGGAGATTTGAGTTTGAAAGAGAATAAGGAGAAATGGAGGAGAATCGGTTGAATAGGAGAGAGAATGTTTCAAAACATATAAGAGAATAATGGGGAAAACTTGACATTTATATATTGATTTAAATGTAAAATAGTGAAATTTTACATCCAACCCCTAGACTTATAAATATTTAATTACAAACCTCATTTGCAATTAAATCTCCGATCTCACTATGAGACGATCTTGTACAAAACTCTGTCCTAACAAATCTGATCTTGTAATCAAACCAATTAATATTCCAATTCTCTTTGTTTTTCTTTTTTTATATAGAAAAATAATCTTTTCCTAGTTGAAACTACTTGAGCCTGTTCTTCACCTTATTAGCATTTCAGTCCAATTTAATTTAATTCAGTTCAAATCAATTCAGTTCAGTTCAGCGTAAAACTTGATTTGGTGAAAATTTAATTTATTTGATCTTACACTACTATTTTTTAACCCACTTATTTTTATTCAATTCATTTCAATTCAAATCAGATCATACCAAATTAAATCATATCAATTCAGATAAGTTTTAGAAAGCAGGATCATAGTGTTAATCTCACGTGTGTTTGTAGACCGTTTAGTTACAAGGTAAACTATACGGTATCCCAGATATACGTACTATATTGTATTCCCAGTTGTACAATTTGTGTGTACAACTTACTGATTAGTTAACTCCCATAAAAAGTGGAATGTGTATTACATAAATATTTTAAATATAAATTACACACGAATGTGTTGGGTATACCATTGGCATCGTATCTCAAAAATATCATACTACTATACAAGCTGTGGGTACAAAGTTTCCGAATTTTCAAACGTTACCTATAGTTGATAATTAATTTAAGAAAAAAGTGCTTTCATAACCCTACCTAGTTGACATAAGTGTCAATATAAGTTTTCAATATTCGAAAGTGTCAATGTAACTCTATCTAGTTAGTGAAAGTGCTAATATAACCCTCTCCGGCAACTTTTTGCCGAAATTTTATAAAATTACATGTTTACCCTTCTGAAAATAATTAAAATACAAAAAATAGGAAATGACGTTATTACCGTCGAACCGCTGCCGAATTAGGTAGGGTTATATCAGCACATTATGAAAACTTGTAGGGTTAAATCAGCACATTCCTAAAATTTATAGGTTATATCAGCATATTAGTAAAAAATGTAGGATCATATCAACACATACTATAGAATATAGGGGTTTTAATGATATTTTGTTTATTTTATTGTGTTTAGTCCGGATTGATGATTGGATGAACTTTGGTGTTGTGTATGATTGTTGTTATTCGACCTCGGGTTTTTAATGTTGATAAGTTTTGAAATGAAGCTATGATATGTGATAATGATGTTTAATATTAATGATGGTGTCATGATGTCAAATTTTATGTTGTATAAGATATTGTTATGATGTTATAATGGTGTATATGATGATGTGGTCGCCCATTAATGTCAGCCGAGTACCACATACTTAATAGTTATAATATGTGTTGATATAACCCAATAAGATTTCATAATGTGCTGATATAACCCTACATGTTCTGACGGCGGTCCGGTGGTGGTCCGGCGACGGTCCGATGGTGGTTCAGTGGCGGTCCGATGGTAGTCCGGTGAACTATGAGGGTAAAATTATCCACATAATTTTAGAGTTAGCCCAAAGGGTATTTTGGTAAATTTTCATAGAGTCAACGCCGAAAAATTAAGGTCAATGCTGGAAATGGGGCATGAGGATTATATTGACACTTTCATTAACTAGTTAGGGTTATATCTACACTAAAAATTATCACAGGCTTATATTGACACTTACTCAAATAGATATGATTATATTGACAGTTATCTCTTAATTTAAATCACCATCTCGTGATATGTATCTAAGATCCCATCTTATACATGCACGCACATGCAGTAGAATTGTCCATGACTTTAACGGAAAGTAATCATAAACTTAATCTTTCACATTTAAAATTTGGATCATGCATTTAATCATAAATAAATGAAATCCATCATTGATTATAGATGAATGTAAGCATATAGGAGTTCATTCCAAACATCAGGAACTCCGGGAAGACACCAATGTATACAATCCGCGTAAGTTTCCGGATTAGAATTCTGCTCTTCGGTTAAAGGCTCCCATTGCTTTCTATAAATGGAAGGGTGCCCTTCTTTTCTATATTCGGACAATTGCGTTACTTTAATCATATCAACGTTCAATCCTCGATGCCTAAGATCGGATATGGTGTCCTCGACTAATCTCATCATCTTCGGATCCGACCCGTTACCCGAGTAATTCCCTTCCTCGATCATTTGTGTCTCTCCATAGCAGTTTGCTCCCATTTTTGACTCAGGGTTCCATTCTTCCGCTCTGCACATACGTTAGCGTTCGATTCAAATTAATCCAGTTCAACTAAGTTTTAGTAAAATGGATGTTTTGTTTCTAAACTTATGAAACAACCTCGGTACTGAATTTTAAATTTAAATATTTTACACTACAATTTAAATACTTATTGTATAAAAATTACAATATTTAGAAAAAAGTCTCATATTAGATCGACGAACGGTCAGACCACTTATGAAATAGCTCGTTTCAATAGAGTGAAATTACAACCATTGCGAACATTTAAAAAGTTTTTCACAATTATAGGAATTCCGTTGCGATAAATAAAGACAAAAATCTAATCACATCATTAGTAATTTCAATCGGGTCTATATATTTATATCATAATGTACCTTTCGTGCGTTGGAGACATGCTAACGAAAAACAATCGGGTCTTGGCCCGGTTGACATGGATCTCAACCCAATCGGCCCATGTTTTGAGCGCCATTTCATAGCTACGCAACATCTCAATGTCTTTGTATATGCCATCCGTTCCATTGAAGGAACCCCACCTGATTGTTACAGGACACACATTTGAGTTTTCAATAAACAAACAATACTCTTGGGTTCAATAATTGATCATGTATTTAGTTGTTTGTTAATAGAACGAGTATTTGCTAGAGGATTTATAAATGTCGCGCCATTAAATATTGAAGTTCTGATTGCGTCATATGTTAGATCAAACAAACTAAACCCTCCATGCATAAGGCGTTTTATTTAGGATAAAGTCTTGTGTAAGACCGTCTCACGGTGAGACCGGAGGTTAAATTGTAAAGATTTTAATATGAGGTTTTATATTGATGTTTTAAAAGTTCAGAAATTTAATGTGTAATTGTGATAATTTGCAATTTAATCCAGTTCTATTATTTTTTTGCTCCCAAATTTAATTTGCTCTTTTCCTATTTTGCCTCTAGTCCTTGGTCTCACCATGAGACGGTCTCACAAGAGACGAACTCTTTATTTAGTTATAACGGCTCATTGTATATGTTTATAAGAGAAAGTCTTAGGAAAGACGCACTTTCTACAAGTTTATGTACAGTTCATACGGACTTTTATCTTAAATGTTATAATTTTTTTTATAAAATTTAAATATTACATTTTTAAAAATTAAAACAGTAATAATAAGTATTTGAATGTGAAAATATAAAATTTTATGTTGTAAATTTTTTTTAAAATTTTAAATTTTATATATAACTTAATAAATGCAATATATGAGGTAAGAAATAAGTGGCATGTTCGTAAGTTTACGGACGGACTGCATGTAAGGAAACCGACTCTATTTATAAAATTTCACCAGCGAACATGTATGGGTTTTATGCATAAATTTTTATGTTTGGAGAATGCTCTGTTTGAGGTCTGACCGTGTGGGGCTAGTTAGAATGTGATGAGTGTCAAACTAAAGGTATCATTAACAAATATTAACATTTAATATGTTTCTCCAAATTATATTAAATGTTAAGATAGTATAAATAGTATGAATAGTATAATATGTTTCTCCAAATTATATTAAATGTTAAGATATATTTTCTTTCAATAAAGTAGAAGTCAAGTCTTAGAAAACGTGGTAAATTCTAAACCTATAAAACAACCGTAGTCTTATAATGTTGAAATTTATATTTTAAAATTTATTATTATACACATTTTAAGTTAATCATATAATAGAGGCCGAATCCGAATTTTATAATTTTTAACACAAATCACTATATAAAAATACCTACGCAACTCCACTATAAATTATTAATAGCAACTATTTAAATATATAAAAATATTGTATTCCCTCTGTTTCACTATGTTTGACATCATATATTTAAGTGTTATTTTTTTATAAGTTAAAATATGTGGAGGAAATTGAGTGAGGAGAGCAAAAGTTTAATAGGTGGTTGAGATATGTACTTTTTACCATAAAAGGAAATATGACGAACTTAGAAAAACAAACAAATATGGTTAAAGAAAACAAGTGGAGCATAAAAATGATAATATTTAAATTGTAAAAATATAAATATAAATTGAATGATTCATAGCTTATTTTAAAAAAATGTTGTTTTAAAAAACGGTTGGAAATGGTACTTACAGGACCGTCATATTGGGCCGTCTCCACCAAAGATAGGTATTAAAGACGAGATAGTCGGCGTTGGTCCAGTGCTTAGCGTGGTTTTCAATGCCATGGGCTTTTACTATGCGTTCGGGTAAACGGTGGTGGGTCGGGTCATCTGAGTTGGACTCCACTAGCAATGGGGCCCAGTAAAACTCTATTGTTGCATTGTACTCCTATGTTTTTGTGTTCATCCAAATTCAACCCCAAAATATTCAATCACAAGTTCAAAATAATCCCTACAAATTTGTGTCGCGTTTAAGGGTAGCAATGTAATAGGAATGTCAAAAATAAGAAGCAAATATTTAAACCGATGCATAGTAAGACCAGGTATTTTGAACTTAACCCTATTTCATTTCAGTGTAATTTAGTTTTATTTTTGTTAAATAAGTGAAACATCACAATTTAGCTTTTAATAATCAATTCCAAAAATATATAGTTATTAATACCTTTAATCTGTACAACAATAAATCATTAAAATATGTTACGATGATCTAACACTAAATCATATGATAATATCCTTAGCTATATCAATATAATTTCATAGCTAAACTTACTCAAATAAATAGATGAGTCAGATAAAATATTATTTTGTATTATAAACAGAAAATGACCGTCTTACCTTAGCCTTGAAGGTGATCAAGTTGCCTCCATCATTGTGCATGTGTGTGGGGGAAGAAGGAGGCATCATCGTCTCCACTAGACACACCATGGACACCCATTGCCCTCTGTTTAGAGAGTCCCCAACGTACACAAGCCTCCTGTTCCTCAGTTTCTCTAGTAATGCCGCCCCATTGAACCTATTTTTTAAAAACCATCCCTGGACCATTAAAAAAAAAAGTGGTAAAACCCTTACTCCCTCTTTCTGTCCCAGCCTATTTTGCACAGAATATTTTTTACTGTCTCGAGTAAATATGTTTGACTACGGATAATAATGACACACGGAAATTTGATATTTAGAAACTACATGTTACGACGAATGTAACCATATCTCATACGATAAAATTATTGTTCATATACCTATTCAAATATGTGATCAAAATTTGACATCTTTGACCAAAAAAGATTCTGTGCAGAATAGGCGGGTCCGGAGGGAGTATGGAGTGACAGGGAGTACAAGAAATGGACCTTGGGAGGTCACAATGGTGAGGCTGCCACCTCCACTTCTGATACTCAAGATCCTTCCTTCCGAACTTCTCGCAAGCCAATTGATCCGACATAAACTTGCAATCCCGCTCTCTGTAGAGCGGGTACGACCGGTTATCGTAAACCCATTTCCCTGAAAACAAATCGCATTCCGGTGATGAGTTCATAACCCGACTATCATCGTCGCGATGAACCGATGATGAACTACTAGTAATGGTGATGAAATGGTGCCGATCTGGGCGAGGAGACGTGGGCAACAAGTAATGACCGGTTTGGGCGGTCAGATAAACGGCCCCCAAAACTAGGGCCGCAACCAGAAGGGCGACCAGAGAGTGGAAGGTGCACCTTATGTCCCATGCGCCGCCGCCGCCGCTTACTAGTACTATCTGCTGCTGCGGCTTCTTCATCGTATATTGTGATTCTACGATGTTTTAGAGTACCTTAGTTTCTCCGAAAAGATGGATGATTTATTGAGGGTTTTGGGAATTGATGAAATGGGGTTTGGTGCAATGGGGAAGGTTCTTGCCTTGTAAATCTTCCAAGTAATCATGAGTGCTTCTGATGAAAGGGAATACGTAGTTGGTACTACTAGGTAGTGGTGGTTGAAATATTGGTTGTCCTAAACCAATATAATAGGTTTATAAATTTTTTATAATTAAAAAAGAGTGCGTCTCTTGAAAGAATGTGTTTTCATACGTCATGAAAATATCAATGTTTAAAGTGTAAATTAGAATAAATTAAAATAAAATTTCGGCTTGCATGAGTCGGGTTATAAACTTTATAACTACTACATTTTGCATAATAAATTTTTAGCACTGCGGCTAAAATCTTTTAACTTTTATTATTTTAGTTAAACTCATTTTTTCATAAGCGTATGGAAATACGGTCTTTCCCAATAAATTTGTCATTCAAAAAAATCAAAATTTGAACAATGTAAATAATGGAAGAGGAAATTTAGTGAAGTTAGGGTAAAACGAATACAGTGTGATAAAGTGATGTTAGCTGAAGGGATGAAAATTAGCAGAGAAATTGAGAAGTGAATAAAGTATATATGGAAAAATAATGCACTTGGATGGAAAATGTAAATGTGGAGAGGTTGAAAAGTGATTAAGACAAAATAAATGAATGCATACCAAATTGTAAAAGTTTATCAAGCAAATAACTTTCATTGCAACATGCTAAAACTATATAAGTATGCAAGTTTTGTTGGAATGGATGGAATACTTTGTCTCCACAAATTGCACACACTATTCAATTGATCAAAATTAATTTAACTATCAAATATATTTATATTTTTTTATTTGAAAAAATAACTCATAAGTACTGTGTGGTGAATATAATAAGTAGAATTAACATATGATTCAATTAGCTAGAGTAACTAATATATTGCAATAATATTTAATTACATATCAGTCAGGCCATTTGTATGTAACATTACAAATTAGATATCCAATAAAAAATTGTAACATATCGCCACTGATATATTGACTCGCTTCCGACGAAATCTAGATCACTTGGTAGAAATGAGCGTATTACGCATCAATCACTTCACTAAACAGGAATCTTCAAAATGTGCAACACCAATTGATCCAAAACATTATCTACGTCGTCCAGGATGTAAACACTTCTAAAGCACATATCTGATGCATCCAAATTAACGGAAACAATTATACATAAACACTAACAAAATACAATTTGTACAACTAGATCAAGAACAAAACATTGATCATTTAACAGAGATGAGCGTATTACGCATCAATCACTTCACCAAACAAGGATCTTCAAAACCTGCAACACCACTTGATCCAAAGCATGATTTATATCGTCCAAAATGTAAACACTTGATCCAACGCACAGATCTAATGCATCCAAATTAATAAAAGCCATTATACAAACACTAATAAAATTACAAAAATACAATCTACTCCCTCCGTCCCATTATATATTACGTATTTACTTTTTCACGGTTTTCAGAAAGCAAGTTTGACCATAAATATCTCTAGTTACCTATAATAGTACCGTATAAAATTTTGATATTTAGAAAATATGTGTTAAGATGAATTTAACAATATCTCACATAATATTTTTATTACATATATATTAATTTATATCTGCAATCAAAATTCACAAAATTTGACTCTAAAAAAATAATGAACTAATTTATAGTAAACTGGAAAGAGTATACAACTAAATCGAGAACAAAACATGAACAGACATATATCCTTTTTCGCCTTATGTAATCTACAAATAGTAATGTAACTTTAATTTTGGTCAGTCGAAGTCAAGCAAAGAAAAGGAAGATATTAGTTTAGATAGTTAGGTTAGTTGAAATTTCTCAATCAATTATCGTTGGCAGTTCGATCCATTGGCCATTGCGCTAAGCTAAGGATTGTTAGTTTGTTTTCCATAATTCCCAGCAAAATATTTGTCGTGGGCCAATTGCATTTGCAGCTCCACTTTATGAAAACGGAGAAGGAAATCAGTGGACCCGTTTCTAGTTCATTAAAACAATAACATTATAATCTTTACTATTTCTGGTTAAATAAAAATGAATATGACTTTTCAATAACACTATAACAGACATGATAAGGTTGTGTTCATGGGCCTTCCAGACGTTAGCATTAACCTTTTTTTAAAAAAAATTAATATTTACTGCCTTATCTCAATTTATTCCAATATGATACAAAGTTTAAACAATCTATAGTGCGTTATACAAAGCGTACATTTAAAAAATAATATAATGATGTGTCGGTAAAATTAATTTATATAGAATGAACAAAGTTTATTCCAATATGATTAAAAGTTTACAACACTCTATGCACATGGTTATGGAACTTAAATCTGGAGAGGTGATTGGGTTTTAACTTTTAATTAAGTTACTTCCTCACGTTTAACACTGGGAAGTGGATCACAAATCAAATTAGTTTTTATCTTAAACTGATGGATTATAAGATCTATAAGATTAAATTATTTTTTTGGTTCCCCACATGGCATCTTATACCATGTTTTGGTCATCGTTTGCAAATCAACCTTCGGACCGTATCCCACAAATTTAAAACGATTTATTTGGTCTCCAACGATGATTTTCAGGTAAATTGATCAAAATATGTAAAATGACCATTAAACCTATGAGTTTAAAAAAATTAAAAAGAAAGAAAATAACCCTCAGCAATCGAGCACGTCAAGATCATGCGCGGAGACAAAATGGTTCCCAAATTGAGCGCGTGGTATTCACGCGCTCATCTTCCTCAACAATCATTGTCTCCATCTCCGACTCTACAATTGTCGTCTTCCTCCTCATCTTCAATCGCCGTTTCCGATTGTGGACGCCGTCACCTCTGTCCGTGCCAATCCCTAACTCTGACACCTCCATCTCCGCCTGTGAACTCGACCTGCAAACCCTAACTCCGTCGTGGATTCGACCTCCATCTCCGCCCCTGGCTTGAGCTCGTCGATCGCGACGCTAGAGATCCAGGCCCTCATTTTCGCTAGAGAAGAGGCCAATTGACAAGCTTTGTTTGATTTCGAAGAAGAAGAAGATGGTTAGCCGCGCTAAGACGAATATATGTGAAGGCGGAGCAGCGGTTGCGGCGGTGGTCGGCAACGGCGGTGTTGGCGGAGGTGAAACAGTACCAGTGGAGAAGGAAAAGGGTTTATCAGAAAAATGTTAAAATAAAATTAAAAGAAAGGAAAATTAAATGTTAAAATTACAAAAATACTCCTAACTTTATCGGAAAACAGTTCTGTTTTACCTGAAAATCACCTTTGGGGACCAAATAAATCGTTCTAAATTTGTGGGATATTGTCCAAGGTTTGATTTGCAAATGGGATCAAAACATGGTGTATGATGCTATATGGGGGACCGAAAATATAATTTAGTCTCTCTATAATGTATTTTTCCACACTTGCTTTCAGATGTTAGTTTTTATGATTCCTTAGATTGGATGGGAATTATGTATCAGAATCTAATAAAACTACATGTACTTGAGCTAAGGTCATTAAGCCCCCCTTTTTTTACCTATTTTCTAATATAAGTGAGTCTCGTGACAGACGGCATGTCCATAAGCTTATGGATATGCCACTTATTTCTTACCTTATACATTGCATTTCTTAAATTACATACAAAATTTAAAAAAATTGAAAATATTTTTTTATATCATATATTTTTATATTTCCACCTTCAAATACATATTATTACTTGTTTTAACTTATAAAATGCAATATTTAAATTTTATAAAAAATTACAATATTTTAGGCAAATACCCCTAAGAACTGTCCATAAGCTCATAGATAGGACGCATTTCCTAAGACTTTCCCTTCTAATATTAATAAACATGGAGGGGTTTGTCAAACACTCCACCCAACATGAGGTTTTCTATAAAAGAAAAATGGATCACAAATCAAATAATAAAAATATACATTCACTAAACTAATCTTGCAATTCAATACTATATTTAAATTATGAGGTAATGTTTTAAATTTAATTAATTCTATATAAAAGTGACACATATTTTTGAAGGGATGCTTCCTCAATTCCAGTCATTATGTAAATTTTTTGCTCAATTTTCTTGAGCCAAGTTTGATTATAAATTTTCCATATACTTTTTAAGCATTAGTCTTTTTTATAAACTCGTTAATATAACTTATTTTGACCAAAAAATAACGTACAAAGAACTGATGTACTCCCTCTGTCCCAACTAGAGTTGCACTCTTACTTTTTACACGTCGTTCAAAAGAAATGTTTGACCGTTAATGTGTTTATCTATATATAATAACGACAAATAAATTTTGATATTTAGAAACTACCTGTTACGACGAATTGAATAATATCATATAAGATAATATTATTGTTCATATATCTATTCAAACATGTGATTAAATTTTTATATAGAATAGTGTTCAAAAAGCAAGAGTGCAACTTTATCTGGGACAGAGGGAGTAGTATACTATATTATAACTTACTTTGCAATCAAATATGTGACTCTGAACTAAGAGTATCCACAATGGTAACTCATGAAACCCATTTTTTCTTAATAAGAAGCACTTTTTATTTAAGGGGTACCATTGTGGAGTTTTAAGAACCACTCCTTAATAAGGAGTTGTTCTTTAGTTAAGGAGTTGGTACCCTTTTTTTTGTGCAAATACCAACCAATCAATGAATGTTATTTAACATGATTTGTTTTACATTTCTAATTAATTATAATTTAAAATTTTAAAAAAATTGTCCAAGAAATGCACATCAGGTTCACTTTCATTGTTGGTACGTGGTAATTTACTTTTACCTAATTTTTATTAAAATAATGATATTACTCCTAAAAAGTGTTATTTAACTCTATTACCACCGTGGATGCTCTAAGTGTTCAAATAAAAAGTGATCCAGTGGGCTTAGGTGTCCATACCTTCAAGGCTCCAGCTCCCTTCAACTGTGTTTGCTGCTATGGAATAGCGTATGAACGGAGTGAGGAAAATGCAAAGTCTGGTGGCTTCTTAGGTAATTCTTTTGTTTGGGAAAGTCTCAGAAAAAACGTTATTTTCATAAGTTTATAAATATTTTATAGGAGAAATTATATTAAGTGTTGTAATTTTTTTATAAAATTTAAACATCACATTTTATAAGTTAAAACAAGTAATGATATATATTTGAAGGTGAAAATATAAAAATATGTGATATAAAAAAATGAGTCCGTCTCTTGAAAGACGATCTTTCCATAAGTTATGGAAAGATCAATGTTTAAAGTGTAAATTAGAAGAAATGAAGATAAAATTTACGGCTTGCACGAATCGGGTTATAAACTTTATTACTACTATATGTTGCATAATAAATTTTTAATATTGCAACTTAGATCTTTTATCTTTTATTATTCTAATTAAACCTCGTCTTTCCATAATACTGTAAAGACTGTATTTCCCAATACTTTGCCAAAAAAATATTTTCAAAATTTTTAAATTTTATATATAATTTAATAAATACAGTATATAAAATAAGAAATAAGTGATAAACATGTGTGCATGCAGTCGGTCAGAGCTACTCCTTTTGTTTTATTGTCTTCAAGAACTGCGAATTACTTCTTTTATTTAATCTATATTGTGTAAACAAATTGCTCTCTCCATCCCGCCTCTATATGCACTTTTAAAATTTTGACAATATTTACTATCAAAATTTGATTACATATTTGAATATTATTGAATTCGTCGTAATAAGTAATTTCTAAATATCAACATTTTTTTACTTACTATATGAAGATAAATTTATTAACAGTCAAACACGTTTCTTGAACAGTATTATAATGCAAATAAATGTAGGATAAGGGGAGTAGTAGTTTACATGAAAATGGCGATAAATTTAATTATACAGAGACGCCTGTTTATTATAACAGACAATTTGGCCTAGTTAACCTCGTAATACTTACTTTCCGGTGTAAGATTTTTACCTTTTTATTTTCATCTGTCTTAATTAAATATTGGCAAATTCTTGGGAAAGACGGTCTTTCCATAGGTTTATGGAAAGACGGGGTTTAATTCAAATAATAAAAGGTAAAAAGTCTTAGTTGCAACATTAAAAATTTAGTATGCAACATGTAGTTGTTGGAAAATGATGGTTAAAAGGTTGAAATTCGTCAACTTTTTGGGCTTCGTTTAGAGTGGGACCCGAACGGATTTTGGGTCAGTGGATGTCATTTTTGGGTTCTCCTCCGCGAGTACTATAAAATCGACTATTTAAACTCTCAAAACGGATCAAGGGTGAATGAGATATGAATGTTTTAATTTCACTCTTGAAAGAGGAAAAAATGGGCGAAAATTGGCCCAGGTAATTTTCTCTGGATCTCTGGAAGGCCCAACCGCATAGTATATATGGAATTACTTGTGTGTAATTCTTAAGAGATAAGAACAAAATACTTCCATATTTTGTGAGATATTTTGTCTTAAATAAATATGCGGTTTACCATGTTTAATATGATGAAGAATATTTGTACAAATATTTCTTCCTTTTCCAGCAGATATGATTCGAGTATTCAAGGAATGTCTCGGATTTGGTGAGTTGGTGATTGGAGAATATTCTTCTCTAATTACAGAAAATCAGAATATCATGTTTCCATGATTAGGGTCTCTTAGAGTAGTATAAATAGAGCCTCTAAGTCAGTCAGAAAATTCACACCATTTCTCAAGTTCCTCCATATTCTAAACTTGAGTCTTCTTTCTGTCTTTCTCGAAGTTTCCAGTTGATGCTCTGTCGAGGTGATAGTCCTTCGGGCCTTGCGTGAATCCGAGGTAACTCTTACGTGTTAATTGTTACCTTCGATGGTTTTATCCTAGGGAACGATGTCCACGACGGGACTCATTCGTTTCAAGGGCAGCGAGTGTTACTCGTGACTCCATCAATTTGTGATTACTTGAAACATGACTTATGCTTTGATTATTTATAATTTAAGCTTTTCGACTGTGTACTTGAATAATTAATAAAAAATTATTATTCTTGCATATATTAATTGCTCGTTCAATTTTATTATTTGATTTTCCGTATGATATAATCAATATATGTCCAACAATCTTGAAACGAATGATATTTGTTGATTTATATTGATGTAGTCAAAATAATCATGCGGTAATAATGTTTGCATAAATATGGTATGCATATATTACTTGCAGAATATTTATGTAAGGTAATAATGCATATATTACTTGCTCGACTTGCCTGATATATTCATTAATCGGCATACCATCTGCATGCCATATTTATCGAAAATATGCATATGATTTGTAATTCTGCGCAAATCACATGGGATTGCATGTTTTATGGAAATTGTATGTTTGCAAAATTATGCATGATAATGGTTTTGGTTATTTACAACAAAATCATATTGAGCAATTTGTTATGTATAATTATTTAAAATATTATACTACGATATTTGAGATTTGTACATATATTTAACGATGGAAATCTTTTGTATGTACGCATTGGTGAATCCGAGTATACACGGTTGTATATCTCTTATGGAAGGGAAACTAGGCATGGAGATACGACAGGATTTGCTTGGCAACATGAAAGAATCAAGAGTCTAACCACGGTTTTGCAAACTATGGTACGTATACACGTTAATTAAAGTGAATCATGGCATATGCTTTATATACATATATTACTTGGATTATATTTGATAACCATTTGCGTGAATCTGGGCGTGAACAAGACTTTGTTACAAAGAGTGTTATGTGAATAATATGTGCACATATATGTCCAGTACACTAAGGCTATCGAATTTGATAGTGAATGAATTTGGTTATATTAATCACTTGATTATGTGGAAAACTGAGTTGAGCATGTATGTTAAATTACATGGCGTAATTATGGAAATATGCTAATTCCGTGATATTCATGCTTATGAGATTAAATGTTGATATGGTAAGAAATCATATTTGATTCTTTGCATGAAAGATTGAATTAAATTTACGGGGAAAAAATGCCATGAGTTTAGAATATGGGATCAGACATTATTATTCAATTACATGAAAGCAGTACATATGTTTGGAAATTATGAGATATGTTTAATTTCCGAAGCCCTTGAAATGTTGAAATACTTAATCAAATGTTGAAATACCTATTTTGCATGGTATAATAATTTGGTGATGTGGGCTGCTCATATTGGTTAAAGATTTAAACCATATTTGTGTGCAAATGTGCTGCTAAGTGATTCATGACTTTTATATGCTTGGTCTGAGAATCGCATGCGAAAAATTGGTAAACTTCATTTGCACTTAAACATGACATCTCTCGGCAAGAGTGAAATATATTTGTGCATAAACGAAGTATGTGGCATTGGGTTATTTGATCCATGATGTGTTCTCGTTCATTTAGGGACTTGATTTAGCTGCATATACAAAAATTTTAGATCTATGTTGTGTCTAAAATTGAGTTATGCTTTTATATGCTATGATTGTATTAATTATTTGGAAAAGTGCCCTTTTTATGCAAATGAAAGGTTTGACAAGGCTTGTCCCAATAATTGGCTATCTTGATTGATCGTTTACGAGCATATGGCTCACGAGTGACAATTGTTAGATTGCACAGATAGAGCATATGGGCTCGAAGTTCAACATATTCTAGTTATTTTATATGACCCGAAAAATGTGAATATGAAGACATTAGTTTACGATTATGTCTAGGGTATTGGTTCTTGTGAACCATGGTATAAACCCTAAAGCATGAGTTATCATGACTATGCTAAAAACCTTTGATTATTTGTAATCAACGAATTGAGGGATAAATCTCAAGAATTTGGTTGAGAAAACTAAGAATCCTGAGAATGGGAATCCCGAGACTTTTGGTCAAATCTCTTGATTTATGATTGAAAAATCTAAGAATCATGAGATATGGAATCCCAAGACATTTGGTCAATTCTCTAGATTTTTGGTTGGAAAGCCTTAGAATTATGAGATGAGTAATCTTAAGACATTTGGTCTAGGAACCCCAAGACACGAGTTTTTGAGAAACTTAACATGTGTGGGGATATTTAATAAAACCAGTCCAATGTGGGGGGTAGACGAAAACCTAAAAATTCAACGACGATATGAATTTTGATAGGTACTTGAAGTGAAAAAGTAACCACGAGAGATTTGAATCAAGTTGATCAAGTCGGGAGGACTTTAACTCAAACCAAAAGGGTAAACTCGAAATCAAGTCGAGCAGTGCACTCAAACTTGAGTTGATCAATGGACTTGAATGTGTTTCGAGCATAAAGACACTCAAGTTTGATTTGAGTTGTCTGAAAGTAAAGTACAGTTGTACTGAAGCTTGGCTTTAAAATGGGCATTGTGTGGAGTTGGTAAACTCACACTGCGCCCTAGTGAGAGTTAATCGAATCCTCGATTGATTGATACTGCATCGGTTGTGGTATTGGTCATGCGAGGAAGAACGATTAATTGAGATCGGAAAGTTTAGTTATCTCTAATTCCAAGGGAGTTGAAGGAATAAGAGAGACTTTCACGATAAAAGATCAATACATGAAGGTGTTTTGATTGTTGAAAGGATCAATCCCTAAAAGAAATTTTATGGGTAAGAATCTAGTGTTCGATTCATTATTGAACACACGGACTTTTAGTAAGTTGGGTTTGTATATTAACGAAACCACTTACGTGATGCATAGAAAACATATGAGGTTATCTGTGACCATGATGTGAATACATAGAATCCTATGGGGAATGTGATTCACAATGTAGACATTTGCAAGGTCATTTGGTGATTGAAGGAAATTGCTAGAAATGATCAAGCATTGTGGGGGAGCCTTTAAGTTGGCTGGCGATCTTTTAAATAAGATACCCCAAGAAGGAGGAAAATAAAGCTCCTCATAGAGCCATCCTAAAAGTTCTTTCGAATGTGTGGGTTGGCGTATTGCAAATGTAGTAAAAGGAATACTTAAACAGTATCTTTACTAGATATGCACAATGTTGAAGTACTATCAATTTCTTGAAATTCACAAGAAATGTTATGCAGAAACTAGAAATATATCTTGATGGAAAGTGTATTTTGTGGAAGTTTTTGTTAAAGATCTTGATTTATCTTAAATGGACTTGAGTCAATAGATGAAATCATTAAGGATCAGAGATAAACCAACGAAGGAAACGAGATTCCATGAAATAATTTTTGTGGAAAGTGGTGATCAATAGAGAGATTGATCTACCATGAGTGCAAATCACTAGAGTACTAGTAGATTTGAACAATTAGTAAGTATATTTGTGTACTTGATGGGTGTTCTCTATACGTGAGAATGAGTCCAAGAGTGATGGTATTTGCTATCAAAGCTTTGTGAGAGCTAGAAGTACATCTAATGGACCTAAATGGTTATTTGGAGATTTAGATATTAAAATCTGAATGGAGCAAAATGATAAGCTCAATGCTCCTAAATGACCCATCATGTGACCAAACTAATTGTTGTTTAGCCAGTGATATTAAATCAATGAGTTTGATGAAGGCGGATATGCTAAGGGACACGAAAAATGACCATGTCATTTATGTCTTTGAATTAATGGTTTTCTCATTGATAGAAAAATTGATACGATGATTGAGTCACTTGGAGATATGTCGTATTCAATGGAATGACTCTAAACATTATGAGTTATTTTTTTGTAAAAGTGAGGTGTCTCTTAAGAAGAGAACTCAAGAGTCATTGATAGTCTGTTGTACTTATTAAAGTGCACATTAGACAATTCTTACAATGGATAGTAAGATGATACACGAGTAATCTAGAAAAGATCACTGGAAACTAGCTGTGTGTGAGACTCGTGGATATGGCTTGAGTTGTGTAGAGAAATGGTTCTCTCTTGCTAGATTCATAGAGGAATCTAAGTCCATTGTGTTGGAAAAAAAATTGGGAAAGATATACCCTAGGATGACCAAAGCATTTTTATGCGTATTGGTGTAGCGTAAAGCTTGTAGCTTAAAGCCATATTGATGATGGTGTGTCGACATAGACACTTTACCATTGGACGACTCTCTATGAGAATTATCGATATTGACTACGTAAGGTCAATATGATAAGAGTTGTTATTCTTTGACGAAAGGATTCAATCAATTTCTTGACGAAGAAATTGAATCGAGAGTTAGTTGAGAACTCATCGAAAGGAATATGACTAAGTCCAATAAATGGTGGGTTACGTACGTGGACACCCAACCTATGTGACTGGAGATCCCAAGATCTAGGTTCAAAGGGACAACTAAACTGCAAAGACCCATCGCGATCACTGTGGGGGTTTCATACCTCCTGTCTTATTCCTATGATGAAGAAACAGTGATGTGAATGGAGGTTAAGCATTAAATTGCTTTTAATGATTCAAGGCATCGAGTATGTAGTACTCGAAAGAGCACAATAGTTTGCGGAACTGCTTTTACGCCAAGAATCACCTATGTAAGCGAGAAGTGTGGCCGCTTCGAAAGGGAATTGTTGGGACGCAATTCTTTAGAAACCTTACAGAACTAGGCGTGTGCCATGGCCTGATTAATGGACACAACCGAGGAAAGCGCAAGGGCTAGGAAAGATGTCTGTGGGAAGTGCATTGTCGTTCACACAAGCGGTTGGGGAAGTTCAAGGACATCGCGTCTACTTCCTAACCAGTGGGCTAAGTGTACTCTCTCAAGGGAAAGTTCAAAGGGTGACACCTACTTATCCTATGCAGCATCTATGCCATCGAAATGAATCTATCACCAAGTCAAACTCTGTGTCTGACGTGATTGTTCTGATTCCTATATCAATATCTATTCATGTGGGGGATTGTTGGAAAATGATGGTTAAAAGGTTGAAATTCGTCAACTTTTTGGGCTTCGTTTAGAGTGGGACCCGAACGGATTTTGGGTCAATGGATGTCATTTTTGGGTTCTCGTCCGCGAGTACTATAAAATCGACTATTTAAACTCTCAAAACGGATCAAGGGTGAATGAGATATGAATGTTTTAATTTCACTCTTGAAAAAGGAAAAAATGGGCGAAAATTGGCCCAGGTAATTTTCTCTGGACTGTCCAAAATGCGTATGGACCGCATGGAAGTCTCTGGAAGGCCCAACCGCATAGTATATATGGAATTACTTGTGTGTAATTCTTAAGAGATAAGAACAAAATACTTCCATATTTTGTGAGATATTTTGTCTTAAATAAATATGCGGTTTACCATGTTTAATATGATGAAGAATATTTGTACAAATATTTCTTCCTTTTCCAGCAGATATGATTCGAGTATTCAAGGAATGTCTCGGATTTGGTGAGTTGGCGATTGGAGAATATTCTTCTCTAATTACAGAAAATCAGAATATCATGTTTCCATGATTAGGGTCTCTTAGAGTAGTATAAATAGAGCCTCTAAGTCAGTCAGAAAATTCACACCATTTCTCAAGTTCCTCCATATTCTAAACTTGAGTCTTCTTTCTGTCTTTCTCGAAGTTTCCAGTTGATGCTCTGTCGAGGTGATAGTCCTTCAGGCCTTGCGTGAATCTGAGGTAGCTCTTACGTGTTAATTGTTACCTTCGATGGTTTTATCCTAGGGAACGATGTCCACGACGGGACTCATTCGTTTCAAGGGCAGCGAGTGTTACTCGTGACTCCATCAATTTGTGATTACTTGAAAAATGACTTATGCTTTGATTATTTATAATTTAAGCTTTTCGACTGTATACTTGAATAATTAATAAAAAATTATTATTCTTGCATATATTAATTGCTCGTTCAATTTTATTATTTGATTTTCCGTATGATATAATCAATATATGTCCAACAGTAGTAGTTATAAAATTTATAACCCGGTTCATACAACCCGAAAATTTTATCTTAATTTCTTCTAATTTACACTCTAAACCTTGGTCTTTCCATGACTTATGGAAAAATCGTCTTTCAAGAGACGCACTCTTAAATATTTTTACTTTTATTTTGATTAAAATTTGATTAAATCATTCAAAATTTACATTTTTCCCATTCCATCAATCTGTATAAATGTATAAATACATTTACAAAAGATTGTAGTTTCTCTGTGTCCGCTCAAATTGCACATTAATCATTATCACATTGTTCAAAAAAATTATTTGAGTGTTAGTATGTTTAACGACATATAATAACGACAAATAAAAAAATAATATTTGAAAACTTGTTACGATGAATTCAATTGTATCACACACGATAGTATTATTACTCATATATCTATTCAAACATGTGATCAAACTTTGGCAAAGAATAGTGTATGAAAAGTGAGTACTCCATCCGTCCCAGATTAAATTGCACAATATCAAACACTCAGTCGAACTAAGAAAATCTTGACTACATATTTAAATAAATATATAAATAATAATATTGTTGTATGTGATATCGTCGAACTCGTCTTAATAAATAGTTTCTAGAAAGTAACTTTTTATTCACCGATATTATATATGGTTAAATACATTAAAGGTCAAACGTGTGTTTTAAATACTGTAAAAAAGATTCCATATAATTTAATCGGGAACAAAAGACGTACATAATTTGAATTGGGCTAGTAAGAGTAAAAACTTTACACTGAAATAAAAAGATTATTTTTTAATCAACCAATGGATAACGCCAAATTGGGGAAAAAGTTAAAGATGGAGAAGAGAATCAAATGGATGAAACTTGGAAGGAAGAAAAGATATGCAGAGGCGTAAAAGTAGAGATGGTTCGTACGTAAAACCAGATATAAAGGGACCGGTGTTACTCAGTGTTTAAAATTCCTATTTGCCCACTTGCCCACTTGCATTGCAATTTGCGCATTATCATCCAACCGACTTCCTCCTTTTTCTCTTAAAAAAAAAACTTCCTCCTTTTTCTCTTAAAAAAAAAACTTCCTCCTTTTTTGTTTCTTCTCCTTTCTATACAATTATGGCTCCATTGGGTAGAACTTATAAATTGATATGCTCATAAATAAAGTATTTTTAGTATGAGTCCGTTATTTTTAGTATGAGTCTGTTTCTTGAAAGATGATATTTTTATAAACTATAGAAATACCAAGATTTAAAGTATAAATTAGAAAAAATGAAAATAAAATTTTTGGTTTGCATGAACCGGGTTATAAATTTCATAACTACTATATGTTGCATGCTAAAATTTGAATATTGCAACTAAGACCTTTTACCTTTTATCCTTATAATTAAACTCCATTTTGCATATGCGTATGGAAAGACGGAGTTTAATTAGAATGATAAAAGGTAAAAGATTTTATTTTCATTTCTTCTAATTTACACTTTAAACCTTGGTCTTTCCAGAGACGGACTCTTCGAGTCCGTCTCTTGAAAGACAGTATTTCCATAAGTCATGGAAAGATCAAAGTTTAAAGTGCAAATTAAAAGAAATGAAGATAAAATTTTTGGGTTGTATGAATTTGGTTATAAACTTCATAACTACTACACGTTGTATAATAAATTTTTAACATTGTAACTAAGACCTTTTACATTTTATTATTCGAATTAAACTTTGTCTTTCCATAAGATTATGGAAAAACCATCTTTCTCATGACTTTATCAATATGTAATTAAAACTAACATGTAATAGAACACAAAATTAAAATTAATATAGATTTATGAAAATATATGGAATATTAAATTTAGAGAAAGGTCAAGAATAAGAGTCCGTCTCTTGAAAGACGGTTTTTCCATAAGTCATATAAAGACCAAAGTTTAAAATGCAAATTAAGAAGAAATGAAGATAAAATTTTTGGGTTGTATGAATCGGGTTATAAACTTTATAACTACTACATGTTGCATAATAAAATTTTAATATTGCAATTAAGACTTTTTATCTTTTATTATTTTAATTAAACCCTATCTTTTCATAAGTATACGCAAAAATGATATTTCCCAAGAAATTGCATAAGATAAACTCATTCAAACAATTGATTGTTTTAACTTTAACAATTCAAAAAAATGAATGAAAGATCATTTTACATATTCTCTGTTATTGACACTTTCTATTTTGAGTTATTTTTTTTATATTGACACATTTTATTTTATTTTTTAAGACTTATTCCATTTTATTCACCCATTTTACTTGTAAATTTATATATTCAATTTCATCTACCAATTTTTTTCATCTAAATTCAAACACCTATATAAATAGTATCACTAATAAAAAAAACGAAGGGAATAGTCTTTTATGGAGTACCGACTACGTTTAGATTCCCTAATTGAAATTAAATCACGTTTGAAAGTTAAATTATGAAACAAGAAATCTACAAGTTAACTGTAAGGCTTACTCCTTTCGTCCCAAATCAAACTGCATATTTTACTTTGTTTCACTATCTGCTGTTCAATTTTAAACATATATTTAAATATATATATATATATACACACAATAATATTATCATATGTTATATGACTAATTTTATCATAATAAGTAATTTTACAAAAGTAATTTTTTATTTACCATTATTATACATATTTAGATATATTAATGATTAGATAAATTTTTTGGTAAGAGTAAAAAGATTCTCCGTATTTTGAGATGCGATAAGAGAGAGTATATGTGGTCAGTCACTGAAAAGTCTGAAATACAAAAGAGTCAACCACAACCGCGGGTGTACCCAGTTGATTGGGACAAGTGAATTTAGGGGGAACCCCGAGATCAAGGCTCGTACGCTACTGTGTGGGTTGTCCTTGCGCAAAGCATAATTTTCGGGTCACGTGGCAGGTGAGGCTCTTGGTGGGCTGCGAGTACGGTCCTAGTTTGGATCCTAACAGCTGATTACCGAGACTTACCCCCCTGCTTGGATCCTGACAGCTAATTACCGTGATTTACCCCCCTAACTGGATCTATAGTATCGGGTGGTCGAAGCGGCCTAGGGCTAGCCGTAATAGCCTTTCTTTTACAAAAGAATCAACCACGCAACCAAGTTGCCAATGCAGTATAATGTGAAGTGTGACCGGATAGCAAGTAGGGTACTCCGCTCCAATTCAAATGATACACTTTCCTCGTTATATGTCATGGCCCATATCAGCACGAATTTGTTTTTAAAGAAAAAAGTTCATTTTTCATATATCGCAAAATTTTACTAGTTTAAACCATCAAATAATTAGGCTAATAATTTTATAAGTAATGTAATATGATTATTAGGTGATTTAATGTTTTTTTCTATTTATTATAATAATATTGTTGGTAATTTAAAAATATTTAGTATATCTCAAAACATAAGTTGTCATGATCTGACTTTAAAAGTTATACTCCATTCATTTCTCTATTAGTGGTACATCACTTTTGGGTGTTAGAATTTATGAGATGCTAAATGAGTGGATAAAATGGAAGTGAAAGAAGAAAAAATAAAATGAATGAATAACAACCTTAAACTTGTCATAATTAGATAGTATCAATATAAGAGAAATATCTCAAATTAAAAAGTGTGACATTGCTAGAGAAACGGAGGGAGTAAGACGGTTTAATTGTAGACACCCTCTTTACACGTTTTTTTTTCCTCTTTACATTTGATCTCACGGTCTCACCCCATTTATCAAACTTACTTTCGCTTTTAATATGTACAGTTTTTATCATGACAACTTATTTATAACTCAAACTCTTGTTTTAACTTGTCTAATCGGAACATACTTTTATTTTATAATTAATATAATTGTTTGATATTAACTTTTATTTATGGCAAAGTATTGGGAAAGACGGTCTTTCCACAGACTTATGGAAAGATGAGGTTTGATTAGAATAATAAAAGGTAAAAGGTCTTAGTTGCAATATTAAAATTTTAGTATGAAACATGTAGTAGTTATAAAATTTATAACCCGGTTCATGCAACCCAAAAAATTTATCTTAATTTCTTCTAATTTACACTTTAAACCTTGGTCTTTCCATAACTTATGAAAAGACCGTCTTTCAAGAGACGAATTCTTTATTTATTATTATAAGATTTCGATAATTTTACATAAAAATAAAATATATTTAAAAATATAAATACTTATAATCTAATTCTAAAATTAATAAAATGTACTATAATAGCCACCCATAGGTTGGAAAGCTACGGCGAGAATCAACGACACAGTCCCCTGATATTGAGTAATCTCCATAAAAAAGCATGGGGTTACGTTTTAAATCTCAAACCTCTCAATTATAAAAAGCGTGTAAGCCAGATACAGTTCACAACGTCGGTCCCTATTGATAAACCTTGAGGTGTGGGCCGGAGTAGTTTGAACAATTTAAAAAACGAAAGGTCATGAAGAGGGAAAAGGCAAGTTGGGAGTACATTTGAATTAAAGAAAGAAGAAATGAGCAAGTTGCACCATTACTTTTCAACAGTTTGTTGGCCGGTCTCCTCTCTCCTCTGCAACTTGCACCTCTTCATTGATTCTACCACACCCATTCATCATCTTCTTCTTCTTCCCCTTTTCCTTTCAATTTATTTACACGCACTAGTTGGTGAACTTTGCGTTGGTGTTTTTGAACCGTGCATCCAAAATTCCACGTTCACCAGTCAAGATGCGTTTTTTTTATGTCTTCTTCTCCGTAATTTGCAAATTGATTACAGACTTGGTCTTGATACACTTTTTATTTTAGTAGTAGTTTCTAAAAAATAATCCCACTTGCTTTTAAGAAAAGAAGATAGACTTTCATTTATGCATTAGTTTTCTTACCTTTTGCATTAAAATCTCCCAATGCAATATAAAAACACATCATCCTACCATACCAAAAGAGAGAGAGGAGAGAATATGTTTTTGGCAAAAAAATCAAGCTACAGATGTACTCCCTCCGTTTTTTTTTCATTGGCACACTTACTAAAAGTGGTGTTTTTTTTAATTGACACTTGCTATTTTGGGCAAGTTTAAGGTTTTTACATCCACTCATTTTACTTTCTCTTCTTTCAATTCAATTTCATCCACTCATTTAGCATCTCCTCAATTCTAACACCAAAAGAAATGTGTCAATGAAAAAAAAACGGAGGGAGTATGTTACTCCCTCTGTTTTTTTATTTATGACACCATGTGATTGGATTAAGACGTGGAAAATGAGTTGATGAAATTGAATATAGAAAGTAAAAAGTATAATGAGCGGATGAAATTGAAGGAATCTTGCCAAATATGGAAATGGTTCCAAATAAAGAAATCATCCATTTATAGCAAGTGTGTCATAAATAACAGAACAGGAATAGTATAAATTTTGGGTTTTTTTTGTCCGGATTTTGTATGACTTGTCTAAACTAAAATTCGAGAGATGAACTGAATTGAAACTAAACTAAATAAAGCTCTACTACTTCCTCCGTTTCACTAATAGTGGCATCATAGGTTTAGTTGTTTGGATTTAAGTAGAGAAAATGAGTGGATGAAATTGAAAGTCTCTTGCAAAAAATAGAAAGTGTGCCAATATAAAAGAAACACATCATTAAAGTGAGTGTGCCATTAATAGAGAAACGGAGGGAGTACTAAAATTTATTTATTTTTCATTATGGAAAATGCCTTATAACGATAAATATTCAATTATATGATCCGTTTAACTCATTTAACGATTGCACAATTTGAACCAAATAAATATCTTTTCTTAAAAAACCCAAATGTATCTCTTGTGGATGAAGATTGTGAATTGAGTTGGAGATACTCCCTCCGTTTTTTTTTCATTGGCACCTCTCTTTTGGTGTTAGAATTGAGGAGATGCTAAATGAGTGGATGAAATTGAATTGAAAGAAGATAAAGTAAAATGAGTGGATGTAAAAACCTTAAACTTGCCCAAAATAGCAAGTGCCAATTAAAAAATATACCACTTTTAGTTAGTGTGCCAATGAAAAAAAAACGGAGGGAGTACTAATTTATTCGTCATTTCAAATAACTCCAATTAATGGTTTGTCATTTAGCACTGCACGATATCGAATGAAATCGAACTGCAAGATTCCGCAACATAGTTAATTACGAATGTTAATGGGTTAATTGGTACATGGACCAACTGGCTAAGCGTATATCGCACTAATCAATTCCACCTTAATTAGTTTACTAATATCCACCTAAACTTGCTTACATCGTACCAATTCCATCACTCCCAAGTCATGAATAGTATTTAACTACTCTGTGACAGCTAAGCTTTTGCAAAAATTCTTCCTGTTTCTATTCCTATTACCGAAAAAATAATCTTTAATTAATTTTTCACTTAATTGTATTTTTATTTTGTTCATTTTAATAATGGAATTGAGATGGATTACAACTTCAGAATGTGCATAATTCCACTTTGATGCACTAATCCTTTCAAAAATTACAAATAAGTTACTACCATTATTTTAGTCAGAATTGAAAAGTAAAACGCGGATTAAATTCTATGCACTAGCCTCACCGCACAACATAACAAGCAATTTTTAAAGAAAAATGTATATTAAATATTAAAGTTAGTTTTGGCTGATTGAGAAATAGTAATACAAAGACAATACTCCCACAGTCTCAGATTAACAAGTAATTGCTATAAAGTAATTTTTTAATTATGGTTATTATCCGTATTTTAATATATTAATAGTTATACATGTCTCTTTCAGATAATGTATAATAATTAGGATGTAATTTAAGATGGACACAAGAAGGAGTACTGCATTCACTTTTATTTTATTTATATGTCTAAAACAATAATAATTGCCTTCTGACATTTTCAAGTACAGGTAGTTCAAACCAAAGCTCACTATTCATGTGACATTAATAAATTCGCATCGAGAAAATTCCAGATTCTTCTTGATTTCGCCATTATCACAGCATTGAACCATATTTTTTTCTCCTTTTTTTTGAGGAATCAAAATACTACTATTAAAGCTTCATCATACAGCTTTGAATACAAATATACAATCATACAAATCGCGCGCAAGATCTGAATTTTTCATGAATTTTCGAGATTTTTTTGTAGCTAAAACGAAATCCAACAGCTCCATAAGCAGGACGATAATATACTGTAGATCGTTATATTGATCACAACTCGTAAGCACCGTGTTCATTCGAGAAAAACGTGGGAAAACTCCGAGGAAAATTTACATGGAAATGAAATGAAATAAATAAACAAAACCTAGGGTTATACGTACGTTTGAAAACTCATGTGGTGGCCATAGCCAAATCCTCCGCCATCTTCGCAAGCGACTGGAGGTTACATTTAACGATGGTATCCACGAACACGGAGGTCTCCTCCGCCGTGTTTCCCGCCGGAATGTCAACGATGTACGACTCCACCACCACCGTCCGCCCCGTCGCCGCCACCTCGTGGAGGCTGGTCACGGACCGGTAGTTGAAAAGGCGGTGGACCCCGCCGACGACGCTGAAGCTGATGACGTGGCCCTCCTCGTCCAGGATCTCCAGCCTCTCGGTGCTGTTCTCCGCCGGAAGGCCGGAGATGACCTGAATCTCCCGGAGAGTCCCGACGCTGGTGCCGTCGCCGGCGACCACGTGGCAGGTCCTCACGAAGTGCTTGTATCTCTGCGGGTTGTCGAAGCGGCGCACCACCGACCACACGGTGGCGGCCGGGGCTGCGATCTCCTGGATCACGGCGGAGCAGCACTGGTTGGGGCCCACGAGGTAGGTGTGGTGGGGGATGGCGGAATCCGGCAGGGGTGAGGGTGTATAGTAATCGTAGTGGGGCGGCGGAGTATGGGATTGGGATTGGGATCGGGATTGTTTACACGAATTTGTGGGGTTTGGATTGTGGGGATTAATTCTGTGAAGAAGAAGAGAGGGCGATTCCGGTGATGAAGGCATGGTAAGAAATGTGTGCAATTTGTTGTGATGAGAGAGGGAAAATGGTGGAAAGAAGAACACAATTATGTGTTGATATTTTCTGATGGGTGTGAATATCTGTTGTTTATATATGCGTCTCCGCTGGTGTGTGCTTATGGCTCCTGTGGTGTGGATGATGTGGTGGCCTCACTTTACATCCCAATTTGCACTTCCTTTTAATATGCCGAGCAAAGAAAATAAAATTAGTTTGGTTGCGTTTGTAAAGAATTCTCAATGCCCATTCGCTAATATTTGATCCCAATAATGATTGACCTACAAGTTTTTCATGCAGCACTCCATTTTGTAACACTCCTCCCGTACCAAGGAAATTGACACATTTTAACTTTTGAAAATCATTTGAATCAATTTTTAAAAATTAATATATATATAAAAAAATTTAAAAAAATAATAATTTAAAAATACATATTATGATGAATCCAATCATTGCAATTAAGTTTACTTTTTTCCGGCTGATTTTAGAATATTTAACTTTTAATATATTTAATTGTGTACAAATAACATTTATAAAAAATGTAGTATTTAAAAATATACACTATTATAAATCTAACACTATATTATGTGATAATATTCTCATTTATATATTCATAAAGTTTGAGTCCGTCTCTTGAAAGATGATTTTTCCATAATTATATTGCATATATCTATTCAAATATGCTGTCAAATTTTAATAAAAAATAGTAGCATAAAGTAAGTGAGTAATTTAAGATAGGACCGAGGGACTACTACTGTACTAGGAAGGTCACACGAGTTTTGGTAAACTGAAAGATGAACTGGTAATATGATCAGAAGTCAGGGGTGTTGGTTGTAATTTGGCGCGGTGCAAGGCACACAATTCAATATTCATGCAAGTTGCAAGAGCCAGTAGGGGCAGAAGTTGGACCTGTGCACTCTTTTGTGTTTTTCCAAGAAGAATAATTTATAACCACCGGATTAATTAATTAATCCTGCAACTTGCATGAGACTGTGTTGCATTCACGTTTGATGTTTCCTTTCTTTTTTTATTCTCCTACAGCTTGTGATCATTTTATCCTATACTCCCTTCGAGGACCCGTACATTCGCCCTTATCTTCTAAACATTCAATTTTAATCTTATTTTTAAAAATTAAAATACAAGAAGCAAAGCCTTGGAAAACAATGTCATTATATAAATATACGGAAAGATGGAATTGAATTAAATTTAAAATTATAAAAAACTAAAATATTTTAGTTGTAATAATAAATATTAATTATGCAAAAATACCCCCATCCATAAGTCAAATTCTCATTTTACAAATTTTCAGGTTAAGGGTGTAAGGGTATTTTCATCATTTCAGGTCAGGTCCATACCCGAAATGATGAATCAACGACAGAATATTGACAAAAGGTTATAACAGTAAATTTTGCAATAAAATTAGGGCTATTTTGAGACTTTTTTTTTGCAGTGTTATAGCACTTCAAGGCTAGAGTTAGGTTTATAATTGTAAAAATCTCTACTCATTATATGTTATTCCCTCCGTCCCATAATTATTGGCATATTTACTTTTTTACGGTCTTCAATGATCATATTTGACCGTTAATATCTCTAACTAGGTATAGTATTTTTGCATATAAAATTGATATTTAGAAAATAGATGTTAAAATGAAGCTAACAATGTTTCACGTGATAATTTTATTATACATATATTAATTATAATTAAGGTCAAAGTTTACCAAGTTTGACTTTGAAAAAAGTAAATATGCCAATAGTATTGGGACGTATACTCCCTCCATTCCAAAGAAATTGGCACAATTACTTTTTCAAAGTCAAATTTTAAAAAACTTTGACCTTAAATAAAACACAATATATACATATTAAAAATATCATGTGGAATCTTATTAGATTCATCTTAATGTCTATTTTCTAAATAACAATTTTATATGCGTAATTATTATATGTAGTTAGAGATAAAGGTTAAACATTATCATTGAACACAACAAAAAATTAAACACCGTAACAAAACAGTTATGCCAATTTCTTTAGGACGGAGAGAATATTATTTTATTTGATTTGATTGCATGTCGGTTTGGTTCAATTTACATTAGATTGTAAATACAATGTAATGGAGGTTTATGTCCAAATGAATTATTTTTAATATATTTCAGCACAATAAATTCAATCTAACACCAATAAACCCTGAGTCCCTCTCTTAAAAGATGTTATTTTCACAAGTCATGCAAAAAATCAAAGTTTAAATTGCAAATTAAAAGAAATGAAATAAGTTTTTCAGATTGCATTAACCGGGTCATAAAATTTATAACTATTGCACGTTGCATAATAAAATTTTAATATTGCAACTAAAACCTTTTATCTTTTTATTATTATGATTAAACCCGAGTTTTCATAAGAATATGGAAAGACGATCTTTTTCAATTCTAAACTCTCTTCAACACCTATTAAGCATAATTATTAACATATTTCAACACTAATAAACTTAACTTAGTATCAATAAATTTTAGAGTTTCAATTAAACTTAAGGAAACTTTTTGGAAAATACTGTTTTTTCATAAACTTATAAAAAGACATGGTTTAATTTAAATAGAGAAAAGTGCATATATAACCCTATATAATTGATGAAAGTGCAGATGTAACCCTGCGATAATTGAAAGTGCAAATATAACTCTGGTCAGTAAATGCCGGAATAATGACTTTAGGGTTATACTTGCACATATGTATAATAGTTAGGGTTATATTTGCACATATGTATAATAATTAGGGTTATATTTGCACTAAAAAATAACTCAAAGTTATATTTGCACTTTCTCCAACATATAGGGTTATATTTGCATATTACCCATTAAATTAATAAAAGGTAAAACGTGTTAGTTGCAACATTAAAAATTTATTATGCAACATATAATGGTTAAAATTTATAACCCGATTCGTGCGACCAAAAAAAATGTATCTTTATTTCTTCTAACTTACAATTTAAATTTTGATATTTCCATAACTTATAGAAATATCTCGTGGAAGAGCACGTCCTCTCAACTTGATTGGACAGAGGCTTAAGTGTGACATGAATGGGAAAATGATAGAAAGGGGAGAAATCGAACAGCCCAAAAGCCCAAGGCCATTTCCACTTACGCGCTGAAAAGTCGCGGGGAAAATTCTGATCCCGTGGATAGTTTCCTCCTTTCCCCCCTCCCAAACAAATTAGGGATTACAGAGGAAGAAATTCTCATTCGATCCGTTCGAATCACCAGAACATTGCCCCAATTAATCGCACCGGAGCTCGCCGCAACCCTTGATTCGAATCGCTGGATGGATCAGATTCTGAACAAGGTCGGATCCTACTGGATAGGCAAGAAAGCCAGCAAGGAGTTCAATTCCGTCGGCGATGACATCAACGTAAGCCTACTGTTAACCCTTCCCTCTTTTATCCTGTGTTGTGGCCGGTATCGCCGTTTATCGAGTTAGATTTGTTATTCGCTCATTTACCGTGTTGGTGAATTTATATTGATGCAATGTTTGAACTTCATACAAGCATGATTTGCAGCATTTGTAGTTCTTTAATGATCATAATTGTCCATGTTTGAGGTTAAGGCTGTCAATAATTACTTTGGATTCTTACTTCTTTTAGAAATAATCTTTAATTGCGTTTGTAATTTTGATGTTTTTAGGTCACTATCATCGAAATTGTTTCCACTTGATGCATATAAAATGTAGGCTAGTCTCTCAATTAGTCGATTAGATATGCATTATTTGTATCAAGGAGGTACTTAGACATTGTAGGAACCAAGAGAAGAAGTCTACTGGTGAAAAGAATGAAGATCTTACTGATTTAGGTGGAGTGTTGGAGGTTTATTATACTGCGAGTGCTATGTGTGTTTTTTCTTCTATATGCAAATGAAGCTAAATTGGCATATTCATTTGATGTTGGGATTCTTTCTCTCTTAATTAGTCGATGGGAAGCAGTATCCAAGGAGGAGCCAGCTGGTTGGTGAACAAGTTTAAAGGTTTGTGTTCGGCTAAATTGTGAAACTCTGTCGCTTGTCTGTTTTTTTCATGCACAGTTGTCTTGTTTGCTGAAGCTCCTGTCCGTAATTATCATATTTAAGGAACTCACCCATTTTACTAGGCGATGAAAGTAATGTGAACTGTTATGAACTGTAATAGGCTATGTTTTGTGCAGACATTGGGATGGTGATACCCTACTTTCTCCAATTTTTAGCTTACGTAACGTTTTTCTAATTGAGATGGAGGTTGTAAAGTTTTATTTCTGGTTGAGGTGGGCTGTTTTGACATGCAGACAGAAGTAGGCGTCATGCTTTCTCAGATATATTCTTCCGTCTCATTTGTTCTGTACTCTGTAGGTTATTTTCTTTAACAGTAAAACAATAGTTGTAGAAACCTGTCTTTGTAATTGTTTTGCTTTCTAGATTGAATTGATTGTATGCATGGAAGTGATGTTAGTTAAAAATGTCAGAGTTGGCCTTTTACCATTTCCTACCTTAGATAATAATTTCTCCATGTGACCAATCATTCTTTTTTGATCTTTGGATTGTTGATTAAAGCTGATTTCTATCTTTTAGGAAGTTTGCAGAAACCATTGCCAGAACTGCTGAAGGAATATGATCTGGCAATCGGTCTTTTTCCTCGGGATGCTACTAACTATGAATTCAACGAGGAGACACGGAAGCTTACTGTGTACGTGCCGGCAATCTGTGAAGTGGGATACAAAGATTCCTCAGTGTTGAGATTCAACACTGTCATAACTGGATATCTGGAGAAGGGCAAACTAGTTGATATTGAAGGAATGAAAACAAAGGTGATGATATGGGTGAAAGTCACTGCCATCTCATCGGAAGGATCAAAGCTTCAATTCACCGCGGGATTGAAGAAAACCAGAAGCAGAGATGCTTATGAGGTTCTTAGAGATGGAGTAGGTGTGGATAAGTTCTAAAGCTGTTGAAAGGCCTCTGGTTATAAATTTGTTGTACTATTTCGACAGTTTTTCGCTGGAGTAATTACGACTCTGTAAAGTGAACTTGTTTACCCGTGATGATAAGATCTTCAATTGATTGCTCTTAATATTTGTTGTATACATCGCTGTGAGTTTTCTCTCAGGTTTTGCTGAAATTTGATTGCTTGTGCTTGCTATCTATTATCAGTGTTATTAAGATAAATCTCAATTACTCTCGGGATAAGATGTGAAAATTATCCGAGAAACCATATAATTTACGAGGCCCAGCAATACTTACTTATGTGAACTGAGTGCTCCTTGGGCTAAAGTCCATTTTCTTGGTTGGGCCATATCCCGAACAGTGTTACGAGTAAAGGAAAATGACAAAAGAACCCGAGTTGGAAGAGAAAGAAATTACTGTAAAAACACAGCAGCAAACTATACACTATCCCTAATCTAGCGTCTTCCTCTTCTCTTTATACTTCTGCTAGCACAACTGCTCTCAACATTGTAATTATTAAAAAAAAAAAATCAAAGAAAAACCAAGGAGTTAGTAGTAAAAATTGGCAAATTTTAATTCGTAACACTATTTATGAGATTCAAGGTGAATTATATCATACTCCAGGGATATATATCTTATTGTCTTCCATGATACAATTTGTGTACGATCTAGTAATGAATTAAATCTCATAAAAGATGAGATATGTATTATCTTTTATATTTTAAATTTGAATTGTACAATCATATTTGTGGTTCTCTTTGTTATACGTATTGATATCCCTAATATACTACTAGCATCATGAAATGAAACGTAAGAATATATATATTTGTATTCCTGAGATTGTCTGGTGAATTATACCGTACACATGGATACAGTAAAATATGGTATCTTCATGTACATCAGTTATCTAATATAATCGATAGTTATCTCCACTTAAATAATATGGAGTGAATTTATTTTAATTATCCTATTATAATTATCTCATTGATTTTCATTTACTTAGATATGGTAAAGAATGTATCCTCGGTGTACAGGATCCCTCAATTATCGTATTATAATTGTGTTAATTGTAATACTCCCTCCGTCCCAGTCGAATCTGCACACTTTTTGGTCAATTTTCTCAAGACACGTTTGACCATAAATTTCAACTAGCATATAGATACCAATATCATCATGTGAGATATTGTTGGATTCTCTGCATACTGTATTTTCTAAATATCAAATTTTAACACACCGTTAATATACGTAACTAAAGTTATCGTTGGTCAAACATGACCTGAGAAAGTTGACCAAAAAGTGTGCACATTCGGCTGGGACGGAGTAATACACAGTATGCTGCTATTATTATCACAATAATATCTCAATACTTACTACGCACATTTACCGTTTTACAGGGAGCGCCAGAAGGATCGAGAAGCGGCACGTAGTGTGAAAGGGTAGAAATGGGGTAGATTCCATATCAGAAAGCGACGCTCTCCAGACTATTTGTCACGTACTGCAACTTTTTGGATTAGGGCATGAGGCCGCCACACGCCCCATATCCATCACCTTACACGTGTCTATCATTCAACGGCCAATCTTCATCCTCTTCCCACTATATATTCCCGCACTCCAACCCCTTCATTTCACAGATCTCACACATCCAATTCCCCCACAGAAGCCTAGCATTTTACGAATTCTCCATCGCCATGGCTCTTCTCACTGGAGCTTCCGTTTCCGTTCCCAAATCCTTCCCCTCTGCTTTTACCACTGATTTCCCGTTGTCCTCTGCTGCCTCCCTCGGCCGTAACTTTCTGTCGTTCTCGGCTTCGTCTCCCTCCGGTTTCGGAGGTCTCTGCAGCCGCCGCCGTGACGAAGGTGTGGCTGTTTTTGCTACGAATGAGACGGTTACGCTGACTGGAGTGCTTTTCAAGCCGTTTGAAGAGGTTAAGAGTGATGCCTTTGTAGTGCCTGCCTCGAACAAGGTTTCCCTCGCTCGCCAGGGATTCGCTGACGAATGTGAAGCTGCCATCAACGAGCAGATCAAGTGAGTAATTGATTTCTTAGCATACATTTTCGATTACGATAAATTCTACGATATAATACTTGCGTGTTTGAATTGATTTGGATTTATCTGTTTTGAATACTGAGAGATCCTCGACGTTGAGTGTGACGTTGACTGTGTTGATTAGTCACACTTACGGCTCTTTGGTAATCATCTATTACACGGTATACTCGTGAGAACAGAGATCTGAAAGTTTTGGAAGTAATCAATGAAAATTTGATTAGTTACCTATTATTTTTTTACTGTGTTTTTTTACCGTGACTCTGTTGTCTAACTTAATTATTTATTCTGTGATTTTAGTGTTGAGTACAATGTCTCCTACGCGTACCATGCTCTGTATGCATATTTCGACCGGGATAATGTCGCTCACCAAGGCCTGGCAAAGTAATGATATGTTTGGTTCTCATATATTCTACAAAGGCTTACATGTTAGATGATTTCTGATGATCTGATTTTGCTTGTATCAGGTTCTTTAAGGAGTCATCTAACGAAGAAAGAGAGCATGCTGAGAAGCTCATGGATTATCTGGTGCTTAGATTATCACCTTATTTGCATGATCTTTCAGTTTGATTTCAATTGTAATCATAATTATTTTGTATGAAATTAACTATTGTAGAACAAGAGAGGTGGGAGAGTGAAGCTGCACCCTATTATCAATCCGCCTTCAGAGTATGAACATGTTGAGAAGGGCGATGCTTTGTATGGTGAGTTACTGAGTTAGAACTGTCTATAAAATGTTCTGATTTCCTTGCAACGAACGGACCACTTAATTGTGATCTGAATGGTTGGTGCAGCTATGGAGCTAGCTCTGTCCTTCGAGAAACTGGTGAATGAGAAGCTTCTACATGTCCACAGTGTAGGGATTTCTTTGCCTCTTTTCTATTTTGCATCTGGTGAGAAATGAGTTTGTTATGGTGCTGATTGTGCTGTATACTCGTAACAGGTTGCTAGCAAAAACAATGATCCTCAAATGGCTGATTTCATTGAAAGCGAATTTCTCGAAGAACAGGTATAACATGTAGAGAATTACTGCTACTAGTAAATTGGTTGTGTTTATATTGCTTATGATGAGTAATTTATTGGCATAAAATTGATAGGTTGAAGCCATCAAAAAGATCTCTGAGTATGTTACTCAGCTGAGGATGGTTGGAAAAGGCCACGGTAGGATTCTACCTTCATGTTTGCGTTCATCAAGTTAAAACTGCATCATTTCATTGTGATCAATGTTGACATTTGTTCCGTTCCCTTGTAGGTACATGGCATTTTGACCAAATGCTGCTTAACTGATGGAGGCGAGTTCACTAGGCTGGTTACCACGCATCGTTTACTGGTTTCAACTGATGGAGTCGAGTTCACTAGGCTGGTTATCACGCATTGTTTACTGGTTTCTTTAGCATATAATGGGTGGTTTCTTTTAGATCAGATTATTTCGATCTGCTTTGCAACTCTACTACTACAGTAGGGGTAGTGAATTATGCGATCCTTTATTTTATGTCTTGTGGTTGTGGGTGTGTTTTCAGTATTATGCTTATGAAATGAACAATGTGAATACTGTTCTGAAGCTCAATCATATATGCACTTCTCTCTTAATCTCCAGTATTTGAAAATGGTACACCTTACAAACAAATGGAAATGAAGTATTTTTTTTAACCAAAACATATCACAAAACCACCTTTGTAACTTGTAAAAGGCAATCTATTATCCTCAGGCTGGAAATGTCTCATGACCCAAGAGGTGTTGTGGTGGTGTTTGTGGTGATAAGTAGAGTTAACCATCTACCACATAACCTTTGTGTTCAAGTATTCTCCACATGCCTCTATTTCCTAGTAAAGCGTTGCTAATCCGCATCTATTATTCTCTGTTTACAATCTTCTCCGTTTACAATCACACTAATGCAAACTATTTATCGATGCTATCAAAGAAGAACGATACTTGTATTCCTAGCATCCCCGTTATTGACGGTTTCAAATTTAAAAGATTAAGAAGAATATGAAACTTACTATTGGACTTTCTGCTTCTTAGCTTTGAAAAAGAAGATGGGCTCGTCAAAATCGTGGGAAAGATCGTCTTTCCATATGCCTAGGAGAGGCGTGGTTGAATTAGAATTATAGAAAGATAAAATGTTTTAATTACAATATAAAAATTTATTATACAACATGTAGTGGTTGTAAGTTTATGACCCGATTAATGCAACCCGAAATTTTTATCTTGATTTCTTCTAATTTGCAGTTTGAACCTTGGTCTTTCCATAACTTTTATGGTCTTTTTCAGACTGTTAGCTAGTCAATTTTTAATTTGATATTTCAATCATATTAGTTATTTGGGTTATTTACATTTATAACCCTAACTTTAGGCTGAAAGTGCCAATATAATTCTACAATCTTAGAAAGTGCCAAAATAATCTTTGACTCTGCTGACTTTTTAGTCAATGATTATTTGGCCGGATATTGATAAAAAGACAAATTTGCCCTTACATTAAAAAATATAAAATGAAAAAGAGAAAACCATTTTCTCATTTCCTTCGCCGTTGAAAAAATGAACAACTTCCTATATGTGTTTCACGCGAAAAAGAGGGGTGTCGGAGGCTAGTTTCGGGTAGATGACAACTCGAAGATAGGGTTTCCGGTGGACAACGACACGAAGAAGAGGGTTTATTGTGGACACGAACGCGAAGAAGGGGGCTTTTCATGGACGCGAAAGCGAAGAAGAGGGTTTCTGGTGGATGCAAACGCGAATGCGAAGAAGATTGGTGAGCGGGGAGAAGGGGTGGTGGGTCTCAATTTTGCGGCGCTTGGTTGAGCAGCACCGGAAATGGTGGCGGAGGTGGCATGTGGATGTGGGGGTGGCAAGGGGGGGGGGTTGAATCGAGGGCGGTGAATCCCTTAGCTGCGGAGGGCGACAGTGAGGTGGTGAATTGAGAGCGACGACGGTGATTGAAGCATCTAAGAATTTAGGGTTTCGAGGTAGCGAGCGGTGGCAAGGAGAATTAGTGGAGGTGGCTCGAGCGGTAGCGGGAAGAATTAGCGGAGGTGGTGAGAGGCGGAAAGGTTTTGGAGGTTGTGGCATTTAGGTGGCAGGGAGGTAAATCGGTGGGGAGGTGGCTGGTGGATGGGTGGTGGCTGTGCGATGGTGGTGGTTGTGCGATTGTGGAGTAGGGTTTTTGGTGTTGTGGCAGTGAGGTGGTAGTGAGATGGCGGGGAGGTGGGGAGATGACACAAGGAGGTGGTTGATCAGAGCATGGTGGAGGTGGCTGATCAGAGCATGGTGGAGGTGGCTGATCGGAGCACGGTGCAAGTGGTTGATCGTAGCATGGCAGCATCGGAGCATGGCGGCAACGGAGCACGACAGTAGCGGAGCATTGCAATAGCGACAACATTTGATGAAGAAAGATGAGTTGAGGGGGGTATTTTGGGGATAAAATTTTCAGCTTTTAAGTCAAGGTTATTTTAGTCATTCCACTTCTTCTCATTGCCGGAATTTTGATGGTCAATGCCAAAAATAGGGATTTTGGGTATATCGGCACAAATATTCCAAAAGTTAGGGTTACACTGGCACATACAATAATTAGTTAGGGTTAAATTGACACTATCTGGGATTGCAGTGTTATATTGGTACTTTCAGCCTAAATTCAGGGTTATAAATGATGTATACTCCCTCCGTCCCAGCCTATTCCGTACAAATTCATTTTTGGGTTGTCCCAGCCATTTCTACACATTTCCTTATTTGGCAAATTTTAGATATGTGAAAAGGCAAAATTACCCTTAAACTAACTAAAAATTACTGCCAAACCTAACCTACCCTACCCTCCTTACTTGCACACACTCTCCCTCCCCATTTCAGAATACCCTTCCTCTATCCAATTTCTTTCTTCTCCCAATTTCTTCCATTGCCGCTGTGACAAGCTCCTCCGCTCCCGTCCTCATCTCAAGATCCTTCGCCGCTTTCGCATTTTCGTCTCCTCCGCCGCCTCTGTGTCTATGTCTCCTCTGCCGCGTCTCTATCCCCACCGCCACGTCTCCGTTGAGTGTTGGGTCGTGCATCTTTGTCTCCTCCGCCGAGTCCTTCGTCTCCTCCGCGGCCCCTTCGTCTCCGCCGCCGCCCCTCCGTCGAGTGTTAGGTCGGGCATCGTCGTCCCCTCCGCCACATCTTTCATCTCCTCTGCCGCATCTTTCGTCTCCTCCGTCGCATCTCCATTGAGTGTTAGGTCGGGTATCTTCGTCTGGTCTGTCGGGTATCTTTGTCTCCGCCATGTCCCCATCTCTGACTACCTCGATTTCTCACAGATTTGGTTAAGGTGGGTCGGGCGCTGGCATTGGTTGTTGGGTTGGGCGGTGTTGTTGG
Source organism: Rubia yunnanensis (assembly GCA_037428765.1). Lineage (NCBI taxonomy): Eukaryota > Viridiplantae > Streptophyta > Magnoliopsida > Gentianales > Rubiaceae > Rubia > Rubia yunnanensis. The sequence continues at coordinate 114,825,833 of CM075066.1, read as the reverse complement.
CTGGTGGCTCGTTTGGTGGTGTTGATTGGTGGCTCGATTGGTGCTGATGCAGTGGTGGTGCTATGGTGGAAGTGACGTGGTGGAAGGGCAAAAGTTCATATGGGCAGTAGAAGGGTAGTGTGGGCTTTTTCCATTTTAAAAAAATTCTCAACCTTTTATCTTTCTGCAGAAAATGCGGGATCGAGGGAGTATAACCCTTTGTACAATTATGTCTACATCTCGGAAATGTAACTAACAGTCATAAAAAATGGGAGAAATTTAGTCTCTGAAATGTAACTAACTTTTCAAGTTTACAAAAGCAGAATTTGTATAGGGATGAAAATTAGCGGCCAAGGTTTGTCATTGTCATTCGACGCATGCCATTTTACTCCTTTCATGGAGTACAATTATGGTCCTTTTGTTGACATCTTTTACATATAATAATAATAATACTACATTTGTCCCATCGCATTCTGCACAGAATCTTTTTACGATTTACAATAATCATGTTTGACCATAAATATATAGCTACAGACAATAATAACACATAAAAATCAACATGTTACCATGAATCTAACCATATCTCATACGATAACATTATTGTTCATATACCTATTCAAAATATGTAGTTAAAGTTTGACATCTCGACAAAAAAATATTCTGTTCATGGTATGTTAGGTGAATTTGTTAGGTACTCCATGTGCATGGTATGGCAATGGTACTGATATTGGCTAGAGTCCATGATATGTTTGGACGTTAGGTGAATTTGTTAGGTACTCCATGTGCATGGTATGGTGGTAATGGTACTGATATTCCATACTATGCACTATATATGGTTACACTCCATTCGCCCATTTCCAACATCTCCTTCCCTCTCAAAACCATTTTCAATTCTTCCTCGCTCAACAGATGTAGCAATTCTGCTGTTCCCTCTCTTTTCACCGCTTTCCTTCCTCACCCGCCACTTTTTCTGATCCCTTCATTTTTCAGATCTCCTTTCCTCTTTTCCCACAGCTAATTCGCCCACATAAGCCTAGCATTTTCACGAATTTGCCACTGCCATGGTGGCTCTTCTCACCGGAACATCCGTTTCCGTTCCCAAATCCATTTCCGTTACAGCTGATTTCCCGCTGTACTCTGCTTCCATCTTCGGGAGGAACTTCATGTCGTTCTCGTCTCCTTTTGCGTCCTGCTCGGAGGTCTGGTGCTGCCGGAACACTGCCGCGGCCACCTCATCCTTCTCGTTCGTAGCAGATGCCATGACGACCGTTTTCTGGCGTTTTGTGGCGTCTGCTGCGAACGAGAGGGATGCGGTGACGGGAGTGCTCGCCAGGGATTCGCTGACGAATGCGAAGCCGCTATCAACGAGCAAGTGAGTCATCCATTTCCTTGAATTTTTTCCCTCTCTATTATATTTACCAAGTAATCAATGGAAATTTTACTGGTTACCTGTTACTACCCGTGCTTTTTTTTACTCTGACACTGTTCTGTTGTCTAACTTAATTATTTACTCTGCGATTTCAGTGTTAAGTACAACAGCTCCTACGCCTACTATGCTCTGTGTGCACACTTCGACAGGGATAATGTTGGACCGGCAAAGTAAGGATTTCACAGATCTGTTTCTTACATACTGCAAGGCTTACATTTTGATTATTTCTGATGATCTGATTTTGTAAGGCTGGTGATTTTGCTTGTATCAGGTTCTTTAAGGAGTCGTATGAGGAAGAAAGAGATCATGCTGAGAAGCTCATGCAGGGGTGGAACCAGAAATTTTTTTCAGGGGAGGCTGAAATTTTTTTGGCCTCCGGCGTGCAGAGGCGGCGGGACGAGGCAGCTTCCGGTGGCGCCGCGGCGGAGACCTGGTGGCGGACGGCGGTTGGAGGACGGCTCTCGGCTGAGGAGGGAATTGACGGAGGGAAGAAAGGGTGATAAATATTAATGACATATAAATTTTAAAAATTCAACTCAACAATAATGAAAAATACTACATAATATAATAAATCAAGTAGCGTACAATAATATTTTTACAAGTTCACTAAACTACTAAAATAACTACTTTCTAACGCTCGAATTATTAGAAGTATAACTAGGAAAAGGTGGGGGCAACAGATATCTACGACACTCCATGACTTGATAACGTTGCATAATCTGTTCATTCTCAATCTTAACAAAAATATCCTTTTCAATATATACCGTCATAACATCGTTTAACCATTCATCTCCCATTCTATTACGAAGATCGGTCTTGATATTCTTCATGGCAGAAAAAACTCGCTCAACTGAAGCAGTTGCAACTGGTAGAGCTAATGCTAACTCAATCAGACGATATACCAATGGATAGAGTACCTTGCTACGTGATCGAACCATATGCTGAGCAAGATTTCCAAGATCATTGATGACCGAATAAGCATCATTATCTCTCACATCATGAATGAAGAAATCAAGTTGTTGCTCAAGTTCTAAACGATCAACAAGGGAGAAGTCATCCGGATAAAGTTCAGCAAGGCGAAGCAACTTACCAACATCAAACATGACAAATCTTTCTCTCGGATCAAGGCATGCAATACAAGTGAGTAATTCCGAGCTTGCTTCGCAAAATCGATGATTCATTTCAAGAATCATCTTGTCAACGGTCTAGTATTGAAACAATAAAAAATATAACAATAAGATAAAAAAATACACATAAAATATTTTAAACAAAATAAATTAAACTATGTAAATATTAAAGTACTACCTGAAGAAAAATATCAACACGGTAGAAATCATGACTAGTTGACATTTCTCCCCGTCGTCTAGAACGGTGACGAATTTTCCGTTGTGCTTCCATCACGTCTAATGTGATCTCATGCTTCACACAAAATGTGTTGACTCCATCCAATAATTTATCAAAACCACAATCTCTGAATTCTTGCAATTCAGTCTTCATTCTATTCATCATTCGCACAGCCATCGAAATATTTTGATCTCTTTGTTGCAAGGCAAGGGACAATTGATTTGTAGCTCCCAACAAATGCTTCATCAAAAACATACAAAACACAAATTCATAGCTCTCCATTCTATCAATCAAACCCTTCGCCGTAGAGGCATTTTCAACTAAATTGCCATGCTCACAGATATTAAGAAGCACTTGAATAATTGAAGATCACATAGCCTCAAAGCGAAGAATAGTACTGTAATGTGATCCCCAACGTGTATCACCAGGCCTTCTCAAACTCATTTCTTGATTTTTGCCTCTTCTACCAACATTGTCCCCACTCTCCAATGCCTCTACAAGTCTAGCATGTTCTAATTGCACAAGCATCTCTTTTCTAACACATGAACCTCCAACTAGATTCACAGTTTGAACAAGATACCCAAAAAATTCACCCACAGATAGAGTACGATATGCAACAGAAACAACAACCAATTGAAGTTGGTGAGAGAAGCAATGAATATACCTTGCAGAAGAGTTTTCTTTCAATATCAAAGCTTGCAATCCATTAAACTCCCCTCGCATATTTGAAGCCCCATCATATCCTTGGTCTCTCAACTTTGACAAAGACAATTTCTTATCTACAAACAGTTGCTTAAGAGCATCCATCAAAGTAATAGCTTTAGCATTGGAAACATGCACAAGAGCAAGAAAACGCTCAAGAATACATCCTTGTTTGTTGACATATCTCAAAACAACCCCCATTTGCTCTTTTATTGATGCATCTCTAGCCTCATCAACAAGAATAGAAAATACACTATCTCCAATGTCATTAACAATAGCATCAGTTACCTCGCCAGCACAAGCACTTGAGAGCTATTTCTGAACTCTGGGGGATGTCAACTTGCAATTTCCGGGAGCATTTTCATTCATTACCTTAGCAACATCTTCACTTCGCTTGCAATACCATTCAACCAATTCAAGATAATTACCCTTGTTGATGGAATTCCAACCTTCATCATGACCACGAAAAACCAAACCTTGATTTAACAAGTATCTTGTCACATCCAAAACCGCATTCAAACGTGTGCGATATGCCTTTTTTGCTTCGGTAAAATGACCATCCAAACAATGTGAGATACTTTGCTTTTGAAGGCTAAAATTTCTCAATTTGATTGCTGCACCATGATGAATTCCATCCACATTCTTAGCATGTTTCCTAAATACTTTAAGGGCATTCTTCCAATTCATCACCCCATCCACAGTATATGCCGTCCCCTTTGCTGAATTCTTAAAAAGATAGCAAGGAAAACAAAAGGCCGCATCCTTTGAAACACTATACTCCAACCAATTAAATTCATCAAACCAACCCTTTTGAAAACTTCTAAATTCATCATTGAACACTGTCTTTGGAAAAGTATGATTCTTAGGTTGGCAAGGACCTCTTAATATATATTCCCTTAGCACTTCATCTCTAATAGAAACATCAATCTCTTCAATAGGTTTACGTAGCCCGGGATCACTTATAACATCATTCTGATTGAATTCTACACGAGATTGTTTTGTACTACTACCCTCTTCATTGTGCCTTTGTTCATTAGATTCATTCGATCTCTTTAATCCGCTACTTCGAATTAAAAATTTATCCATAACCTATTAAATATCAAATAGGAAAAATATGTAAACTGATTTATTTTTCATCGATTCAAATTCAATTTAATAAAATATCCCTAATTGATAATTAACAAATGAAAATAAAAAATTCATAAAATCATATTCATCTAAATTCAATTTAACAAATATCCCTAATTGATAATTTCATAAACCGATTATGACAAATTGACAATTTCATTTTCACATACAATTATACAAAATAAATCAAACAATTATAATTTCAACTAAATTTCAACTAAATTCCAACTAAATATGCAATTCAACTAAATTCATATATGCAATTCAACTAAATTTCAACAATCATATATAATACAACCATATAAATTCAATTCAACATCCAATCTAAAAATCATGTTCACATATATTTAAGTTTAGAAGAAATAAATAAAAAAGAGAATAAACCCTAAAATTAATAAATCTTAGCATAAAGAGAAGAAGTATACCGACTTACCGTGGTTTGGAGAGGCGGCGGGACGAGGCAGCTTCCGGCAAACGGCGGTGGCGCGGCGGCGAACGGCTCGGCTGAGGTTGTGAGGCAGAGGAGGGAACTGGAGGCAGGAGGCTTGCAGCTTGCTGTTGCTGCTCTTGAGTCTCGCCTCCAACTGCATATGTATTAAGGTTTGGTAACTTTGGTTATTGGATTGGGCTCAGTTTTGGCCCAATCCATTTCACATTTCAATTTTTTTTTCATATTACTCAATGAAACGACGTCGTTTTAGTACTTAGGCATTAAAAAAAGAAGGCCGAATGAAACGACGTCGTTTCACTAACGTGAAACGACGTCGTTTTAGTACTTAGGAATTAAAAAAAAGAAGGCCGCAACGTGGCCTTCTTCTTCGACGAGACATTGCTGCCAGCCTGCCGCCGCGCTCGAGTCCGCCGGAAGACGCGCTCCCGCCTCCTGCTACCTCCGGCCGGCGATCTAGGTAGGGCTGGAGCCCTACCTCGCGTACCATTGGTTCCGCCTCTGAGCTCATGGATTATCTGGTATTTGCCGTTTCTGGTAAGAAATGTGTTTGTAATGGTGCTGATAGTGATGTATACTTATAAACGGTTGCTGACAAGAACCATGATCTTCATATGGCTGATTTCATTGAAAGCGAATTTCTCGTGGAACAGGTATAACATCCACAGAGAGCTGTTGTTACGAGGAAACCAGTTATGTTTATATTGCTTATAACTAGTTAGGTAACACCGACCTTGATAACAAATTATAGAAATACTATAGGAATATTGTTACAATATAGGAATGTTAAAACAACTATAATTGAAGCTATAAATGTACCTAGTTTACATGTAATTGAAACTCATAATTAACTCGAGCTATCAACTAAAGCAACGTACCATTCCCACGTAGGAATAGGAAAAAAAATTTCTAGTATAATTCTCACTCGAGTGGAGAGGGTTCGAGTGGAGGAGTTCAAGTGGAGAGGGCTCGAGAAGGGTTTCAAGTGGAGATGGTTCGAGTGCAGGGTTCAAGTGGAGAGGGTTCGAGTCTCCATTTGAAACAAATCTGTGTTTTTTTATAGGGTAATATGCAAATATAACAATATATGTTGAGGAAAGTGCAGATATAACTCTCAATTGTTTTATAGTGCAAATATAACCTTGACTATTGAATGAAAGTGCAAATACAACCCTCCGACCATGATTTCGGCGTTGACTAACAAATTCCGGCCATTGACCCACTTGAAAAGACTAAAATACCATTCTGCACCAAGCCTTAAATGAAAAGAAGAATTCTAAATATACTATTTTAACCCCAAAACTCCCTAACCCTAACTGACTTCTCCTTCTTGGTCCGCCGTTCCCCTTCCTCTCTAGCCTTCAATCCATCTTCTCCACCTTCCAACTTCAACCCAACTTCAATCCTTCTATTCCATATCACATGCTGGTATTCGAGGAAAAGCGAACTAGATGAACTACCATTCCAGAGGCGTCGCTGGAGCTCGTCGACGCTCACACCTTAGTCGTGTCGCTTTACCCGGCGAGAAGAATCCCAACCGAGTTCAACGCCGGCGATAGCTCCACGTGCCACCTCTCACCACCATAGCCAAAGTTGCTCCATTCCGACCAAGAGGATACCCCAATGTAGGTAACAATGGCAATCAGCTCATCTGCAATTGTTCATACATTATCAGAAAGACAGAGCTTCTAAATCACTTCATAAAAAACAAGCATGCATCTAATTCACCATACACTGAAAGCATATTCATCCTTAAACTAACCTACTAGTTTCAAAAGTGCTTAATTCATTTCAGTAATCACAAGCCAAAGGTTTGCCATACCATGGCTTGTCATTTAATCATGCAACAATAATCAATCGCTCGGAGGAATAACCTAATTCATAAATAGCATCATCTGATAATAATCAAAAAGCGATCGATTTATAATTAAATCAGATTCAGATTCAATTCCAAACAGTTCATTGAAGTAATATCAGCAAAGAGCAATCGCCAAGATCGAGCATACAGTAGTATTACTGAATCGATAAAACCAAAGGCTAAAGAACAGATTCGTAACCAACTCTATTGAACAGATCGGACGAATAAAATCAAACAAAAACACCAAATCTGCACATAAATAGATCGCAGAGCAACGATAACAATAAACGGAAATGTAGGCAAAGCAGTATGCACATCAAATCTAAGCAACACAATAAACGAATGGGGAAGGGAGCAGAAACTAACCAGCATACTTTCCATTATAGCTAGACATTATTGAAGAAGATGGAGAACTAAATGAAATTGATTAATGGATGAAAACGGTGAATAGGTGTGGGGAAAACAATGAGAGGCATTTTTGGTGGTTAAAGGCTTGAAGGGGATGAAGGGCAATATGGTCATTACCTCATTTGAAATTTTCAATATTTTTAAAACATAAATCAATTAGGGTAAATTTATCTTTTCACCTAATTTCGGCATCAAATGTATGAAAAAGGTTATATTTGCACATAACCTGAAGAGTGCGTCTCTTGAAAGACGGTCTTTCCATAAGTCATGGAAAACCAAGGTTTAAAGTGTAAATTAGAAGAAATAAAGATAAAATTTTCGGGTTGCATGAACCGGGTTATAAATTTTATAACTAGTACATATTGTATACTAAATTTTTAATGTTGCAACTAAGACCGTTTACCTTTTGTTATTCAAATTAAACCCCGTCTTTCCATAAGCCTATGGAAAGACCGTCTTTCCCAAGACTTTGCCTAACGTGAATAGATAGGGTTATATTTGCACTTTCAATTAAATTTTCGTCAATTATATATCTGCACTTTTCTCTTTTTTATACATAAACGGTGCTGATTGGAATCTAGCATGGCGCTGGCTGGGCGCTGACGAGGCACTGGCGAGTTATTGAAGAACTCACGAGAAAATTGAATAAATCGCGAGAAATTAAACAACTCGTGAGAAAGTGGCGAAAGCGAGAATCTCCCTGATGACGAGACGCGTGTTGTGCACGAGCTGGGCGAAGCTGCCGCGGAGATGCACGAGCGAAAAAAATGACAGGCGCGTGTGGCTCACACGCTGTACTTGCAGAACTTATCGCCGACGGTAAATTGGATTTGGCCGGGAATTTGCTTGAGATGCCGGAGAGAAGCATGATGCCGGAGATCTGATTGAGATCGGCGACAGTGACGGAACTTGGAGAAGAACGAACTCGGACAATAAGAAAACCTAGGATGCCGGTAAGATGAAGATCGCCGGAAACAATGGAGGTCACCGGACGAATCGGGCCAATCGCACAATACGGGTTTGCGATTCGGCAGTCGACGATCGTCCGGAAGGGAAGAAGATCGGAGATGGAGTGCTGATATCGGGATAAACAAGTGTAGAAGAAGCCGATTGCTTACTGTTGATGAAGACGACAACCAGTTGTGCCGGACGGTAGCGGAAGACGGTGGTGGTGGGCGGCCGATGGAAAATAGGCGTTAATTTGGTAACTTTAGAAAAAGAAAGAAAAACTAAGAATGTTAGAGATACCTGACGGATACATATTAGAAGGTAAAATTCATAAATTATTATAATTGTTTGTATTTATATATATACTGAATATAAAGGTACAGTAGGTATAACAAAATATATACGAAATTAATTAATAAATATATTCCTTTATTATCCTATCATTCCTAAATCAATTATATTTTTATTATTTCTTCTAGGGTAATATGCAAATATAATCCTATATGTTGGAGAAAGTGCAAATATAACCCTGAGTTATTTTTTAGTGCAAATATAACCCTAATTATTGTACATATATGTAAATATAACCCTAACTATTATACATATGTGCAAATATAACCCTAAAGTCATTATTCCAGCATTGATTGACCAGGGTTATGTTTGCACTTTCAATTATTGCAAGGTTATATCTGCACTTTTATTTCACAGAGTTATATCTACACTTTCATCAATTATATAGGGTTATATATGCACTTTGCTTTCTTCTATTGACACACCCCCACCAACCAATTCCTCCTATTGAGTATTCACTTATCTGGGCTAGAATCCATATGATTGTTTGGGAGTCATTTTCCCTAATGCTCCGTTTAAACGCGACATATCAATTAGTTACGGAATAACTGTACTATAATTTTAAACTTATGATAATTTAAATGCTGCATTTACACATAATCTTATTTTAAATTGATTGATCATTAGATGAAGTTTTTTTAAATAATTGACTTAACTAAGTGATTTAATGTTTATTTCAATGAGATGATCATGTAATTTTGAAAACCTTGAAATTATACTTCCTCTCCCTTTCTTTATTAATGATACACTTTTCTTTTTGAGTTGTTTCTTTTATATTGGCACACTTTCCATTTTTGGCAAGATTTATTCAATTTCATCCATTCATTCTACTTTTTACTTTCTACATTCAATTTCCTCCACTCATTTCCTCCACCTAGATCCAAACACCTAAACCTATGGTGCTACTATTAGTGAAACGGAGAGAGTATTGAAACAAGATTTGTCATGATTGGTCTAAATGTTAGTCGGTTCAACATGCTTATATATTATAAGTTTCATGTTTAGAAAAGTGATTGATGTGGATACGCTTCTCTATGCCAAATGGTCATGGTTTTTGTGGATAGCAAGTTAATGTCCCAATAATGATATTACAGTTTTATTGGAATTTTAATTTGTAACCGTACAAATGACCAGTCTGATTGACGTGTATAATTTAAATATTTTTACAATAGATTGATTAATTATTGCTAAAGGCTAATTGAGTTGGACATTAATTCCATTCATTATACTTGCCGTTGAACGTTTTCCCCAGCAACTACGAATGATTATTTTTATTTTTTGTAAAGCACATTTATCTAAGGAATAATGATATAATTTGCCATCAGCCATATGTTTTGAAATTGTTGCCGTTGGTTTAAAAAAATACTAAATTCTCCTATATTGCATTGTCAGATAACGCAACTTCTGAATTAAAGCACGAGGCTTTAACAGACCCGGACCCGACCACTTCGGCGTACGTGCGCACATTCAGTGGCCAAATTTCAACACCTTTTCATTTTCTTCACAATAAACAATAAAAAAAAGGAAAGTGTGTCAATATTAAAGAAACAGAAGAAGTATTTGCCGTGTTTGCTTTTTTGAAAAAAATTTCTTTCTAAAGTTTTCTTGCTAGTGATATAGAAAATAGTCCGTCTCTTGAAAGACGGTCTTTTCATAAGTTACGAAAAAATTAAGATTTAAATCGCAAATTATAAGAGATTAAGATAATTTTTTTAGGTTGCATTAATCGGGTCATAAACTTATCACTATTGCACATTGCATGATAAACTTTTAATATTGCAACTATAATCCTTTACTTTTCTATAATTTTAATTCTATTTACTTATGCCTATAGAAATATGATTTTATTCCAAAACTTTGCTTATAGAAAATAGTTAATTTATCGTTTTTTAATTTACTGAAATATAAATAACGAAAGGCCAGTAAAATCCCAACTCATATAAATATTACTGAGTTTTTTTTCCTCTGAATGTTACAAGTCGATATTTTAGAGAGAAGGATCGCTGAAGTTTAAGTTTTCAAACAAACACTATTTATTTTTATACGTATATAATTACTTCCCCTGTTTCTTAAGTTTGACACGCTTATCATATTTGTATGTTTTTTTCTAAATTTGTCGCATTTCTTTTATGGCAAAAAGTACATCATTCGCAATCACTCATTAAACTTTTTACTCTCCTCACTCAATTTCCTCCACACATTTTAACTTACAAAAAAAATCACCTAAACTTACGGTGCCAAACATAGTGAAACGAAGGGAGTATTTTAATTTTGATACAGAGTGTTTAGCTGTAAAGTAGGGATGCAAATGGACGGACGGGTCGAATATGGGTCAGGTAATATGGGTAATTAAAAAATATGGGTATGACCCATTTCAACCCATTTATAACGGGTTAAAAATGAGTTGGGTCAAATTGGGTCGAGTTGAAACTCATTCAACCCGCTGGTTAAACACCATTTAATACATGAGTCAAATATGAGTAAATGAACGGGTTTCAACCCATAGGAGCTGAAATATAAACCCATATGAGTTAACATGTAAATGTAAATATGAGATTTTCAAGTTTTCTTAAAATTCAATTTCAACGTTCCATATTTTGCTCCTGCTGTTGAGGAGCTGATCATATAATCCACCGTACTAAAATCAAGAACCCACCTAATTTTCAGAACAAACATCCTCATTTTTACGTGCAACACAAATTATGCAACTCGCCATATTTTACACAGACTATTCTGGGTGAGTATAAGATTTTTAAACATATAATCTGTTGCATTAGGAGAAGGATGTAGTTGCAGAAAAGTACAGACTTGTAAAAACCATAAATTTTTGTGAAAAATTGAAAACAAGTGCCAAACAAGTGCTAGTTTTCAAACCCCAAAAGCATTCCGGTAGTCTGATGATTTACGACAGCAAATATAAGCAATAATTTGACCGAAGAACTGGCTAGAGGAAGCAATTGTCTGCTTGGCAGACTTTCTGAAGCAAATAAGGGTCACGGACGAGAATGAAAACGGGTAAATCCGTGGATCTAATTCGTGGGTTTTATCATTTTTTCAACCCGCGGTCAACCTGTAAACCCAACCCATTCAACCCGTATTTTTAAATACTTATTTAATTCATTATCCATTTAACCCATTACACATTTTACCCATATCCTATCCGGGTTTAAAGTTAAAAAACTCATTCGACCCATGAATTACGGGTCCATATTGCCACTCCTACGGCAAAGTAATCGATTATCGCAAAAGAATGTAATGCAGATTCGGTATTCGGTGTTCGAACGACAATTGTAATATTTTTCAAAGAGAAAAACATGCCAACAAATGCAACACACTACTTCATTTGATGTATGGGATTTTTTAGTCATCCGAAATTGTTTTAGACCTCAAAACAAAATTAAAATTTTTTTATTTTCATTACAATTATTCCTAGGCAAAATCTTGGGAAATGCTATTTTTCCATAAACTTATGGAAATATAAACTTTGATTTGAATAATAAAAGGTAAAAAATCTTAGTTGCAATATTAAAAATTTATTATGCAACGTGTAGTAGTTATAACCTGATTTATGCAATCCAAAAATTTTATCTTCATTTCTTCTAATTTGCACTTTAAACCTTGAGGTTTCCATAATTTATGAAAAGACCGTATTTCAATAAACAGACTCTTATCCTTATTTTCAATTTAGGATTTTATTATAATATTTAGAGGCCAATTGTAGGCCAAAATTTTATCTTCTTTTAGGTGAATACCATAACTTGATTTTAGATTTAGATGTTGCAACCTCTTACTCCCATCCCAGATGTAACTCCCCAAACCCACCACACAGTGTCGGGTCGGGTCTGGGCGTGCTACTGAAAGTGCTAACAGTAACGAGCAGATAAATTTCATGTAAAAACGATTTAGATCAATTCAAAAACCTAACTTACTATTACAGTGAAATCGTTAATGTTAAATGAAAGTTTCACCCAATTATTACAGATTCAAAATTCATGTTAAAGTTCATCCAAGATCTCTCTCAAAATAAGTAAAGACATCAAAGGGCTTTTCTCTTACAGTTCCTCTTCACCTGAAAAAATGGTTGTTTAACTGGGGTAAGCTCATTGCTTAGTGAGGTTCCATTGCCAGTATTTACCCAGTTGAATTTTAGTGATCACAGAATATCAAATAACAAATAGCCACATATATCTTAGCACATAGTGACTTTTCGTGGTACTTGTTAAATCACATATAGATACTTGTTATATCAAGGTTTGGCTTGTCGTGGTCACGATGAAGGTTGAGATTCCATCAACAAGGTTAATTATCTTGAATTGGTTGAATGGTATTGCAAGCGAAGTGAAGATGTTGCTAAGGTAATGAATGAAAATGCTCCCGAAAATTGCAAGTTGACATCCCCCAGAGTTCAGAAACAGCTCTCAAGTGCTTGTGCTGGCGAGGTAACTGATGCTATTGTTAATGGCATTGGAGATAGTGTATTTTTTCTCCTTGTTGATGAGACTAGAGATGCATCAATAAAAGAGCAAATGGGGGTTATTTTGAGATATGTCAACAAACAAGGATGTTTTCTTGAGCGTTTTCTTCCTCTTGTGCATGTTTCCAATACTAAAGCTATTACTTTGATGGAGGCTCTTAAGCAACTGTTTGTAGATAAGAAATTGTCCTTGTCAAAGTTGAGAGGCCAAGGATATGATGGGGCTTCAAATATGCGAGGGGAGTTTAATGGATTGCAAGCTTTGATATTGAAAGAAAACTCTTCTGCAATGTATATTCATTGTTTTTCTCACCAACTTCAATTGGTTGTTGTTTCTGTTGCATATAGTACTCCATCTATGGGTGAATTTTTTGGGTATCTTGTTAAAATTGTGAATCTAGTTGGAGGTTCATGTGTTAGAAAAGAGATGCTTGTGCAATTAGAACATGCTAGACTTGTAGAGGCATTGGAGAGTGGGGAGAATGTTAGTGGAAGAGGCAAAAATCAAGAAATGAGTTTGAGACGGCCTGGTGATACACATTGGGGATCACATTACAGTACTATTCTTCGCTTTGAGACTATGTGGTCTTCTATTATTCAAGTGCTTCTTAATATCTGTGAGCATAGAAATTTAGATGAAAATGCCTCTACAACAAAGGGGCATAGAAATTGATAGAAATTGATAGAACGGAGAGCTATGAATTTGTATTTTGTATGTTTTTATGAAGCATTTGTTGGGAGCTACAAGTCAATTGTCCCTTGCCTTGCAACAAAGAGATCAAAATATTTCGATGGATGTGCGAATGATGAATAGAATGAAGACTGAATTCCAAGAATTCAGAGATTGTTGTTTTGATAAATTATTGGAGGGAGCTAACACATTTTGTGTGAAGCATGAGATCACATTAGACGTGATGGAAGCACAACGAAAAATTCGTCACCGTTCTAGACGACGTGGAGAAATGTTAACCAATCATGATTTCTACCGTGTTGATATTTTTCTTCAGGTACTACTTTAATATTTACATAGTTTAATTTATTTTGTTTATAATATTTTATATGTATTTTTTTTATCTTATTGTTATATTTTTTATTGTTTCAATACTAGACCGTTGACAGGATGATTTTTGAAATGAATTATCGATTTTGCGAAACAAGCTCGGAATTACTCACTTGTATTGCATGCCTTGACCCGAGAGAAAGATTTGCCATGTTTGATGTTGGTATGTTGCTTCGCCTTGCTGAACTCTATTCGGATGACTTCTCCCTTGTTGATTGTTTAGAACTTGAGCAACAACTTGATTTCTTCATTCATGATGTGAGAGATGATGATGCCTATTCAGTCATCAATGATCTTGGAAGTCTTGCTCAACATATGGTTCGATCACGTAGCATGATACTCTATCCATTGGTATATCGTCTTATTGAGTTAGCATTAGTTCTACCAGTTGCAACTGATTCAGTTGAGCGGGTTTTTTCTGCCATGAAGAATATCAAGACTGATCTTCGTAATAGAATGGGAGATGAATGGTTGAACGATGTTATGACGATATATATAGAAAAGGATATTTTTGTTAAGATTGATAATGAACCGATTATGCAACGTTATCAAGCCATGGAGTCTCGTAGATATCTGTTGCCCCCACCTTTTCCTAGTTCTACTTCTAATAGTATTTTTCATTATTGTTGAGTTGAATTTTTAAAATTTATATTTCATTAATATTTATCAGCCTTCCCTAAAAAAAATTTCTGCTTCCACCATTGACCACAAATAATCTCTTGACCTGCCCATAAATAGGTGGACCAGAAGGAGTACATGAAATTCACATCATCTTCAAGTGCCAACAGCTCTGAATACCATTCCATGTGCATGATATGATATCGATAACCCCATCCTCCCTGCTATATATACGTACACTCCACCCCATTTCCCATATCTCCTTTCTCCCCAAAACCGCCTTTCACTCTAACACCTCTTGCTTTCTCCATAGCCATGTCAATCCTTCACGTATTTTCTGCTTCCGTTCCCTCTCTTTTCACCGCCTCACCCTCGTCATCTGCCACCTTCCCTAGTAGGAATTTTCTCTCGTTCTCTCCTCTTGCGCCGCTGGAACACCGCCGCAGCATCAAAGCTTTGGAAATGTCCTCCGCCACCGTCTTTGATGCCTTTGAAGAGATCCAAAGCGATGCGTTTGTGGTGCCGGCGTCGCTCACTGCACCGCTCGCTCGACAGGGATTCTCCGACGAATGCGAAGCCGCCATCAACGATCAGATCAAGTGAGTTACTATATCTTTGTGTTAAGTTTTTCATAAACAGGCATCCCTACTCTCGTTAATGATAATTTTTACGTATTTCACACAAAGTGAGCTGAGGCTCCCGTATATTTAATACCTTGAGGAGACTATAATAAATTAATAATGCAAATTAATCAAGAAAGGGGAGATTTGATCCCTGATTGCAATTGATCGACCTAACTGCTCGTATATTTGATGGGGTGTTGGATTCAAATACAAGCACCATTGGACACGAAAACTATGCTGATTAGTAAGAATTTACTTATTAATATGTTGATATTTTAAAACATTACCATAACTACGTACTGAAATGGATTGACAGTGTTAATTCATGGACAATTGCAATGAGTGAAAATGAAATAAGTTGAAAAAGTGGACGTGCTGCTAGTACCCGATGTGAAAAGATCAAAATGCTCGCTGACAAAAAAATTAAATTGGACAGTCATTAGTGATGAGATAATTTGTCCGACAATGAATTTTATAGACTAAACATAAATTAAATCAAAATTTGATTTAGAATTATCTCTAAGACTTATAGATTGATAATTTGGAGATTAATCAAGGAGATCAAATTTGAAAACAGAGATTAAATTTGTGCCCTTAGTTACGAGGATTTTCTCCTTTTGACTGAAATGCTGCCTAACTTATTGATCATTTCTTCGGTGATTTCAGCGTGGAATTCAACGTGTCCTATGCGTACCATGCAATGTATGCATACTTCGACCGGGATAATGTTGCTCGTAAAGGCCTGGCTAAGTAATATCGCACACGAGCCTAGTTTCTCATTAATTAATTAATAATAATGGTTTAATTAAGAATCACATTTTGATGATATTATTATTGATGACTTTATTGTATCAGTTTCTTTAAGGGTTCATCTGTGGAAGAAAGGCGCCATGCTGAGATGCTCATGGATTATCAGGTATTTCCCGACATAAGCTTTGCAAAAAAATGTAACACTTTCATCTTTAATATATTTATATTAGAATTTTTTATTATTGAATATATGAATATAATTGTAGAACAAGCGCGGAGGAAGAGTGAAATTTTACCCTATAACAAATCCCCCTTCAGAGTTTGCACATCCAGAAAAAGGCGATGCGTTATACTGTAAGTGGATAGAGCTAAATATTGTAGGGCACTTATCTTTTGAAATTGGATTATAATACTCTAGAGACTCTAATAAATGGTTGATGCAGCAATGGAGCTAGCGCTTTCGCTGGAGAAACTGGTGAATGAGAAACTTCTCAATCTCCACATTGTAAGTTTAATTAGTTGCATCATCTTTAAAATGAGCATGGATCAAATGTCCTATACCCGCCATTAGAACTCTGAAATTAAGCGTGATGGGACTAGAATAGTACTAAGAAGAGTGACTCCTAAAATGTCTTTGTGTTATACCCCTACAAATTTATTTTTTTGTCTATGCCAACTTTGTTAGAACCCCGCTTTGATAAGATAACAGATCATGTGATATTAACTAATTAGTTTTATGATAGAACTAATGATCTTAATATCAACCTTTAGTTGAGATCGTAGACTTGCAATGGTGCTAATTATGTTGTATACTGCTAACAGATTGCTGACAGAAACAATGACCCTCACCTGACTGGTTACATTGAGAGTGAATTTCTCTCAGAACAAGTACGCAATTTAATTAGTTTAGGTTACACACGAAGGCTTATGTTTTTGGGTTTTTTTCTACAACCACCGATTAACATAGAAATTATATAATTTTAAAAATACAATAAAAATCTAGCGATGAATAGATGAAAATCATTTTTTATAATAGAAGGCTATGTTTGTATTATTTCTCATGAGTAATTTGTTGGTAAATATTTATAGGTCGAATCCATTAAGAAGCTTTCTGATTACGTAGCCCAACTGAAGAGGATCGGAAACGGAAGCGGTAGTATTCAGTTTTCATGTTTGTTCCTTTTCTTTTCTCTACTTATTACAATTAATGTTGAAATTTGGTTTTATTTCCTTATAGGTGTGGGGAGTTTTGATCGGATGCTCCTGAATTGATGTTCTCGATCTGGACCAGTTATCCCGTACCACGTTTAGCATTATTAAGGGATTGGAGCCCTAAACCTTCTGTCACTGTCACTGGAGGTTTTTTACTTTAGAAAAAGTATCATGTTTAGCATAAAATAAATGGTTGATTTTTCGCTTTCCTCCAAAGGGAACCTATGTAGCCACCAGCAATTTTATGACCTTAAAATGTGTGTTTTTAGTGTTTACCTGTTTCATAATATTAGAACTCTTTGTTATTCAATTATATACATACGTCCGAAAGAAATATGTTACTATTAGAAATATGTAAAAGAAATCAAATTTCAAAATTAAAACAGGTTACTCTAAGGAGTATACTACTCCCTCCGTCCCACATAAAACTTCATAATTATTTTTTCACGATCTTGAATGAGCATGTTTGACTGTAAATATCTCTAGTTACCTATAATAATGCCGCACAAAAAATTGATATTTAGAAAATAGATGTTAAGATGAATCTAACAAGATCTCACATGATATTTTTATTAGAGCGGGTCTCCTGACAGGCGGTCTGTCCATAAGCTTATGGACATGTCATTTATTGCTTACCTTATACACTGCATTTCTTAAATTACATACAAAATTTAAAAATTTTGAAAAAATTATTTTATATGATATATTTTTATATTTTCACATTCTAATACATATTATTACTTGTTTTAACTTATAAAATACAATATTTAAATTTTATAAAAAATCACAACATTTAAGGCAAATGCCCCTGAGCACTGTCCATAACCTTATGGACAGGCCGCCTGTCAGGAGACCCACTCTTAAAATTTTATTATGCAACGTGTAGTAGTTATAAAGTTTATTATCCGATTCATGCAACCCGAAAGTTTTATCTTCCTTTTTTCTTATTTGCATTTTGGGTAATATGCAAATATAACCCTATATATTGGAGAAAGTGCAGATATAACTCTGAGTTATTTTTTAGTGCAAATATAACCCTAACTATTATACATATGTGCAAATATAATCCTAAAGCCATTATTCCAACATTGACTTACCATTTTCGGCCATTGACTGACATAAACTGACCAAAATACCCTTTCAACCTATAACTAAATTAAAAAAAAACAAAATTACCTTTTACTGCCACCGCAACCATCAATGCACCACCACGCCACCATCCCTCCACCACCTTCCACCCCATCACCACCACCAGCCATCCCAACACCACTGCCACACCACCACCTCCCACCTCCCACCTCCCACCTCACACCTCACGCATATATATTAATTCTCTATTAATTATGTATATTAATTCTTGATTGAGCAGAACATTAATTCTTGTTTCATCTCCATTTTTCCGAAACCAAAAGCACTCTGTTTCTTCTCCATTTTTCCAAAACCGAAAGCATGTCGGAGAAGCCAAAAAACCCAGCACAAGACGGCGGGAATCGCCAAACCATTCCCGTTTTCCATGTGCTACCTTCTCAGACAAAGAGACCCCAAGACGCCGGGAATCTTCGTTTTCCCAGATCTCCAAAGAGAAGAACCCAAATCCAGAGAAACCAGAGTACCCCGAAATAAACCCAATAGAACCCTATCTCCGGACAAAGAGTTTCCGCCGGATTCCATAGGAAAGAATCCAACCCAGCCAAATACCAAATCAACACTGATAATCCAAGATCCGCTACCATTTACGGTGCCGCTCAACCAAGCACCAGAAAATCGAGACACGACACACTTGACACATTTGCGACGCGCACAAGACACACTTGGTATTATTTGGAGGAATTGAAGAAAGGGATGTCAGTTAGTATAGTCGAGGTATTGTTTGGAGGGATTGAAGAAAGGGAATTGAAGAAAAGCAGTGGAGAGATTGAAGCTGTGAAAAGTGAAGAAAGAGATTAGAAGTTTCAGAGGGATTTTGCGTTGGAGATGGAGAAAGGGATTTATTTGATTTATTTATTTATTTATTTTAGAAGGGTAAAATTGACTTTTTATCCAATTCCGATTTAAATCTGTCGAAAAAGGTTATATTTGCACATAACTTAAACATCTAAGGTTATATCTGCACTTTCAATTACCGCAGGGTTATATCTACACTTTCATCAATTATGTAGGGTTATATATGCACTTTGCTCTTGCATTTTGAATCTTGTTATTTCCATGACTTATGGAAATATGGTCTTTCTAGAGAAGGGCTCGATTAAAGCATAAAAAAATATATATCATAAGCTACTCTAACAAGCCCACCAGTTGCCGAATACATGAGCCCATCTGGGTGCTGGTCTCTGTTACAAACAGCCCAAACAAATTGAAAAAAAGGGAAAATTCAATTGAATTGAGAAGGGGCATAAACGAATTGAGAAGAAGGATGAGAGAGAGAGAAATTCTGTTCTCCAGAAACAATGCGAACAATATCGATAATCCGACTCCTGCTTTTCTTCTGCTATTTTCCCTAACTGCCTGGCCGTTGTAACGGCCATCTCGCCCGAATCTTCCAGTTGGAGCAGCTCCCAACTTCCCCTTGCCTTTGATTAGACTTTATTACCCTCGGCAGTAGGCCCAAATCCAAATGGCGGTCGGCTGATAAAATAATCACATGTTCACCGATGTATCATTACTTATGGTACGACTCCCTCTCCCCACGCAATTTTCATTGCCTGTACCTTCCCTCCCTTTTTTTTCATTTCCTCCCAATCTTCTCTTTCACGATCACGACTTCCGTTTATTCATCCCATTTCCTTCTCTCTCACACACTCACACCCTGCCCTACTCATATATACTCTTTACACGCACTGTTTATACGCACATTTTCACCCAACCGTAGATGCTACAATTCTGTTTTAATAGTTTACCGATTCCTCAAGCTCAAGGTGTTTTTCGTGATAGTGATCGGATATGGTAACTCAGAGAAGTTCTTCGCCGCAGTTCATGTCTACGGCGAAGCGAGCCACTGCTCTGCGGCGGAGAGATGTTGATTGTTGCAGAGGATGCCGAATTCGGCCATTCTTTCAAGAAGCAGAGAAGCAGCACTAATTCCTCTGGATTTGTTGCCATGGTCAGCGGAGATAGCAGAAGCGGAAGTAGCGCAGGGGGAAATGGGGACGGGAAAAAGGAGGCGGCGCCGACGGCCGGTAGTGGAAGCAAAGGTGGTGAATCTCCGGATATCGACGTGGATCTTCACAGTCGACAGCTCGCCGTCTACGGCCGTGATACTATGCAGCGTCTAGTCGCGTCCAATGTTCTAATTTCTGGCATGCAAGGCCTGGGTATGTGCTCGATTTTTTCATTAGATAAAACTTTGAAATAGTTTTGTTTATTACTTGTCAACTCGTTAGTGAGCAAATGTTAGCAGTATAATATAGCATAGCCTTGTTTACTGTTTACAGCGAAGAATCTGGTTCTCGCTGGTGTTAAATCTGTTACCGTGCATGATGTCGGTTGTGTGAAGCTATGGGATTTGTCAGCCAATTTCATGTTCTCCGAGGAGGATGTAGGGAAGATGCATCTGTGCGGAAATTGCAAGAACTAAACAGTCTAAACATCACTGTCGCCGTCTCAGCTTTGACAAATGAGTTAACAAAAGAACAGCTCTCTGGCTTTCAGGCGAGTATATACATGTTTTCTGTAATGCTTGGATATGTTTGGATATTATATGACCAGCGTCATTCTGACTGATCTATTAACGTGAAAGGGTTAACAATGTTCTTTGTGTTATGCCTAACAAAGAACTACATGTGGAAGCATACTGTCATTAAATCACATGCTGATTATAATATGTTGGCCTTCAGGTTGCTGTATTGAATTGTTTCTGTAATGCTTAGGTATATTCGTAATATTATATGACTACCGCAATATTCTTGCCTTAGATGTGGAAGCATATTTTCATGCCAGTACCAATTTATATGCTGTCTCTATTCATATGCTGATTCTATTATGTTTGGTTTGTAGGCTGTTGTATTCACTGATATTAGTTTAGAGAAGGCAGTTGAATTTTGAAGAAGAAGGATTTCCAGAAAGAGCACAAAAAATGTATCAGAGAGCTATGGCGCTTCAAGGGACCCTCCTGAGAAGCAAGCACCTATGTGCACTGTGCATTCTTTCCCTCACAACATTGATCATTGCTTGACATGGGCTCGGTCGGAGTTTGAAGGTTTATTTGAGAAAACTCCAGCTGAAGTGAATTCATATTTCTCCAGTCCCTCTGAATACATTACTGCGATTGAAAAAGCTGGTGATGCGCAGGCCGGGTCAATTTGAATCGAGTGCTTGCATGCCTTGACAGTGAC
Source organism: Rubia yunnanensis (assembly GCA_037428765.1). Classification (NCBI taxonomy): domain Eukaryota; kingdom Viridiplantae; phylum Streptophyta; class Magnoliopsida; order Gentianales; family Rubiaceae; genus Rubia; species Rubia yunnanensis. The sequence goes on along the minus strand of CM075066.1, from coordinate 114,804,170 downwards.
AACTGTGAAACATTTGAGGAACGTATAACTTGGGCTCGATTGAAGTATGGATTTCTAAATTATTCTTTTTAAGGTATTGATTTTATCATCTCTTCATTGTGATTTTTATTGTGCGCACTTGACTGAACCTGATTTGAGGACTACTTCACAAATTGCATAAAGCAGTTGGCATATAAATTCCCTGAAGACTTCAAGGATAGTAGCGGAGCACCTTTCTGGTCTGCTCCAAAGCGGTTTCCACTCCCCCTTAAATTCTCAGTTGATGACTCCAGTCATCATAACTTTGTTATGGCAGCATCCATACTACAGGCAGAGACATTTGGCATCTCCATTCCTGATTGGATTTTGTCTTCAGCAAAGTTAGCTGACTCTGTTGAGAAAGTGATTGCTGATTTCCAGTCAAAGGAGGATCTGACAACTGTGATAGATGAGCAGGCTACTAGCATCTCAACATTGTCTATTGATGTTGCTGATGCTGCTGCCACCAATGAGTTGGTGATGAAGTTGGAAATATGTCTAGAGAAGTTGCCTTCTGGATTCAAGATGAAGCCTATTCAATTTGAAAAGGTTTCTTTCTCTCTCTCTCTCTCTCTCTCTCTCTCTCTCTCTCTCTCTCTCTCTCTCTCTCTCTCTCTCTCTCACACACACACACACACACACACACACACACACTCATGACTATTTTGTTGAATACTGTTGCTATATTATTTATATTTGGTGTAGGATGATGATACCAATCATCATATGGATTTGATTGCCGGACTGGCTAACTTGAGGGCTCGCAATTATGGCATTCCTGAAGTTGATAAACTCAAGGCAAAATTAATTGCTGGTAGAATCGTCCCTGCAATAGCAACTTCGACAGCAATGGCTACTGGACTTGCTTGCTTAGATGGAGGGCACAAAATAGAGGACTACGAAAATATTTTTGTCAACTTGGCAACTTCATTTTTCTCAATGGCTGAACCAGTTCCACCTAAGGTAATCAAGCACAAGAAATTGCATTGGACTGTGTGGGATAGGTGGACTGTGAAACTCAATCCATCACTGGAGGAACTACTTCACTGGCTAAAGAGGAAAGGGCTCAATGCTTACAGCATTTCATACGGAAGATACTTGCTGTATAGCAGCTTGTTGCCAAAGCACAAAGAGCGCATGAGTAAGAAGATGGTTAATCTTGCGAGGGATGTAGGCAAGGCAGAACTGCCACCGTACAGACGTCACTTTGATGTGGTCGTTGCGTGTAAGAATGATGAAGATGAGGATATTGACATTCCTCAGATCTCTATATACTTCAAGTAGTGTATAGTGCTAGAGCATCGTTTCCAGTAAGAAGACTGGGCATTCATTCCTTGATGATGATTTTCTTTTCTTAGCATCTGGTAGGCTAAAAGGTAGCAAACATTCATATCTAGTGTAAGTAAGATTTGTCCTTGTGCATTGGTATCTATTTCACTTTGCATATATTGTAGTTTGTGGTGAGATTTGCTTATAGAGCCGGACGTAGTGTGGATGGTTGAACTCTTATTCAGGCAGATTTATTGCCAGAAGAATTATTGTTAGATGTAATTTCTTTTCAGTTGCGCTTTTGTTGTTTCAAAAAATGGTATCTGGATACACAATGTATCTATACATAAGCTATTATCTATCTTCACTGTCATGTGCTATGCTATTTGTTCATCTTGCCATTTCACAGGCTTCATTCTATCTCCAACAAGAGACTCTTATTAATGGAATGCCCTTCCATTTCAACACAATTTCATTCTCTATTCCCTCTGGGATGCAGACTTGGTAAGAACTCACTCTTTGATTAACAATCTGTCTGGCTTCCATTAAGCTCTCTCTGCTCATTATGCTTCCTTCCAATCCTGAAGTTGGTTTACCCTCTTTTGTGCCTTGCCATTGCAGGAACCAAGAATGTGAGGAAACATAAGGCGACACGAAGAGGCTCTCCATGGCAATTCGTGCTTCCGGTAGGTAATCCGGGAAGTCAGACTCCATGGATTCAAACAAGGCTTCGAAATGTTTGAAATGATCGTTGAAGAAAGATGAATAGTCCGGACAAGTTGTTGAGTGGTCACCTACACCATCACCAAAGGTAATGATTCCTTTCTTACCATTAGAATATGGCAATAGAGCCTTGGCTACCCTCAAAAACTCATCCACATGAGTTCTTTCTCTCTGTCTTCCCATGTGTGGGAGAGCATACATCAGGTTAAAGGCCAGCCAATCCCTCCTCGTTGTTTCGTGAATCTCACTCATTAACTCTTCCAGCTCCACCTCCTCAATTTTCAGGTTGAGCCCCAAGGAGCTGGCATGATGGCACAGTCGCCTTTTGGTATCTTCAAAGCTCCACATTGAATCCTCCCCAGAGAATTTCACAGAGGTTATCCTCAATGCAGCCTTACCCGCCCTGCTCATTGCTTCGATCAGCGGAGGCCATTGAACGCCCTCTCCCATGTCAAAGTCCACGATATGAATGGTGTCAACACCACTAGGCATAGCTTGCAGGATGGCTGAGTTAGCTGTGAAATGAGCAAACCTTCCATAAGGGTACCACTGGTAGAAGGTCTGGAAAGCCTCTTCCCAGTTCCTGCTGGACTGCTGCCTGAGGTAAATCCCCTGACTATCTTTTGATTGGAACAGATTAAAGGCAACCCTTTCCTGAGGTTCACCAAATGGGTTGATTTTTTCACTGATTCGCCCAGCAACAACCTCTGAGAGCTCCGGGAGGCCATTCTGGATGGCCTCTCCGTAGGCTGTCAACAGATGATTGAGCCAAATTTGTTGGCTATCCATTTCCATGGTGGGGAGGACTACACATGGTTTGATCTGTTCCACAGCTGGAGTGTGGCTTTGGGGCGTCCACGGATCGGATTCGCTAGTCAACTGCGACGAAATGTTTCCGACGCTGTCGCTTTCTTCCATCCACATGTCTGCAATGGTGTCCATCACTTGCTTCTCATCACAGAAAGATGGAAACTCAACAAGGCTGTCAGGAGTAGCAGTCATGCCTGCAAAGTATGAATCGAAGGATATAGCTGAGGAAGAATCCCCAGACATAAATGAAGGTGAAAAATCACAAGGATCATCCATCGGAAAACCGTAGAATCCCGAATGATCAAAGCTACTGTTGGTGTTGCAGATTGCCCAATTGGGCTGAAGAAGTTCTGACTCCATCATCCTTTTTTTCTCTCTCTCTGTTTAGGTGTTTTTGAAGGAGGGAAAAGAGGGAAGAAAATGGTTGTTGACTTGAGTTTTGGATGTGAGTTTCCTCTGGGCTGAGCATACTCTTATACCAAATGGAGATGGCTTATGTGAACACAAGAATTTAAAAATGCCCAAACTCTCAACTGCCTTGAAACTGAGTTTCTGTCATTTTCTGGCTTTGGTTGAATCCAATGGAGAGATTGAAGATGAGTAATGAATCTTCTTTTGTTTCTTTCTTGGACTTTTATTTGATGTATAGTTTGATGCTTACTTTACCAGAACCTACTGTTGAATTTATATGCCAAGTTTGTCTCACTGTCTTTCTGTTGTGTTTAGGTGCAGAACGTCAAACGTTTCCAGTTAATGTTAGCAACGGATAACAATGGTTTCGAGGTTAATTCTTGCCTTAAACTTCAAGGTAACCATCTCTACACCTTAAACTTTTAATCGGAATTGACCTTAAACTACATCATTTTCTTGGTCATCTTAACCTTAGCGAAAGTTTATTCTACCAAATCCATCAGAATCTTTGGATTGGGCAATTTGGGCTCTTTTAACATTGTTGGCATATATGAATGTTTATCCGATAATAGGTGATATGGTTGATATCATAAGATCAGGAATGATGTAGTTTTTGTTTTTTTGCTGGATTAGAGGGGAAATTAGATGAGGACAAAGACTTAAAAGTAAAGAAATCTAATCAAATTCATTTGGCAGATTTAGGAGATCTTATTGCATTTCGTCCGTTAGCAACCTTAACTACTACTCTTTATTCACCCTACGGCAATAGACTGGAAGAAGATCTCAAAGTCTTAGCAGTACTACTAATAAAACTTGTTTATATTAGGTCTTATCAAGATTGAACCAATCAAGAAGAAGCACCTTAACAAAATGACAAAATTTAATGTTTGATATGTGTCAACAATGCACTAGTACATGAAGCGTGTGGAATTAGAGATTGTTGGGATTTAGGGGAACCAAAGTTCAATGAACTTTGTATAGCAAATCTCCCCATTAACAAGACAAAACAAAATAAGATATGTTTGGACTTTGGACAACCATGCTGGACTTCCAAATTTATTTTTCCATCTATCTGGACTTGATTTCCTTCGATATGATTTCTTGTCATTTTGCCTTTTTTCTTTTTCTTTTTCTTCTCTTTTAGAACTTGTTTGACATTTTCCTAATGGTTACTTATGATTCACACTAAGGAGACATTCATAACGAAGGTTAGGTATTAATAGTAAAGGAGAATGAAATTGGAAACTCACTGGAACATACTCATGAGTTTATTCATCTTAAATTTCTAACCGAATGCCCAATATTCAAAAGCTTATTAGCACCTTTAAGAACACCTCTAACTTCAAGATCAAATATCAAAATCTTCACCTTTTTCATCATCTCACTAAAATTGTCAACTATTTTCTCTATTGAGCGTAAATTCACGATTGAAATTTGTAGTTTATTGGTTTTTTTTAAAGTGTTGGATTGAGGTATAAGACAATCATCGTTTCTGTTTGATAAAGTTGTGCTTATAATATTTTGAAAGCAGAGGTAGAGTTGTGCTTATAATATTTTGAAAGGAGAGGGAGACCAGCTTCTGCTTTCTCCCAAAAATAACTTCTACTAAGAAAATTTGGACCAATTGATTAGAACCTAATTCTTTGCCAAGAAAATTTGGACAAACTTAGGGATTGCACAATATCTCTATTATGTCACAAATACGTCCAAAATCTTCCATTCAAGGTCAGTGATGCTTGCCAAAAGATTTGTTGCACCTATATGAAACGCACCGGGCCTTATTCTCGTCTTGACCTGGTTTTCGGTACTAGTTTTATATTTATAAAGTTTTGATTAACTTATTGTCCAAAGTGCGTAGGCTTATCCGAGGGATTGTTTAAAAAAAGTCAGGCATGCCGTCTAAACCAAAGATTTACTCTCTCTTAGATCCCTTTGACCAATCATTTTTATGATATATTAGACCATCAATAACTTTTATTATATACAATAATGGAAATTATGTGAGATAACTTTAAATTCTCCGTAATATGTAATTTTTAGAAAGTAAAATTTATAGTCTATTATCTTACATAACAAAAGTTATCGATAATCAAACATGCCTTCAATAAAGTATCAGGCGTAGTATTAAGACTATGAGTTTATCAACTTAAAATTAAGTAGTCTGAAGGATTGGCTTTATACAACTGGAAAAGAATGTCGTATTAGGAGGAGCATTTTGTGTCTCCTTTTCCCAGACAACGATTTACATGGTAGTCCACCTAGGTTATTTTTTAAAAAATTTGACAATTTTTTTTTTATGATAAGAATCCTTCAATTTCATCATTTCATTTTACTTTTTTCAATCTAAATTCAATTTCATCTATTCATTTTATTCACCTAAATCCAAATACCTAAAACTATGGTGCCACATTCAACAAAACGAGATAGTATTAACCCTTTTTTCCCTGCTTATTTCTTGACTAGTAACATTAATCATAGAGTAGGTCTCCTGACAGGCAGTCTGTCCATAAGCTTATGGACAGACCATTTATTTTTTTACCTTGTATACTACATTTGTTAAATTACGTACAAAATTTAGAATTTTTGAAAATAGTTTATTATTTCATATATTTTGTATTTTCACCTTCAAATACATATTATTACTTGTTATAACTAATAAACGAGTTCGTCTCTTGAAAGGTGGTCTTTCCATAAAGCATGGAAAGATCAAGGTTTAAAGTGCAAATATAAATAAACTATGATAAAATTTTTGGTTATAAACTTTATAACTACTACACGTTATATAATAAATTTTTAATATTGCAATGAAGACCTTTTACCTTTTATTATTCTAATTAAACTCCGTTTTTCCATAAGCATATGGAAAGACGGTCTTTCCCAAGACTTTGCCCTAATAGAATACAATATTTAAATTTTATAAAAAATTATAACATTTACTGTAAAAGCGTATGTGAACTGTTCATAACCTCCTGGAAAGATCAACTTCCATGAGACTTTCTCTTAATCATATCCTGTGCAATTTACTAGAGTAAAACTTTGTTAAAATGGCCAAATGCGGCTCACAATTAAAATAGATAACTATTCTATCTGTAAACTCTTTTTTGTTTATCTATTCTCTTAATTTCACTAAAATATCACACTTTTCTCTTTAACAGTAGGGTAATGGTCGTTACAATGCTATATGTTGAGGAAAGTGCAAATATAACCCTATCTATTATACATAAGTGTAAATATAACCCTATCTATTATACATAAGTGTAAATATAACCATAAATTCATTATTCCAGTATTGACTGGCTATTTCCGGTCATTGATCGACCGAAAATGATCAAATTGCCCTTCTAGCCTAATACAAAATTAAAAGGATAAAATTGTCCTTTGCTGCCACCACAACTACTGTTCCACCACTAGCACCGCCACCACTTAGCTCAGCCAGCACTGCCACCACCTGGCTCAGCAGAACCCAAAACCCTCAATCTAATTCCTTCTCTGCCACCTAAACCAACCATCAACCCTGCGGATTCCTAGCTATGGAGGGGAAAAAACCATCTCTCCTCCGTCCCACCAACTAGGACTCACCATCCAATCCACCACCACGGGCAAGGACTCACCGCTGGTCAAATGGACCAGCTCCGCCAATCAGCTCTCCTCCATCCCACCAGTCCCGTCGTTCGTCGTTTATCGTGCTCCTAATCGACACCACCTCACCTAGCCCTAGTCTCCCACAAAATTGGGGATTAAAGAAGAAAAGTGATTCTACTTACCATCAAACGGTGCCCTTCGATCTCCGCCGTCGTGCGCCACTGGTGGCACAATACCTAGCCAACCTCCCGTAGACCTAGCCCTGCCGCCTCTGTCCCCCAAATTATGCACCTTCTCACCACCGCCAAAGGCCCCACCGACTCCCTCTGTTCCTCTGCCCGACCGGCCCGACCACCTCCATCATTGAACCAATCAAGAAGAAGCACCCTAACAAAATGACAAAATTTAATGTTTGATATGTGTCAACAATGCACTAGTACATGACAAAATCATTTCCCGCACCGCTGCCTTGCCACTGTTTGCCGCTCCCTCGGTCTAAGGAGGAATTGCCGCTGGATTTGAGGAATCGCCACCATCGAGATTGCTTTTGACGCCGTCAAGAAAAAGGGAAAGAGGAAAAGTAGAAGAGTGTGACCATTTTGGCGTGAGATGGCTTCTGACAAACATTTTCTCACTAGCTACAAATATTTTGTTTTTTATTCTTAGGGGTAAAATAGACTTTTCACTCATTCCCGGCCTGAATCTGACGAAAAAGGTTATATTTGCACATAATATGAATAGGTAGGGTTATATTTTCTCTTTCAATTAGCGCAGAGTTATATCTGCACTTTCATCAATTATATAGGGTTATATCTGCATTTGTTAAATTACATATTAAATTTAGAAATTAGAAGAAAAAAATTATATTATATATTTTTATATTTTCACATTTAAATACATATTATCACTCGTTTTAACTTTAAAAATACAATATTTTAAATTTTATAAAAAATTATAACATGAAAAGTAAAAGTTACTGTTGATTGTCAATAAGTTCAAGGAAAGAATGCCCTTTCTTGAGTTTTTCTCTTAGAATAATTCTTAACTGTTAATTTTATCTATCGTCTCTTGAAAGACAGACTTTCCATAAGCCATGGAAATAATTAGATTTAAAGTGCAAATTAAAAAAAATGAAGATAAAATTATGGAGTTGCATTAATCGGGTTATAAACTTTATAGCTGCTACACATTGTGTTATAAATTTTTAATATGGCAACTAAAAATTTCTACCTTTTATTATTTTAATTAAACACGTCTTTCCATAAGCCTATGAAAAGACAATTTTTCCCTAAACTTTGTCTTTCACTCAATTTTCATCTTTCTTTTCTCTTATCAAATTAGAGAGATCATAAGCTATGGAAACTCTTAGTGAAATTGAGGAAGTATACTTAAAGGAAATTGCTGAACAAATTTTATTTTAGTTGAAGATGGGTTTTCCGATTTTCATTCAAAAACTAAAGGAAAATAAAAGGATAAGGAATTCTGGTCAAAGAGGCCTTCTACTATTTGAATCCTTGCTACAATGGGCTTTAGTTGGACTGGGGTAGTTGGGGTGAAGAATTAGAATGTACGTCTCTTTAAATTTGGGAACTAGAATTTGTATAACTGTTTTTGTTGTTAATGTTTGGGATTAGGCAAACTATACCTCAGGGGTACAATAGTAATATTAATATTAATAGTTTTGACTTATGTTTATCGTTTTGACTTATGTTTATCGTATCTACGAATGGTAACTTACAATATCATTATTACTATTGAATACAGTAAGTATTATACCCCTATACCTTGGGATTAATATATAGTTTCATTGACTCACGCATACCCATGGGATAAGGTTCAGCATAGTATCCCATGATATATTAATTTAAGAGTCCGTCTCTTGAAAGACGGTTTTTCCATAAGTTATGGAAATACCAAGGTTTAAAGTGTAAATTAGAAGAAATGGAGATAAAATTTTTGGGTTGCATGAACCGGGTTATAAATTTTATAACTACTACATGTTGCATACTAAAAGTTTAATATTGCAACTAAGACCTTTTACCTTTTATTATTCTAGTTAAACCCCATCTTTTCATAAGCCTATGAAAAGACCGTCTTTCCCAAGACTTTACCTTAATTTAAACCAAAGACATTGATTATAAATAGGCAAAGTCTTGGGAAAGACGGTCTTTCCATAAGCTTATGGAAAGACGGGGTTTAATTCAAATAATAAAAGGTAAAAGGTCTTAGTTGCAACATTAAAAATTTAGTATGCAACATATAGTAGTTATAAAATTTATAACCCGGTTCATGCAACCCGAAAATTTTATCTTAATTTCTTCTAATTTACACTTTAAACCTTGGTCTTTCCATGACTTATGGAAAGACCGTCTTTCAAGAGACGCACTCTTATAAATATTCCTAAATTATCTCATAAAATAATGGATAATAAATAACTATTACTATTGTTATTACGTAAAGAGCTCATCTCTTGAAGGCGTATTTTCATAAGCTAGAGAAATACCAAAGTTTAAAGTGTAAATTAGCAGAATTGAAGATTAAATTTTCGGGTTGCCTGAATCGGGTTATAAACTTTATAACTACTACATATTGCACAATAAAATTTTAATATTGCAACTAAGATATTTTACCTTTTATTATTTTAATTAAACTCCGTCTTTATAAGCTTATGAAAAAACGGTCTTTCCCAAGACTTTTCCTATAAAAAAAGATTTTTTAAAATGGTAAATTTTTGGGAAAGATGAGGTTTAATTAGAATAATAAAAGATAAAAGGTCTTAGTTGCAATATTAAAATTTTATTGTACAACGTGTAGTAGTTATAAAGTTTATAACCTACAGTCCAAAAATTTTGTCTTCATTTCTTTTAATTTGCACTTTAAACCTTGGTCTTTCCATAGATTATGGAAAGACCGTCTTTCAAGAGACGGACTCTTTAAAATTTTATATTTTATATGTATTTTAACAAATGCATTACATAAGGTTAGAAATAAGTGATTTGTCTATGGACGGATAGCCTGTCAGAAGAACTAATCTAGAAAATAATATTCAAAGACAGAAAAACAAGGGAAATTTGAATGTAACTTCCTATACCAAAACAATTGATTTTCTTATTTGTGCATCTACATTGTCATAATTGATTGATTCATTATATTCTATCATTGTTGCATTTTGCCTTTTTTTTATGCAATTCAATATCTTTCATCCATTTTGGTTTTTCTTTTTTTTTTTTCAAACCGAGTATCTAGAAGCGTCAATAGTTAAAAAGAGGAGTACAACTGTACAACTATCTTTTGTACTACTACCTGTTGTGTAGTCTAGAAGCTAAGAAGGCGGCTGTCTCCTTTTACAAGAACATGTCCGGAAGTTTGAGGCAACTTCCCTAATTTGGAATTATCGTATACTCTATTAATTTCAAAGCGGAAACACCAACAAATTGATCCTTGCTTATCGGAAACCAATATAATCCCAAAAGTCAGTAAATTTTGCGATGGCTCCAACGAGATTAACGTGTTGTGATGGGATTGAAGTGCTAATGATTTTTAGTTCTGAGTTCATCCATGATACAGGATCTCCAGCCTCTTTACACCTTCGGGTCAAAAAATTTCCGTGTGAAATCATAATTAGATGAAAAAATACAAAAGGCATCATTTACTACAATGGAAATACCGTTTTCCCATAGTATATAGAAAGATATGGAAAGACGTGGTTGAATTATAATTATAGGAAATAAATTTTTTTTAATTGCAATATAAAAAAATAATTGCACAATGCATAGTAATTATAAGTTTATGACCTTATTAATGCAATCCAAAATTTTAATCTTGATTATTTTAATTTACAGTTTAAACCTTGGTCTTTTCATAGACCTCGTCTTTCAAGAGACAAACTCTACAACAATTATCTAATATTTTAAATTTACTTCTAATACAACCGTCTTTCCATAGGCTTATGGAAAGACTAGATTTTATGGGAATAATATAACGGAAAAAAGTCTTAGTTGTAATATTAAAATTTTATTATACAACAGATAGTAATTATAAGTTTATAACTCGATTCATGCTATCCGAATTTTTTATCTTCATTTATTTTAATTTGAACTATAAACCTTGGTTTTTCCATGATTTATGAAAAAACCATTTTTTAAAGAGACGGACTCTACAAAAGAAAACCAAAATGATGATTATAAATAATCAATTCTTCTTAAAAGAGTAAGGTACGAAACTTAAAAAATTTAGAAAATAATTGTAGCAATCTAAGAAATTATTTGACTGGCTAAAAAAACTTCTAACTTTTGTCTAAATGGATAACATTATAACCTTCACCACATAAGTCCACGTTTTCCTTGATTTTTGCTTTGGCTGACATTTCTCTTGGCCTTTCCTTCATTAAATCCCATTAGCTATCATACACCAAAGTTCCAAAACCAATGAATTTCACGAACAAAATAACAGTTACGACAAATGGAGACTCGAGTTAGGATAAAATTTCCTGATGCTGAAGAATGACCTATGAGTACGAGCGTGATTTAATTTTCAAGCGCAATATAATTCCATTCTCAACTTTAAAAAGATAATGCAGAGAAAATGACGTAGTTATCTCAAAATTTTCCATGTGATGATAACATTAATTATTAGAGCACGCATAGTTATAAGTTGTGTTTGGCAAATATGTGATTAGAACCAAAGCTGGTTTTATTTGCCAGCAGAGGTAGATCAACTTTTGCTTTGCCCCAAAATAGTTTCTATTTTTAAAATAAGTTATTTTTTTACATTTTACCAAACACTAAAAAGTATTTTGCTTTTAAGCACAACAGCTTAAAAGTTCTACCAAACATAGTCATAATTGGACTATTTAGGAATGTTGTATGTTATTAAATTATGGGCAACTACAATATTTTTTGTGGCAAAGTGTTGAGAAAGACCGTTTTTCAATAGACTTATGGAAAGACGAGATTTAATTAGAATAATAAATGGTAAAATGTCTTAATTGCAATATTAAAAATTTACTGTGCAGCGTGTAGTAGTTATAAAGTTTATAACCCGATTCATGCAACCCAAAATTTTTATCTTCATTTCTTCTAATTTGCATTTTAAACCATGGTCTTTCCATGACTTATGGAAAGACCGTCTTTCAAGAGACTTCTTCATACTTTACATTCAAAGTCACCTTACGTCACTTGTCCGTAAAATACACGTTTTAACTTATAAAATACAATATTCCGAAGTATTAAAATTTAAAAATATATGTTTTTTAATTAAAAAGTAAAGTCATTTATCTATAAACTTATTGGCAAACCACTATTTATGAGACTTCTCCTATTTTAAATTAATTTACTTTTTTGTTACATAGTAAGTTATTTTCAAATTTCGCAGATAAACCAATCATTTTCCAAATCATTTTGCGTTCTTTTGCACTTAATATAGCAATATTGTATAGGAAAGAGTTCAGTCATAAAATAATATTGGTCGAAAATACAAAAATCTGCAAGGCTTCATTCCTCTCTCCTTCTTCGTTTTTACTCCCAAGAAAAAAAACCTTTCTTCTTCTCCTGCACTTCCCGGCGGGGTGGCCACCGGCGATCTCCGCCGCGTCGGTCACCCCCGCCACCCCTACCAGTAGTATAGCCTAGACCTCCTTCCTCCTTCCCCTCGCCAGAAGCCGCTACAATCCGCACATCTACGGCGAAACCCAGCAACCCGCATCAATGTCCGGAGTTTGTCGCCGGTGGGTACAGATCGGCGCCGATCTGTGACGTCACCCCACCGGTCGACGCTGCTCGGCCGGAACGATGGTATGCCGGAGCTGGACAACTCATCGGACCAGCTAGGAGGAGATACGCCGGATTTTGGCCGCAAGGTGGAGAGGAGCTTAAGCCGCTCTGGTCACGCGCCGCCCCTCCGCCTCTGGCCGGTCAGATGCCCAACGTGCCGACCACGCGCGGCTCTGCCCGGCCATGTCTGCCTCTCTCACGCGCCACCGCGTCCGCGCGTGTGGCCCACGCGCCACCGCGCCTGGCTGGGCTGCCAGTGCGCCGCCGCGCCGGTTTGGGTAGATGCAGCCACACCTCCGGGGTGCCACCACTGTAATGGTTTCTATTCTTTTTCAATTATTTTTGTGCCTTTTTAGAATATTAGTGCTATGTTTTTCTATTTTAGTTTAAGGTATTCTGTTTTTAGAGTATGGGGTACGTGCTATAACGTTAGGTTATAACGTTAGGTTTTTGATATAGTACTGGATTCGTCTGTTGTCCGCCACCATACTTTTTCCGATCCGAGATTGGAAAAACTATGCTGGCTTTCGATCTGATTCAATAGATAGACAGGAGAAATCCAAGTCAATGGAAGTATTGACTCTCCCATTGGCGACTCTGTCTGAATTAGATTTGTAGTCCGTACAGGTTGAGGTGTTTTTTGACACCACTGCTTGATGCGGGTGGGCAGCTCACCGGCGTTCTGATAGTGTGTTTACGATCTGGGAAAGTCTCTTACTGTCATAGGGAGCCACACAGTGTCTAATCTGGCAGAGCGAGGACGATTAGCTTTTAGCGAGGAATGAGACTTTTCTAGGTAGTGATCATACTGTTGGGGACGTCAGTTTCAGTATTGTAGCTAGTATGCGGTCGAATTCTGCTGGCTACGACCAGGATATTTATCCCTGTTTTTCAGGTTTTAGGTTTGCTTTTTGCCTCCCTGCGTGGAGATTTCTCATATTGCCTCCCTGCGTGGAGTTTTAGTCACCGAGATAGTATAGTCAGTCATATCCTTAGATCTCTGTCACAAATTGCCTCCTTTATGGAGCTTATCTTAGGTTCGGGGAGCCTTATATACCCCCCCACTACGGTGGTTTTCTAGTAAAAAAAATAAAAAAAATAATATTGGTCTTTTATTCCTGAAAAAAAAAAGTATAGGAAAGAGTTACTTATTACATTGGTCAAAGCCAACATAGTAATTAATTTAATCTTATTTAACTTTTTATCCACTTAAAAAGCCAAAACAGAAAAGAACAAAAGAAAAACGGAGTACTAATATCCGCCTTATCCAAAAGCCACAAAAGTCTAAAAACTATATACATTGAAAATCCTCTCTATCATCTCAACGGTCAAATAAAAATACTAACAAACAAATAGGATCTTCTAAACTTATCTAAAATCTTGTTTGTGAGTCAAAAATATATTCTCTTCAATTGTTCATAAGATTGATAATATTTGGTTATCAACATCTTATGAAGAAACTGCCAAATTGAGAGGAAATGGAGGGGAGGGAGGATAGGATGTGTCAGGTTTAAGTAAAACTTTAACAAAACTACTTTATAAACAAAGAAAAATGAAGGAAAACATTAACTGATCTCCCCTCAAATTACTACAATTCTATCAAACACAATTCTTGAGTTCTCACAATTGTTAAAAGAGAAACTTTCAGGAAAAACGGTCTTTCCATAAACTTATGAACAGTCTACCGTGGCTTTTACCTTAAATGTTGTAATTTTTTAATAAAATTTAAATATTATAATTTATAAGTTAAAACAAGTAATAGTTTGTATTTAAATGTGAAAATATATTATATAAAAAAATACTTTCAGAATTTTTAAATCTAGTATGTAATTTAACAAATGCAGTATCTAAGGTAAAATTAAGTGATCTGTCCAACTGTCTATAAGCTTATGGACAGACCGCATGTAAGTGGACTCACTCTTATTTAAAAACAAAAACTGAGCATCATATTCCTATATAAGCACTCCATTATCCATCACATATCCCAAGTCCCATCCTCAATTCCTGTCCTTTATGTCACTCTAACAACAACAATAACAAAAAGAACAACATGAATTCCATTTTTGATCCCCAACATAGATATGGAGGAGGGGTTTGCGTGGATGATGATAGCATCATTGATACAAGCTTCCATCCTCAGCCATCAACAATATTGTTAGATAGCAACGTTAACTCCAACCATCACACCTTCTTTACCTCCCAAGACATCGAAACCTTTATACTCCACAGCCATTTTCCAGTTCTTGATCACGATCATCAAGGTAAAATCGACATCGCCACAGAAGATGTACTCGTCTACTTTAAGGATCCCGAGGTTAGTACAATGGAAGTAGCGCCATTGCCACTCGTGCTGCCATCTGAAGGCGTGGAGATCAACCACGAGCTCAGTGTCTTCCATTTACTCATGGCGTACGCAGAAGCGAAGGAGATGAGCCTCGAGGACCTAGCAGATGCGATTGGAAATCGCCTCCGGGAGAAAGTAAGCCCGGTTGGGGATATCGTCGAACGTTTGATATATTACATGTTCCAAACCTTCGAAAAACAATCGTCGGACTACTTAAAGGATGAGTGCATGAAGAATTTCCTCCTAGCTTTCAAAGCCTTGTACCAGATTTTCCCACATGGGAAGTTTGCTCACTTTGCAGCCAACTGGGCAATCCTACAATCCTTGGCAAACAAGGATGTTAGCACCATTCACATATTTGATTTTGACATTAGAGAGGGGATTCAGTGGGCCTCCTTGTTCGAGGCCATCCGGCACGATCATGGAAGACATGTAGAACTGAGGATCATATCAGTTAACTTTGTAGGCAATGAAGATGACGATGAGGATGAAGAACAGCCCGCGAAGATATGGAAGTTTGAGGACACGAAGAGAAGGCTACGCGATCACGCGGCCTCATATGGGATCAAGCTAGAGGTGGGGGAGATGGAATGGGACGATGGATTCATGGAAGGCATCAAAAGAAGCAGAGGAAATCAGGGAAGGGATTTCTTTGTGTTCAATTGTATGGTAGGACTTCCTCATATAGGGATAGTCAGAAGCAGAAAAGATGTTTTCAACTTTTTACAGATTTCGCAAACTTTTTTACAGCATTACGGCAAGGGAATCATCACATTTGGAGATGGAGAATGTTGGGAAAAGGTAAGAAACGCCCCTAATTACACTTCATACTTGGATGAAAACATGGCTCATTACCAAGCCTTGTTAGAGTCAATAAAGCTCAGCTTTCCGAGCCATCTTGGAGACGCGAGAACTGCCATCGAGTGCCTCTTTGTCGCGCCATTTGTTTCTTGTAAAGCATGGGGTGACAAATGGGCGGAGAGGAAGACATATGGCGATCATCAGGTCGGGTTGGCGGGTTTGAGTTTGAGCGAAGAGAGTTTGTTGGAGGCTAAAGAAGTTGTGAGGGAAAGGGAAAGTTTGTATGGAGTTGGAATTAAGGGTGAGAGCTACAATGAAATGATATTGGAATGGAGAGGAATTGAGATGGTTAAGGTTTCTTGCTGGAGAAGTTGAACATCAAGAAAATACATGTTGAATTGTCTATTATTGATCAAATATACAGCAAACTTTAGTAGAGAGTTATTTCTCATGATTAGAGTTATTTCCTTATTACACCTCTATTGTCTCTCTATATATTTAGATATCAATAATACAATTGATTACGGCAAATCATTCTATCATGGTATCAGAGCAAGTTCTGATCCTACGCCCTAAATTTTAATTTACTGTTCAGCACCTCCCTCCTCTTTTCCAGCGGAAGTTTCCGGTCAAATCCCGGCGGAAGTTTTCGGTCAAATCCCGACAGAAGTTTCTAGTCAAATTCCGGCGGAATTTTCTGCCCACTGGAGTACCAATAGGTTCATCGACATCGGAGTTCTTCCAGAGGCGTCGTCATCGATCCAGAGGCGTCGCCGTCGTCCAGAGGCTTCTTCCAGAGTCGAGCGACGAAGCCATTCTTCACGGCGAGCATCGAAGCTCTTCTCTCCAATGGCGTCGGAACCCATCTTCAATGACGAGTTTCGTGCTTCCAATGGCGAGCTTCAGCAGCAGGTTTCCGGCGGCGAATATCCTCGTTTTTCCGGCGGCGAGATCCACGCGCCCGCGTGAAGGTCACGCGCGAAGGAGATTCCAGCGCGTGAAGTCACACGCGATTCGACTCGCAAAACTTTTGGATATCTCGAGTCATCTTTTTTATCGCGAGTTGATACTGCTTATCGCAAGTTAATGCTGTTTATCACGAGTTAATGCTGTTTATCGTGAGTTGATGCTGCTTATCGCGAGTTGAGGTCCTTTATCATGAGTTTTTCATATTCTAATCAGCACCCAGTCAATTTCTGTGCAATTCTTGGGCTTTTGCTATGGTTTATTTGGGCTCTACATCTCGGGAATATTGCTCCACTAATTGGGTTGCGGACAAGTTATTGTTTCAGGCCAGTTTGAATGATCCCAACCGTCATACTTCGTCGAATCAGTGGATCGTTGATTCAGGTGCTACATCTCATATCACTGCTCACACCAGTCATCTTGATCAGGTACAACGTTATCGTGGTTCTGATTCTATTCTTGTTGGAAATGGTGAATCATTATCTATTTCTCACATCGGCCAATGTCATTTATATGGTTTCTCTGCTAATGATGTCCTTGTGGTCCCTAAGATTACTAGAAGTTTATTGTACATTAGTAAGCTTACTCGTGATCTACATGTCCGTGTTATATTTGATGCCGATGCATTTTCCATTGAGCACAAGCTTACAAGGGCGATAATTGGTAAAGGTCGTCATAGGTCTGGTCTTTATTTTCTTGAGACTGGTGATTCCAGTTTTTTAGGCGAACTACGCTCTACAAAACTTCATGCTTCTTTTGAGCAGTGGCACTCTCGCCTCGGTCATGTGTCTCATGATACTGTTCAGTTATTGAATCGATGGGGCCTTATTTCTGTCACTTCTGCTAAGCCTGCACCTGTCAGTTGCTCTCCTTGTCAGATGGCCAAGAGTAGCCGTTTGCCCTTTTCCACTAGTGACAAGCGCGCTACTGGTTTATTGGATAAAGTACATTGTGGCTTGTGGGGACCAGCTCCTATTTTATCTGTCAACGGTTTCTCTTATTATGCCATTTTCATTGATGATTTTTCGCGATTTACATGGTTTCTTTCGATGCGGCATAAGTCGGATTTCTATGACACCTTTATCCAGTTTCAGAAATTCGTTGAGAATCAGTTTTCTGCTAGGGTTAAAAATTTTCAGACCGATGGTGACACCGAGTTTACTAATCACCGACTTCAGGCTCATCTCATATCATGTGGCATTCATCATCAGATGTTCTCGCCCTATACACCTGCTCAGAATGGATGGGCTGAGCGGAAGCATCGCCACATCACAAAGACTGGTCTTGCCATGCTTTTTCACTCTTCTGTGCCGCACTGTTATTGGGTGGAAGCTTTCTCCTCTGCGGTTTACATTATTAACCGTCTGCCTAGTTCGGTTCTGAGTGGCAAATCACCTTTTGAGGTTGTTTTTGGTCATGTGCCTGACTATACCCTCTTTCACCCGTTTGGTTGCCGTGCATTTCCATGTCTGCATGTCACTGCTACTGATAAGTTTGCACCCCGACCCATTCCCTGTGTTTTTATTAGCTATCACCCTCGTCACAAGGGCTTCCAATGTCTCGACATGACTTCTGGGCACATCTATATCTCTCGCCACGTTCGTTTTGATGAAACTTTCTTCCCTTATGTCTCATCTTCCACAGACAGTCGTTCGATTTTAGATCTGGAGATTTCATCATTTTTTGATGGAACAGTTACTTCATCGATTGGGGCCACCACGCTTGTGTCTGTGTCTATTCCAGCTGCCCCTCCTTCACCACCATCTTCCATCTGGACGACCGACCTGGACCCGGCTTCTCGCCAAACGCCCACCATATCTCAGCCGCTGGCCAGCACTCCTTTGCCACTGTCTCAGCCACCGGCCACCACGCCTCGGCCAGTATCGGCTATTCTTTCTCCGGTGACTTCCGATGGCCACTCTCCGGTCAGCACAACTCGATCTTCCTCCATGTCATCAGCTGGTTTGACTCCTCCAGTTTCGCCGCCCCAGCTTCGTACTCATCGGATGGCCACTCGGTCTTCTACTGGTGCCATTTATCGCCAGGATTATTCGGATATTATTGCTCATGGTCTCACTGCCGCACTCCTCTCTCAGACAGGGCCCACTGATTATCAAACTACCCTTCAGGATCCAGCCTGGGTTTCAGCCATGGATGATGAGATGGATGCTCTTCGTGGTCAGTACACTTGGGATTTGGTGCCTCGACCTTCGAATGTCAACATTGTTGGCTCCAAATGGGTCTATAGGCTCAAGTATCGGCCAGATGGCACTATTGAGCGTCACAAAGCTAGACTTGTAGCGCAGGGTTTCTCGCAGATTCTGGGTTTTGATTTTGACCACACTTTCAGTCCTGTGGTCAAAGCCTCCACTGTTAGGACGGTTCTCGCCATCGCCACCATGCGTTCCTGGCCACTTAATCAGTTGGATGTCAAGAACGCTTTCCTTAATAGTGTTCTTGATGTTCCAGTCTACATGAAGCAGCCCGTTGGTTATTAGTATTCTGTCCATCCAGACTATGTTTGTCGTTTGAAAAAGGCCATTTATGGTCTTAAGCAGGCTCCCCGGGCTTGGTTCCAGCGTTTCAGCAGTTATCTGACACAGCTTGGTTTTCGGTGCAGCTCAGCTGATACTTCTTTGTTTGTCCTTTCGAGAGGGTCGTCGTTACTGTACTTACTTGTGTATGTGGACGATATCATTCTTACAGGAAATGACTTGACTCTTCTTCGCCAGTTCATTGATCGGACACACAGAGAATTTGCGATCAAGGATCTTGGTGCTCTTCACTACTTTCTTGGTCTTGAAGTTTCGCCTACCTCCTCAGGATTACTGCTTGGCCAAGCAAAGTATGCTCGGGATATTTTGAATCGAGCCGGTATGTCTGACGCGGCACCTGTTTCTACTCCATTTGTTGCTGGTTCTCAGCGTCATAGCTCTACCAGTCCTCCATTTCGGGATCCTACACTTTATTGTTCTCTTGTTGGTGCTCTCCGGTAGCTCACCATCTCTTGCCCGGATTTGGCATTCTCGGTCAACACGGTGAGTCAGTTTCTTCAGGATCCCAGAGATGATCATTCTGCTGCTGTGACTCGAATTTTGCGGTATGTTCGTGGCACTCTTCATTTTGGTCTCCGATTTTGTTCTGCTAGTACTCCTGATGTGTTAGGATACTCTGATGCTGATTGGGCTCGCTGTCTGGAGACTCGTCGATCCACTTATGGTTATGCAGTTTTTCTTGGTGGGAATCTGGTTTCTTGGAGTGCCAAGGAACAGCCCATTGTTTCTCGCTCTAGCACTGAATCTGAATATCGTGCTCTCGCCAACACTGCCTCATAAGTGGTCTGGCTCACTCATTTGCTTCGTGATCTTCGGTTTCCGCTTTCTGGTTCTCCACTGTTGTTATGCGACAATAGTAGTGCTATCTTCTTGGTTCAGAATCCAGTGGCTCACAAGCGGGCGAAGCACATCGACATCGACTACCATTTTGTTCGTGAGTTGGTGACATCTGGAAAGCTTCGTGTTGCTCATGTTCCGACTTCTCTTCAGATTGCGGACATTTTCACCAAGGGGCTCTCTCGTCCGCTGTTCGAGTTCTTCAGGTCCAAGATGTGCGTCGGCGAGCATCCGACGCTCCGCTTGAGGGGGTGTTAGGATAAATCAGACTTCTGATTAGATTATGATTTCTTATGATTAGAGTTATTTCATTATTACACCTCTATTGTACTCTCTATATATTTAGATATCAATAATACAATTGATTACGACAAATCATTCTATCAGAGAGGAAAGAAAAATTGCAGCTGTACACATGATTTTATTGTTTCATTTGTTATTTGTGTAGTATGTAGGAATGGGATTTTTGAATTTGGAATGATCGATTATTTTTAAAAGGGTTCTGCTTTATGTTCTTTACTAGGCAAGTTTTTAAATTTTTATGCAATTACTTACTTCGTAAAACAAAATGAAAGTGTGTAAGTATATAATTGTAACACTAAAAAGTTTAGATACATAATTGTAACTTACTACTCACTCCGTCAGGTTGACTTTTGCTAGTTGACCAAAATTATTTATTATCGTTAATATTTTTATTTGTGCACATTTAAAAATAATAAAAAATTTATATTATGAAAATAGATGTTGCAATAAATCCAATAAGATCTCACATAATAGTTTATTATCTTATATATTACTCAATTTTTACTTTTTAGATTAATCAATTTTGACTAGATGAATAGTGATTATGCAAATTCAGCCGGGACAGATGGAGTACATGTTATTATTGAGTTGGTTCTCTGTAATATAAAATTAATTAGATGAAGGCGTATATTGTCTTTGTTTGTAGTGTTACTCCACGCAATATTACTAGCCAAGTGGTGTAAGGCGCACATTATTATACAAACAATGGAAATGATTACATTTGATCTTACAATTGTCGTTTTTCTTGTCCTTATTTAACAAATAAATTTACAAATTAAAGTGCGAATTTTTCCATTTTGGCCCCTATTATTGTAGCACCAATTTGAAGCAGCTTATGCTGTGGAGTATGGAACAATCAAAGTGCAAGTCATAAACAAAGTGGAGAGGCAGGAAATAGGCAAGGGCTATAACAAAAGAGCGTCCTGAGCAAAAAATGAAATTCTATGCTTACATTTAATAAATTCTAAATTAATTCAAAACTCACAATTGAAGAGCTTTTTTTGTCGTTTACATGACTTGAAGATTCGGTCTAATACTACATCATTAAAATAAAGGCGGCCTGCAGTAATGACAATCCAGCAATTATGACGAGAAATTTACAGGAAACTACATCAAAGGTAAAGCATTGGGACTAGGTTATGTAAGGTTAACACCCAACTCTACCTCGTTAAAGACAGCTTAACATGCATCTTGTTAAAAGCAACAAAACATGCATCTAAGCTAATGAAATGATAACTTAGCAGAACAGGTGCAAAATGATGATAAAATAGAACAATGCAGTATGATATACTTGAGCCAATACAAAGTTCACAAAAATAGCAGGGCACGTAGATTAGTGACCTTCATACCGCACTGTTACTGGGTACCTTCACCCGCAGAGTCTAGATAGATAGCAAATCAATGAGAATAACCTCTACATCTTCAAAAGAAAACCCATTACCCACCCCTAAAAAGAAAAGCTAAATAAGAACGTTTCACTCGACTCCCACCCCAAAGATGATCAGAAAAGCCCACTTGAAAGTTCACCCGCACACACGCCCAATCATCCCTTGAGTCCACACAGCAGTTTCTTTTAGCTGTTCATCATCGGATTGAAGACATTCATGCAAAAGCTCCATACAGAAAGCACGATCCTTGTATAGAGACTTGGTGTTTGAGCCAAGTGAATCTGCAATATCGCCCAAAACAGCTACAGCTGCCTTTGTCACACCTTCATCCCTGAGAAACAATATAAAGCATCCATCAGATCTATCCAAGAAAGAAATACTGAAGTGGGTACAACACAATAAGTCCACTGTAGACATGGTAAAACTATAAATCAACAAATCTGTAGTCCCTGCCCCTATTTAAAAGACCAATTCAACCCATCAACTTCAAACCCTCCGACTTCACTCACGCATTAGGTAAGACCACTTCAACATCACGATTCACGCAATACAATAAAGCACAACTTCTGCCAGGTACTTACTTAGATAGACAGTAGTAACCAATCATTAGGACTAATAAAACACAACTTTTGCAAGGGACTTGCTCAGATAGACAGTAGTAACCAATCATTAGGACTCCCTAAGTTTTCAAAATTTAATGAGAAAAATAAACTACTGAAACTTTACCTGTGCGGGTCTTTAGCAACAAGCTCTACGAACTGCAACAGATGAGGAGCATGGGGTAGCAACAAATCTGGCTTGGAGTTCTTGAATCCCTGCAGAATTCCAGAATAAGCTTCAAAAATGCTGCGCCTGAGCTGGTTTCCATAATCCAACATCTCCTCATCGTTGTTGTCAATCTGAGCACATAATTCTGCAGCACCTTGCATCATTGGCAGGGCATAACTAAGATACTTTTCAAAATGAACATTTATTGCTAGAGCGATGTCACCAAAGCAAGCAAATATGGGGGGTTTTACAGAGCGATGTAGTTCACTGCTAGAAAGATCCTTGATAAGATGAGTCATGATTCCATCACAGTATGGTAACACCTTGTCATCAAGAGCACGACAAATATCACCAACTACACCCACTGAGATGGCGCAGACCTGGTATTCCTCGGAATTCTGAAGACCCATCTCCAAGTATTTGTGAAATTCAGGCATATACTTCCCAAACTCAGACCCGGTTGCATAAGCAAGTGCACCTATGGCAAGCATAGCTTCTTCATGTACCGTAGAGCTGCGGCAAGCAAAAACCCTAAGGAACAGCATCATAATCTGATCAGCCACCTGAAGTATGATTGATTTGGTTGCATCATCACTGCTTAGTTTTTGAATGATAACCTGTAGAACACCACAGAGAGAAGCCTGAACATCACCCTGTTTTTCCCTGTCCTCTGATGACAAAATCTGGAGTTCCGAAGTTTGTCCTAACTTAGTCATGATAACAGGGAGAAGCTGTGTTATGATTGAAGATGTCTCTGCAAGGTTAGAGCACCTAACAACCTCATTCAATGTTTCATAAGCGGAGGACCTGAGTTTAGAATCGCTCCCATCTGTTCGATCAGCAGTTGCAATAAGACATCCAATAATATCAGGTATAAAGGGAGTTAGCAAAGAAGTGCTAGGCCCAGCATCTTCAAAGCCCTGGGCAAGAAAGTAAATGGCGCCACAAACCTTCTCAGCCACGTGTGGAGCATCTTTTATACTTTCCAGTAAAACTCCCACAATCCGATGTATATTGGAAGAGGATATTACACTAAATCCAGAAGCTGGTGAGTGCAACAACTCAAAGATACGGCTAAGAGTCCATGCGGTTGTATCCTTCACATGGCTATTGGAATCCTTCATGGCATTTAGGAAGAATTCTAAACCAGAATGCACCATAGGAGAGAGTTTTTCAATGCTGGGGCCTTCAAGAATTGAGCCAAATGCATATGTAGCTGCCTCGCGGAACCTCCACTCTGGCTTCACTATGTTCGCTTCAACAAAGGGCATCACTAGAGGCACTACAGCATCCCCAACTGTCCTAGCAACAAGACCTAGACATGTCCCACCAGCCATGGCAAGATTCCAAATTCCATCATCCTGGTCTTGATCCTCATCCTGCTTCAACAGTGTTTCCAGTAACATAGCAACCAAAGTTGGCAAAGCTTTCTCGATGAAATGCGAGTGTGATGTGCTTGAGTCCCCACCATCAGAAGCTTCATACTCTTGAAGCTCCATCTCTTCATCGCAGATACTGCTCCAAAACTCAATTGCTTGAAGGGCAACAGCTTCCTTATCAGCTTTGACTGCATTTGATGTCAGCTCAAAGATGGTCTGCATGTAGTTCTCAAGCACTTCGTAATATGTTGATGCAATTGACACAAGACATTCGAAAGCAGCCTGTCTGATCTCCAACTCCTTTGCAACAGCAGCCTCACAAATTACCTTCATGATGTAGTCTCGCTCCATATTGTGCTCAAAGTTGGTTTGAGCAAAATCAAGGGCATTATACAAAGCCTTTACCGCAGCAAGCCTGACCTCCGGATTTTGCTCAGTGACATTCATTCCCTGAACAACAGCAGTGAGTACTGAGTTAACTTCATCTTGGACCAAATCACTATCAGATATCTCCTCACACACATAGCCCAGCGTCTCCAAAGTTGCTTGTCTAAGTGATGCAGGCCCATTTTGCTGATTCATGTTAACAAGCAAAGACCCAATGAGTTCGGGCCATTGCTTGAGAGGAATCTCTATAGAAGCGATTTTAGCGATCACTTGGGAGGCAGTGTGACCTGCATCCCGAACAGAAGATCCAAGGGTGTTCAAAAGTAATGTTTTAATCTGGGACCTGAAACCAGGATCAATAGACAGCCACTGCTTGGTGAGATGTTCCTTCGTGGAAGAATCTTTGGCATCCAAGGAATTCTTCAGCACGATTCCAGCCAATCTACGCGATTCAGTTGGCTTACCATCATTGGAGAGTTCAACTGACAGCGATAAAAGAAAACTCGGTAAATTCTGTTCCCGGAATTGACTCAAACTATTCTCCGCTTCAGTTCGGACTTTTGCATCCGCCGATTGAGCAGCTAAAAGAAATTGGGTAATTTCCATTGCCATTTCTCCTGCACAGCAAGTAAAGACAATCAAAAGACAGTCAAATACTATGTCAATAAATTAACCAGCCAAACAGTGTAATGAAACAGAGGAGCTTTCACACAGTAGTAAGAGTCTACTGGCAAATCATTCTCTGAAACAAAGATAATCTAGGAAGTAAAATCCAGAGGAGTGGAACAATTCAAAAACCCTAAGTAACAGAAGATAGCAAAAAGGCACAAAAACACAGATACGATAACTATTCACGACGAGAACTAAAAACACACCCAATCAGTAGATTCAACAGCGCAAGACAGCAATCGAGAACAACGTGTGAACAGAAACGTAAAACCCTAGCAACCACAAAGTAAACAAAGTGAATTGAAGCCAAAATCAAAGTCGATAGAGCAAAGTTTACCTCAGAAAGATCGAACAGAAAACCCTAATCTGATCGGACGGCCGCAACAGTTCGCTCCGGCGAAGCAAACCGAAGAAGCAGAGCGGTTTTCTGCACTGAGACAATTCTCACTCCTCTTTCTCTCTCTCTCTCTCTCTCTCTCTCTAGAAGAGGAACTGCAAGTTATCAGCGTACCGAGGAAGTTAATATAGTGGTGAGAGAGATAGAGAGAGCAGTGCGTGAGTGCGTGAGTGCGTGAGTGCGTGAGAGAGAAGTGAAATTTCGAATTGAGGGAAGAAGCGGGAGGGGCAGTGAAGAAGGAGGCAGCTTTTTGCACGTACAGCTGGGAAATGAGCAACGGGCAGGCTGCCCGAGATTGCAGACCTAGTTTTAAAACCCTAACGCTTTTACAGGAAAACTCGCTGGCGCTTTTCGATTTTTCCTCTTTTGCGTGTTTGAGAAGAGTAAGGGTTCTTGTTGGGCTGGGCTTTCGTAATGGGCTTACTATAACTGCGGCGCTTCCTATATTTAGCTACGATTTTTTCATTCTTTACAGAGGCAAGTCAATGATTTGATAAGTTTTTATGGTTATTATTTTAATAGTACATCGAATCACATAAATTCATACTACAGTACATCCAATCACAATTAGGTGATCTTTTTATTTAAGATAAAAGGAAGATAAATAAATATTTCAGATTTACACAATAGTCACTCACCCACTTAAGAGATTGTTAAAATGTATGTTTAATATTGAAATTTTGTATAAAAATAAATGTTTAATGGTAAAACAAAACTTCAATGAACAGATAGAGAATTATTTCAGTTACCTGAGCTGGGCTCGTGATATCTGAAAGTTGCAATTGCTAGTAGACATGCGGTATGAACATTCATATCATTATGAATGTTAAATTCATGGAACGAATATCATTTCTTTTTATGTAACGGAAATTGCGATTAATTAATTAAGGAGTCTTTTGGTATACAGTGGGAGATGCGGTGATTACAAATTCCTAATGTTTTAGGATGGGTAGGGTTGTTCGGTTGACGGAAAATAATAAAAATGAAGAAATTCGGAATGGGAGATGCGGTGATTACAAATTCCTAATGTTTTAGGATGGGTAGGGTTGTTCGGTTGACGGAAAATAATAAAAATGAAGAAATTTGGAATGCAGAGGGAAATAGGTTTCTTTTACCGAGGACTCGCTCAGTCGATTACAAATCATCCACTTCTTTAATATGCATTTACATTTTTATCCCACAAATGGCAATATATCATATTATTATCAAAAATTTGAGGTTTGTTATTGTATATTTATTTATATATTACTTTTTTTTAGTTTATTGATTTTTATTTTAAAGAAAAAGAGGCAAAGTTTTGGAAAAACCCGTCTGTCCATAGGGTTGTGGAAAAACGGGTTTTATTTAGAATAATAAAAAGATAAAATATTTTAGTTGCAATATTAAAATTTTATTATGCAACATGTAGTATGTTAGGATAAATCAGACTCCTGATTAGATTATGATTTATTATGATTAGAGTTCTTTCCTTATTACACCTCTATTGTACTCTTTATATATTTAGATATCAATAATACAATTGATTACGGCAAATCATTCTATCATGGTATCAGAGCAGAGTCTGATCCAAAGACCTAAACCCTAACAAGAGCAAAAACTTCGTACGCATATTTTAACTTCAAATTTGCGATCTCGCAAATCTCACATTTTTTGAAGTTCAGAAATCTTATGGCAGAGAAGAATGGTACCATCAACTATTGGTTTTGAAATCTGTTGGCAGAGAAGAAATCTGTTGGTTTTGGAAGTTGAAATCATCAACTGTTGGTTTTGAAATCATCAGCTTCGCCCGCTTTTGTTGACTGGACTAAGGGTACCAGCTTTGCATTAGTCTTGCCTTTGGGAATTACGGAGTCTTCGAAATTAATCTGGAACTTCGTCTTCGTTTTACCGTTGATAAATACAGCTTTTTTTTTCTTCTTGCTATTTTTGGTCTGTTATGATGGTTTATTTGGGTCCAATATGTCGGGAAGATTGCTCCACAAATTGGATTGCGGACAAGGTGTTGTTTCAGGCCAGTGGTCCCAACCGTCATTCTTCGTCGAATCAGTGGATCGTTGATTCCGGTGCTACATCTCATATCACTGCTCACACCAGTCATCTTGATCAGGTACAACGTTATCGTGGTTCTGATTCTATTCTTGTTGGAAATGGTGAATCATTATCTATTTCTCACATCGGCCAATGTCATTTATCTGGTTTCTCTGTTAATGATGTCCTTGTGGTCCCTAAGATTACTAGAAGTTTATTGTCCATTAGTAAGCTTACTCGTGATCTACCTGTCCGTGTCATATTTGATGCCGATACATTTTCCATTGAGCACAAGCTTACAGGGGCGATAATTGGTAAAGGTCGGCATAGGTCTGGTCTTTATTTTCTTGAGACTGGTGATTCCGGTTTTTTAGGCGAACTACGCTCTACAAAGCTTCATGCTTCTTTTGAGAAGTGGCACTCTCGCCTCGGTCATGTGTCTCATGATACTGTTCAGTTATTGAATCGACGGGGCCTTATTTCTGTTACTTCTGCTATGCCTGCACCTGTCAGTTGCTCTCCTTGTCAGATGGCCAAGAGTAGTCGTTTGCCATTTTCCACTTGTGACAAGCGCGCTACTGGTTTATTGGATAAAGTACATTGTGATTTGTGGGGATCGGCTCCTGTTTTATCTATCGATGGTTTCTCTTACTATGCCGTTTTCATTGATGATTTTTCGCGATTCACATGGTTTCTTCCGATGCGGCATAAGTCAGATTTTTATGACACTTTCATCCAGTTCCAGAAATTCGTTGAGAATCAGTTTTCTGCAAGGGTTAAAATTTTTCAGACTGATGGTGGCACCGAGTTTACTAATCACCGACTTCAGGCTCATCTCCTATCATGTGGCATTCATCATCAGATGTCCTCGCCCTATACACCTGCTCAGAATGGCCGGGCTGAGCGGAAGCATCGTCACATCACAGAGACTGGTCTTGCCATGCTTTTTCACTCTTCTGTGCCGCACTGCTATTGGGTGGAAGCATTCTCCTCTGCGGTTTACATTATTAACCGTCTGCCTAGTTCAGTTCTGAGTGGCAAATCACCTTTTGAGGTTGTTTTTGGTCATGTGCCTGATTATACCCTATTTCACCCGTTTGGTTGTCGTGCATTTCCATGTTTGCGTGCCACTGCTACTGATAAGTTTGCACCCAGATCCATTCCCTGTGTTTTTATTGGCTATAGCCCTCGTCACAAGGGCTTCCAGTGTCTTGACCCGACTTCTGGGCGCATCTATATTTCTCGCCACGTTCGTTTTGATGAAACTTTCTTCCCTTATGTCTCATCTTCCACGGACAATCGTTCGATTTCAGATCTGGAGATTTCATCATTTTTTGATGGAACTGTTACTTCATCGATTGAGGCTGCCACGCCTGTGTCTGTGCCTATTCCAGCTGCCCCTCCTTCACCACCATCTTCCATCTGGACGGCCGACCTAGACCTGGCCCCTCGGAAAATGCCCACCATATCTCAGCCGCTGGCTATTACTCCTCAGCTACCATCTCAGCCACCGCCCACCACGTCTCAGCCAGTATCGGCTATTCTTTCTCCGGCGACTTCCGACGACCACTCTCCGATCAGCGCATCTCGATCTTCCTCGGTGTCATCAGCTGGTTCGACTCCTCCAGCTTCGCCGCCCCAGCTTCGTACTCATCGAATGGCCACTCGGTCTTCTACTAGAGCCATTCAGCGCCGGGATTATTCGGATATTATTGCTCATGGTCTCACTGCCGCACTCCTCTCTCAGACAGAACCCACTGATTATCGCTCTGCCCTTCAGGATCCAGCCTGGGTTTCAGCCATGGATGATGAGATGGCCGCTCTTCGTGGTCAGCACACTTGGGATTTGGTGCCTCGACCTTCGAATGTTAACATTGTTGGTTCCAAATGGGTCTATAGGCTCAAGTATAGACCAGATGGCACTATTGAGCGGCACAAAGCTAGACTTGTGGCGCAGGGTTTCTCACAGATTCCAGGTTTTGATTTTGACCACACTTTCAGTCCTGTGGTCAAAGCCTCCACTGTTAGGACGGTTCTCGCCATAGCCACCATGCGTTCCTGGCCTCTTCATCAGTTGGATGTCAAGAACGCTTTCCTTAATGGTGTTCTTGATGTTCCAGTCTACATGAAGCAGCCCGTTGGTTATCAGGATACTGTCCATCCAGACTATGTTTGTCGTTTGCGAAAGGCCATTTATGGTCTTAAGCAGGCTCCCCGGGCTTGGTTCCAGCGTTTCAGCAGCTATCTGACACAGCTTGGTTTTCGGTGCAGCTCAGCTGATACTTCTTTGTTTGTCCTTTCGAGAGGGTCGTCGTTACTGTACCTACTCGTGTATGTGGACGATATCATCCTTACGGGCAATGACTCGACTCTTCTTCGCCAGTTCATTGATCGGACACACAGAGAGTTTGCTATCAAGGATCTTGGTGCTCTTCATTACTTTCTTGGTCTTGAAGTTTCGCATACCTCCTCAGGATTACTGCTTGGCCAAGCAAAGTATGCTCGAGATATTTTGAATCGGGCCGGTATGTCTGCCGCGGCACCGGTTTCTACTCCATTTGTTGCTGGTTCTCAGCTTCACAGCTCTACTAGTCCTCCATTTCGGGATCCTACCCTTTATCGTTCTCTTGTTGGTGCTCTCCAGTATCTCACCATCTCTCGCCCGGATTTGGCATTCTCGGTCAACACGGTGAGTCAATTTCTTCAGGATCCCAGAGATGATCATTTTGCTGCTGTGACTCGGATTTTACGGTATGTTCGTGGCACTCTTCACTTTGGTCTTCGGTTTTGTTCTGCTAGTACTCCTGATGTGTTAGGATACTCTGATGCTGATTGGGCTCGCTGTCTGGAGACTCGTCGGTCCACTTATGGTTATGCAGTTTTTCTTGGTGGGAATCTGGTTTCTTGGAGTGCCAAGAAACAACCCACTGTTTCTCGTTCTAGCACTGAGTCTGAATACCGTGCTCTCGCCAACACTGCCTCAGAAGTGGTCTGGCTCACTCATTTGCTTCGTGATCTTCGGTTTCCGCTTTCTGGTTCTCCACTGTTGTTATGCGACAATAGTAGTGCTATCTTCTTGGCTCAGAATCCAGTGGCTCACAAGCGGGCGAAGCACATCGACATCGACTACCATTTTGTTCGTGAGTTGGTGACATCTGGAAAGCTGCGTGTTGCTCATGTTCCGACTTCTCTTCAGATTGCGGACATTTTCACCAAGGGGCTCTCTCGTCCTTTGTTCGAGTTCTTCAGGTCCAAGCTGTGCGTCGGCGAGCATCCGACGCTCCGCTTGAGGGGGGGTGTTAGGATAAATCAGACTCCTGATTAGATTATGATTTATTATGATTAGAGTTCTTTCCTTATTACACCTCTATTGTACTCTTTATATATTTAGATATCAATAATACAATTGATTACGGCAAATCATTCTATCATAGTAGTTATAAAGTTTATGACTCGATTAATGCAACCCAGCAATTTTATCTTCATTAATTCTAATTTACAATTTAAACATCGGTCTTTCCATGACTTATGGAAAGATCGTCTTTCAAGAGACAGGTTCAAAAAATAATACTTTATAACTCATATTTATATGTAAATAATTTTAATTTAATGTAATTATATTTGATATATTTTATCATTTTTATAATTATAGGAGTGTGATATATGTTTACCATATTTTTATGTTTAGGGTTTGAATGTGTTTCACCAAAAAATTATATTCACCAAGTTCATATTCGAGTATTCCAATATATATAATTTGTTTTGATTTTGGATTTATATGAATTTTAAATTAACGTAGATTCGGGTGTTATTAGATTGAGTAATAGAATTTGATTTCAATTAGCTTG
Organism: Rubia yunnanensis; assembly: GCA_037428765.1. NCBI lineage: Eukaryota > Viridiplantae > Streptophyta > Magnoliopsida > Gentianales > Rubiaceae > Rubia > Rubia yunnanensis. The sequence goes on along the minus strand of CM075066.1, from coordinate 114,772,916 downwards.
ATTTTGGTTTATTTCTATTTAGTGTAATAACTTAATTTTATACATCGAGTAAGTTAAGATTGAGCTCAATTTATTTTGTCATTTGATTCTTCACGATTAGGAGAGCCCTCCATAGGCACCCGTATTTTGAAAATTTTCACACCGATGCCTAAGTGACCCGGTGCAAAAGACATAGTTGCATAAGCACCAGTAAGTCGTACCGATGCTATAATATATGCCAGCACCGGTACATTTAATGGTGCATGTGTATGAAATGTTGGTGTTAGTAAATCGGCGATCAATTAAAACAATCCGACCAGTGAGAATAAACTCACCAGGCGGAATATGAAACCCAGAACGAACAAAACACAAAAAAACAGAAGTTCATGTAAAAAACTAGAAAATTCATACCACAACCCAAAAATCCATTACATATAATTGAAAATACATTACACCTCTCAATTCATGAAACAAGTTATACCTAAACATAGATTAACAACATCAATCATCATAAAAACCAGAACCTAATTTTTAGAAACCCTAGATAACATTAATGAACCAGAACAATGAAGGTGAAGTCGGATCTGAGCTGAACCAGCAATTTTAGTTGAGCTCGCAACTCCGACCAACGACCAGAGCACGGGGCAATGGCATCAGGAATGGTGCGTCGCGGGGAGATCGAGTCGGAGCTGATCCGGGAGATAAAGTCGGGGAGGCGTCAGTGAAGGTGTCCAAGTTGCGTCGGCGGCACTGGCGGCGGAGAGGGAGAGGTGGTGGTGGAGGAGGGAGAAGATGGAGATGAGGTCGAGGAGAAGATAATGAGAGGGAAATAAGGGTGTGTAGATTTAGGGTTTTGGGGGTAGTGTGTATAGGAAAATTTTTAACGGTTGAGATTCAATCAACAAAAGAAATCAACGGTTCAGATGAAACCAAGTTTGGGTTTTTTAAAAAGTGTCGAGCATCGGTATCGGTGCCAAAAATGCTCATACCGGTGCCTAAGAAATCGAAATGCAGCTGCTTAGGGCTATTTTGAATGGGTTTTTTATAAAAAAAATATTGAACCTGAGAGCAAACCTTGAAAAAAAAACTCTGAGTGTTGAGCATCGGTACAAATACCGGTGCCCAAAATGCTCAAACCGATGTCTAAATATATGAAACGCAGCTGCTTAGGGCTGCTTTGAATGGTTTTTTTTAATATACCCAAGAGCAAACCCTAGAAATATTTTCTAAGTATTGAGCACCGGTACACATACTGGTGCCCAAAATTCTCATGCCGGTGCCTAAATATACAAAAAGTAGTTGTTTATGGCTGCTTTGAATGATTTAAAATATATATATATTGAACCCAAGTGCAAACCCACTAATTTTTTAAAAGTATTGAGCACTGGTACACATATCGGTGCCTAAGTAACTAATACCGATGCTCATTCCAAAATTTTACATTTTAAAAAATCTCTACAAAATTTGGAATGAACATTCAAAAAATTCATTATCCCGCCATAACATAGCACCGGTATGAATAAAAAACAATACCAGTGCTAGTATTATTTATCTCTAAGTTAACATTTTAATTTTTACTATTAGGTCCATAGAAGAAATTTAGAGGCGACGAATCACAAAATTGAAGACTACCAAAATGCAATTAAATAAGAGATGATTACGTCTTTAAAATTCGAGGTACAAAGGGTGAACAGAAGCACCTCTAACATACTTTTGAAAGATTACACTATGACCCAAAAATTTATTATGACATTACCTTTCTGTCCAAAATATACGAATTTTGTTATTCTTTCATAAATATAGAAATAGAAAATAAATTGTTTTTTTGACGAAAATTTAAAAAGTGCTACTACATGTTCTATAGTAACCTGAAGTTAATTATTTAGAAGATAGAAAGGGAAGTCGGAAAGAATTATGGATATGTTCTTGTGCCCAATTGTTGATAAATATTTTGTTAAGGACTTGGAAAATACAATCAGGATGTATAGGGTAGAATCAAGTTTGAGCGGATTTCAATTTGGAGTTACAAGTAAAGTTTTTACTTTTTGCACTTAGGTCCCTTAAAGAAAGTTGGAGTCGTCAAATCACGAAACTGGCAGAACCAAAATGCAATTCAATAATATATGATCGGAACTCTCCAGTTTGGGTATGTATGGGTGAACGGAAGGGTCTCGAAAGTCAGCATTGATTACTTCTATAAACTCTTGAAAAGTACACTGTGGCCCAAAATTGTGTTACCCCATTACCCATTGCTCCAAAATACATGATTTTTGTTATTATTGCCTAAATATATAATTTATAAAATAAATGTTTTTTTGGGTGAATTATTGAAAAACGCCAATAAATGTTCTAGAGTAACTTATGGTTGATTACTTTGAAGTTACAAAGTGAAATCGGAAAGGATTATAGGTATGTTCTTATGCTCGATTTTTTATAAATATTCCCTTACATGCATGGAAAATACAACGGGGGTGTATAAGGTAGGATCACATTCGAACGGATTTCACTTTGGAGTTACGAGCAAAGTTTTTACTTTTTGCACTTAGGTCCCTCCAAAAAAGTTGGAGTTGTCGAATCACGAAATTGGCGGAACTAAAATGCAATTCAATAATATACGATCGTAACTCTGTAATTTGGGAATATATGGGTGAACGGAAGAGTCTCGAGAGTCAATATTGATTACTTCTATAAATTCTTGGAAAATTACACGGTGACACAAAATTGTATTACCGGTGTTGAATTTATTCATAGGCACCAGTTTTTAGTATACTGGTGCTGAATTTTGGTTTTGTAGCACCGGTATTCAGTGTACCAGTGCTGAATTTATTCATAGGCACCGATTTTTTGTATACTGTGCTAAATTTTAGTTTTGTAGCATTGGTATTCAGTGCATAGACGCCGTTTTTTGTGTACCGGTGCTAAATTTTGGTTTTGTAGCACCATTATTTTGTGCATAGATACCTATTTTTTATGTATCGGTGCTGGATTTTGATTTTTTTAGCACCAGTATCATTGACATACCAGTGCCTACGTACTTGTTTTTCAGTAGTGCTTTGAAGATTGTGTTGTATTTTATCATTTGAATGTTTGGAAATTGTGATGAGTGTATATTGTTAACGTGTGAGTTTATTTATTTTTTTAAAAAGTAGTTATAATAGATGGATTTCTCATAAAGTAAATAAAGTCAACCAAACTCAATCTCAAAAGGCAAAGTCTTGGGAAAAATGATCTTTCCATAGGCTTATGGAAAGACAAGATATAATTAGAATAATAAAAGGTGAAAGGTGTTAGTTGCAATATTAAGGTTTTAATGTGCAACATGTAGTAGTTATAAAATTTATAACCCGGTTCATGCAACCCAAAAATTTTATATTCATTTATTCTAATTTACACTTTAAACCTTGATCTTTCCATAACTTATGGAAAGACCGTCTTACAAGAGACGGACTCATCTCAAAAAATAAATTATATAAAATATAAATTTATGTGTAACCAAACCCACTTTCAATATATATTGGGATTTTAACCATGGAATTAAGTTCCCATGAAACAGTAATTACCACGGAATGTGATTCGTGCGTCAACCAAACAACTCCTAAAACTATACATAACAGAGAACAGGAAATATATCAAACACATCACAATACAACACCGATTACTTTTATTTTCGCACGACACGGCTTTTCACACCGCACCCCGGTTTGTGTTTCACGCGCCACGGCATGAAGATATCAAAGCCACATCCCGCCGATCCTTTCGACGTCGAAAAAGGCGACGCCGTTTGCCTCAAACTAACGGCGCGAGAACCAGAACTACCATCGTCGTCAACACTGCAACCATAATTTGACGGATACAGAACATTGTAATTACAATCGTAAATATTAGTGAACGCCGACGAAGAAGCCGCCGCCAACGCCTTCGCATCCGGAAGAAACCGCTGAATCATAAAATTCGTCGACGACACCATCTCTACGGCGGCGCCACCGCCGATCTCCTCCTCCGCCTCCACTGATGGAGCACTGCTCTCATTAGTCTCCAATGAGTCCGCCAGTGAGAATATGTCCAGCACATTGTCGTCTTCATCATCCGCATCGCCGTCGCAGCCGTCGTCGTGATCGTTAACGACGCCGTACTCCCGCCGGACCGGCGGCGGTCGTGGAAGAGGGGGGAAATCGCCGGCGTCGTCATTAACAAAGTCGACGGCATTCTTAGGTTTTCCAGGAGTTTGCTCCCAGGAAAAAGGTATCCTCTCATAAGCATTCGTCGGATCATCGAATAATCTGTCCGTACAAATGTTGTTTGTTCGTCTCGTTGATAGAAGTGGAGCGTTTAAGTTTATGAGCTTTCCATTTATACTTTTCTCCTGGTTTTCTTCCTCCATGTTTCAGGACGGGGATACAGAGGCAGTGTGATATAGACCGCAGTATAGTAAGATGATATGTTGAAAAGGTGGTTGTTGAATTGCAGATATACAGGTGGAAAGTGGAAACTATGGGAATCCCGTGGAAATGATGAACTAAAAGTTTACAGTTAGAAAGAGTTCACAGGTTGAAGAAACCTTTCATGCGGCAAACAATTACTACACTTGGTACGTGTACAGTACATGCAAATCTGGGACATGTGAAAAAATCAACTTACTCGTATCAACATATGATTGATATTAATGACTGGGAAGATTTTTGTATCTATCATCTTTGGTCCAAACACATTATTCTAGGTGTTCAATGAAAGTGCGATTGTGATAAGGTGCTCGTGGTGGTTCCGACTACACTGGTTGGGTGTTCACGTAAAAGTGTAGTCCTCAAATTGTTCAAATGGACGGTGTTTTCTTTAAGGTGTTTTCATAAGGGAATAAGGACATACTCAACTGTTCAAATAGATAGAGTTTCATACCTCGCTGTGTTTCAAACTCTCATAGATTTCCCAGGGGAAATCTGCAGAGTTACTTTAAAAAATTTAAATAGCAGCCAAAGTCTGCAAACTCTCCCCTAGTAAAACTCAAAGGAGCTTGGTGTCTGCAATTTAATAAGTTCATTCATTCTTCATGAAACGTGAAACACTATTGTACAGGCAAACAAGAACTAGAGCACAGTAAAAGGTGCACGATCAGTTGATAATTACATCATAGACAAGAAAGTTTTGTGTGTTATGTGTGCGTGTTTTGTACAGGCTAACATAATCTAGTTTCTGCATCATTGCCAATCTATTCTAAGAGAATCATCGCAATGCTAAGTGCTGGCTTTGTACATCAACAGCGAAACATTGATTGCAAATCCCTTGATTACTTACGTGTTTTGCTTGAGATCGACCCGTTGCTTTATTCTTTTGTAGAGCTCTAGCGTTGCTGTGTGGTTTGGTTCGAGACACAGCGCCGCCTCACAATCCTGTAGAGTGGAATACCGGTCACCCGTAGAGTCGTGAAATGCAGCTCGGAGATGCAGCAGCTGGAGATCTGGCTTGTAAGTTATGGCCTTTGTGAGCTCTGCAATCGCTGCGGCTTCCTTATGGTCATCCATCATAACTGTAAGAATCATGACAAAAATAATTCTTATACTGTATTCTGGTGTACCATGAATGTGCATTTTATATATATTGAATCTGTATGTAAGATCCAAACTTGATAGACTTTCGACTTGCTAAGAAACATGCAATCACACCATAATTATCTCAGATGCAGGGGAAAAAAAGGTTTCAGTCTTTCAGACATAAGAATAAGGATTGCCAGTTACTTACTTGCCGCCCGGTATCTGTAAGGATACGTTCGCAAGGGATCCCGCTTCGTGGCCTCGGTGAGGTCGCTTTTAGCCATTTCGCGGTCACAGTAATCAGCCCGCTTTTCGTATGCTGATGCAATGGTGAGCTCGCTTTTAGCCATTTTGCTGTCACAGTAATCAACCCGCTTTTCGTTTGCTGATGCAATGGTGAGGTCGCTTTTAGCCATTTCGCGGTCACAGTCATCAGCCCGCTTTTCGTATGCTGATGCATTGTTTCTAGCTTTCTTAATCAACTTTGTCATCTCATCATAAGCCTCTTTCCTCATGTTTTTCAAATGGTAAACCCGAGCTAGTCCTTGGTGCGCTCTCGCTAGCTCCATGTTTAGCGCATTCGTGTAGCAATCAAAGGCGTTATCTAGCTTGTCAACTTCAACATAGACCCCTGCCAGGTCGCTCAGTGCCTAAAGAATCACCATACTGAATAGTTAGTCATAGGAGTTGAGTTTATCATTGCATAGGAAAAACACTAAGATCATGATTTTAATGTAATGAAAAAGTCTCCTGCATGTTACCGTAACTTATGCTGAGACGAGAAACTGAATAACATTTTCAAAATTACAGAAAGTACTCATGTCATCCTTCATTTTCAACGTAAGATTGAGTGAGTCTTAGTATTATGTAATAAACTGACCTGTCCTTTCCTAAAACGGTCTGAAGGACATCTTAGAGCTTCTTCTAGGAGTTCTATAACGTAGGCAGAGCCTTCAGGATCACGCCTTATTTCAGATAAAATGAAAGCCTTGAGGAAAAAGGCTTCAAATGATCTCTGAATTGAGATTGACTCCTCAGCTTTAGCTATCGCTTCCTCGAAAAAACCACTGTAGAATAAAACCCATCCTTCATAGATGAGCCTTTCGTGCTCAGATGATGCACAATTCCGCGCCATTCTGAGACTTTTCATAGCAGCCCTGTGGCAGTTTATCCTACAAAAGCCACGAAAATCGATAGGATCAAACTGAATCATAGGGAGATCAGAACAACAAATAGACCACTAACCTTAGAAGTAGGAGAGATTGCCTGAATCTCAAGAGGCTTTTCCCAGGGTCAATACTGAGCATTTGGTGTACAACGTCTAAACATCCGATATCATCAACACACGACCATCTATCGTACAGCTGAATCCAGCAATCAGCCTGACTCAATTGCTGAATAGGTTTATTGTGGTTCTTGAGAAGCTCCACAAATTTATCGCCGTGTAGCTTTCCATGGAACATCATGTAATGAGGATCTAGTGTCAGGAGGGCTCGGACATCTCTTAACGCTCCTTCGTAGTCCTCCATCGCAATCAAAAACCATGCGTGAAGCTCAAGGCAATCAGGGGAAACCTTAAAACCGATGATTCTATTAATCTCTGAAATGGCTGTATTGAGGTTGTTCTTATTCTTCTCCACCATCAAGGCCGCCCTCTGCTTGTAAGGATAAGAAAGCGTCGGATCCAGTTCAGTTGCTGTGTTTAAATCCATCGCTTTCTCATTTCCATTGCAGTACAAGGATCTCTCCTGATACATCCACCCGGATGGCGCGTGATCAGAAATGAGGGCATTCATCAACTTATACGCCCGGTATTTGTGGCCGCGCTTGTACTTAGCCCTTGCAAAACCAACAATGGAGTAAACATGGCCGGCTTCCGCAGCCTCCCTAAACCATTTCTGAGCATCCTTATACTCTTCCCTTTCGAGCATCACACATCCCAACTGATGCAAAGCTAGCTGTTTCTGCCAGCATTCGCTCGCGCAATCAGCCAGCCTCTCCAGCAACATAACCGTCGTGTTTGATTTCAAGTCCTCTTCCATGGAAACCTGGCTCAAGAAACTGTAGAGCAAAAACGACGAGTGCCCAGCTGAAACCAGCCTCTCCTTAGCATCTAAACTGCAAAAGAGCTTCATGACATTGGGACTGTGAATCGTGCTCGGGAGCTCCCTCAAGAACACCTGAAGGCAAGCTGCAACAAGAAGATGAGCAGTTTCCTCCAAGCCATATTCCATTAAAGTCATGGCGGTTTCAAGATCAACAATCCGCGATGCTAAGTAGACATCGCAAACAGACTTCATTTCCTCGCAGCAGAACATATTAGCCAGCCCCAGAAGCTCCAAGACCATCTCTTCATCAAACGAATCCACGCTCTTTGTCCTGCTAAACACTTCAGCAGCCCTCATTGCTCTCACAGATAATCGCGTCTTTGAGAGGTTTATCTTCTCTCTTCGCGACTCAATGAAGTCACCATACAACATAGCCTTAAATGGTCTCGATAGCAATCCAATCTTGTATCTACTACACCTGATCTCCTCCTCACCTATGATAAAAGACATATCAAAATCACTTTCATCAACAAGCTCCTCCTCATTACTCAACGAAGTTGAGCATTCCTCCACTACTTCTTCCATTATGGAGAACTTCGCATCCCCGTCTTCCTTACACTCCCTCGGACACAAACATGGATCACCAATAGATTCGGGATTATAACCCAAAATCAGTGCACTCAGGGGGCATTCCATGCTTCGGCCACAACAATCCATCGCGGATATCCCAATAAGCTCATCCTCCTTCCTCTCAAACCTTAACCATGCCGAGAGAACAACCTTCGAATGCACATCAACGGCATGCTGCCTAGCAGATCTCAGGCCCTTTCTGAACAGCTTGGGATCAGATAACCCCTTAAACACAGCAGATTGCTCGAGATATGCGCTGGATTTCTCACATTCCTGCGAACTCTCAATTCTCTTGTAAACATTAGCCAATGCTTCCACGGAATTGACAAACTTGAGATTAGGCTCGATTAGGGGCTCGATCAGAGCACTCTGAGGAATGCCATAGATAGCCAAAGCTTCTCTCAAATCAATAGAACAAGCATTAGCATTAGCATTTTGATTTGGGTGAAAGCTCATATTCCTGATTGATTTATTTTTCAAATGATCACCGATATGGTGTAGAATACCACCTCCTCCTCCTCCGGCGGCGCCACCACCACCGCCACTGGAACCGGTTCGATAATGCGGGTAGAATTGCGCGCTTTTGCACCCATCCAAAACATTCACGCTACGCATTGTACTGTACAGGTTATGATGCATCTTCCCTCCTCAACCAACCTTATTCACAGCAAATTCCCAATCTATTCTTCTATACATAAAACGCCTCCTAACCCTAGCTTTCTTTTTCTAGAACTACAATTCCGAACAAAAAACAACAGAAACGACGTCGTCTCAGATCAAGATCAAACACCTTGCCTGCAAACACCACCGCCGCCGTATATTTCAGAATAAACCACTCGAATATACAAATGAGCATAGAATGGTGTTGCAGGCTGATGATCGGGAGGGGCCCGTCTGGTTTTCCCCAAATATGATTGAATGTAAATGGAAGTAAAATCGGGGAACCCTTGTTTCCTTTTCTTTTTTTCCTCTTATTTTTTGGGGTTTCTGTGTCGAAATTAGCCGAGGAAATTTGATGATGACGATGATGGGGCGGTGGCGGCCGTTAGTACGGCCACACATTCCATATTTTTTGTCGTGAATTATTCACACAACACATGTAAGGAGGATTGGTATGGGTCGATAAATTGGTTCGATTTTGATTCGTTGGCAATGTGTGTGTGTGTTTGTGTGTTAGGGGCTCTGTTTGCTATGTGGGGGATAATCCGCCATTAATGGAGAACCGAGGAATTACAGACGGGAATAGCAGAATGTTGGGTTTGAAAGCTATTCGTGCCGCGTGAATTTAAATTTTCCATAATTATTCTAAAATGTGTGTAATTAGTATTTCTGAATTTTAAAATTAAGGAAGTGTAATATTTTCAAACATTTTTAATTGATAGTGCCATGACTTTAATCAGGGAAATAATATATTTATCGATGATACATATTTTCTCAATAATAATTTATTTTCTTATTACTATTTAATTAAATATTCTTTAACATATAAATATTACATGGCAAAGTCTTGGGAAAGACGGTTATTCTATAGGCTTATGGAAAGACTGGATTTAATTCGAATAATAAAAGGTAAAATGTCTTAGTTGCAACATTAAAATTTTAGTATGCAACATGTAGTAGTTATAAAATTTATAACCCGGTTCATGCAATCCGAAAATTTTATCTTCATTTCTTCTAATTTACACTTTAAACCTTGGTCTTTCCATGACTTATGGAAAGACCGTCTTTCAAGAGATGCACTCATATTACATTCTCTTTAATTAAGGGCAAACTATTGGAAAAGATTGTCTTTAGATGGGCTGAATTTGAATTATATAAAGATAAAAAGTTTTAGTTGCAACATTAAAAATTTATTATGCAACGGGCAGTAATTAAAGTTTATGACCTAATTAATGCAACCCAAAAATTTTATCTTGATTTCTTATAATTTGCAGTTTAAACATTGGTCTTTCTTTAACTTATGGAAAGATCGTCTTTCAAAAGACATATTCATTAATTACGAATGAATGATTAAATAAAAAATAATTTTTTAAAGATCCGTCTTTTGAAAGACGAGCTTTCCATAAGTCATGGAAAGACCAAGGCTTCAACTGTAAATTCGAAGAGATGAAGATAAAAATTTTGGGTTGCATTAATTGGGTCATAAACTTTATAACTATTGCACGTTGCATAATAAAATTTTAATATTGCAGCTAAAACTTTTACTTTTTTATTAGTTTTATTAAATCTCGTCTTTCCATAGGTCTATAGAAAGACGGTCTTTTCCAAGACTTTGTCTTTTTAGACATACATTTGAATGGGTGAAATTAAATGTCAAAAGTAAAAAGTATAATGAATTGAAGGAATCTTGTCTAAAATGAAACGTGTGTCATTAAAAAAAATGTAGGTGGGCGGTCTGTCCATAAAAAAAGCAGGTCTCTTGACAGGGCGGTTTGACACTGCATTTGTTAAATAACATAATAAATCTAAAATTTTAAAAAATGTTTTTATGTCATATATTTTTATTTTATCACATTCAAATACAAATTATTACTTGTTTCAACTTTTAAAATACAATATTTAAATTTTATAAAAATTACAACATTTAAGGTAAGGCAAAGTCTTGGGAAAGACCGTCTTTCCTAATGCTTATGGAAAGACGGGGTTTAATTAGAATAATAAAAATGTAAAAGATTTTTTCTGCAATATTAAAAAATGATTATGCAGTTATAAAGTTTATGACCCAATTAATGTAACCCAAAAATTTTATCTTCATTTATTCTAATTTTGTTAAACCTTGGTTTTTCCACGACTTATGAAAATACCGTCTTTCAATATACAGACTCATAAGGTAAATCCAAGGTGAGTTGTCCATAAATTTATGGAAAGACCATCTTTCATAACATTCTCTTTTAAAAAATATCTCATTAAATCAAGTGTGTCACTAATGAGTAACAGATTTTCTTTGGCTGTGCTAAAAAAGCAGAATTTGTTTTTTTTAATCTAAAAGGAAAAAAAATTATGTGGTAATCACTAATAATTTAATAAATGATCAGCATTCAGTCATGCATGAAAGTAACGCCATAAATTACTCCCTTCTTCGTTCCCTTAATTGTGGCACATTTTTTTAAATGAAATATTTTTTCAATTATACATTTTTCATTTTTAATTTTTTTTACAATTTCATTAACTCATTTAACCTTTTATTTTCTATGTCCACTCTCTTTCTCCACGTAAATACAAACAACTCTATTGTGTTATAATTGGTGAACAGATGGAGTATTAATAATGGAGTCCGTCTCCTGCGAGACCGTCTTACCGTAAGACCAGGGACTTACAGTAATTTAAGGTAAAAGGCAAAAAAAATTCGGGGGTCCTAGCATAAATATTTTATTTTCGGTTCCCATTTAAAACGCGCGAAAAAATAGGGGGACTAACCTGCAAATACAGAAAAAATGAAAGAAATCTGAGAAGGAACACGGGTTCTGAAAACGGTTTCTGAGAAGAAACCTTCAAATTCCAAAACATTCTAACGATTTCAATCGATCTCAACCACTGCAATCCATCGATCTTCAAAGATCAAATCCCCAATTTCTGCGAATAACAATGAACAACGACGATCAACAAGAAATCAGGTTTGTTATTCAAAACTACATAATCAAATCAGTTTGTTGAACATTGTACAATCAGATTATGTAAAATTTCATTTATTTTGCAGATCGGAACATCAATTGATGTGCGAAGAAGATGATAGCAAAACCGAAGCTTCATCAACAAGCCTTTTGAACAAGGAACAACAACTTACTGTGGTGAACGACACAATCAATGAAATCGAAAAAAATTCTGTAAAAAGGTGAGTATGAAAAACTGGAATCATCATACAAAACCTGATTTAATCTGCTTGCGAATGTTTCAGCTCATGAAGCTTGTGAATATTTTGATGCAGACTGATCTTTCAGCTCAAAAACCTTCACAGTGTTTTAATGTTCAAAAATTGATGCTTTGTTCCAGTATGTGAAAATACTGTTGTATATCTGTATCAAGTTGACCACAATAAACTGTTATGTGATGTTACTGACATAGAGATTGATATATTAATGAAAGTGACCGGTACTTGTGTATCTAATTTCAGTTGTTATTGAATATTGGCTGCTAGAACTAGTGTATCATGCTACAAACAGAATGAGTGATTTGATTATGCTCATTCATAAAACTGGATGCTCAGTTCTGGCATGGGTAACAAATCATAGAATTCTGATTGAAGACAAACATGCATATACTGCTATGTGATGTTTCTATTATACAGATTGATGTTTTAAGAAAAATGTTTGATACTTCTCCACCTAATTCAGAAACTGACCTGCATATACTGGTATGTGATGTTTCTATCATATATATTGATGTTTTAATAAAAGTGTTTGATGTTTCGGCAACTGATGTCAACTGTTACTAAAACTGATAGAATTAATATGTTATTTTATAATCAATCTGAGTGATGTTTGATTTAAATGACATATCTGCCAGATGATTTTCCTAATCTATTGGAGATAGATGCAAGGGAGTGTTTGCAAGGAGTGAGAGCAAGAACATGGGAAGAGCTTGAAAAACTGTATCGAGCACATGCAACTATGCTTGGATTTTGTGTAAGAAAGTCAACAACAAGGCAGTCAAACCAAGGAGTAATTAGAGAAAAACATTTCACATGCTCATGTGAAGGAAAGTCCATTTCAAGAACTAAAACCACGCCTACTCTACAGCCAGAACGGAAGAGAAAAAGAAAATCAAAAGATTTTCCAGTGATAAGAACAGGATGCAAAGCTCAGATCAGGATCAAGCTTGTTGATGAAAAGTTCTATGAAATCAAGCACCACTTTGTAGAGCATAACCATGAGTGCACAAGATCAGAATGGCAGTACCTGCAACGTAGTGAAAGAAGAATCGAAAATGAGAAAGCAAGAGCAATCGAAGCAATGGAAAAGGCAGGTCTCAAACCAGCAGCAAGTTACAAATATCTGGCATGTGCTGCCCAAGGAGAAGAAAATGTTGGGCACACTATGAGAGATCACATTAATTATGTGAATAGGTACAGAATGGACACTATAGAAGGAGGGGATGCTCAAAATGTCATAGATGATCTTTATCAGATTGCTGCTACCGAGGAAGACTACTTTTTTAGAGTCAAGCTGGATGATGAAGGAAAACTAACTGCACTCTTTTGGAGAGACTCGATGATGAAAGAAGATTACATGCTATATGGTGATGTTGTGATTTTTGACACCACTTATCGGACAAACAAGTATAATCTCATTTGTGCTCCGATTGTCGGGATAAACAATCACTGGAACAATGCAATGTTTGGGTGTGCTTTTATTGGAGATGAAAAGGCTGAAACTTTTGTATGGCTGCTGGAGGTATTTAAAAAATCAATGGGGGGAAAACAACCAGTGACTATATTCACTGACCAGGATTTGGCTATGGCAAAGGCAATTAAAGAGGTATTTCTAAACTCTATCTGACGATTGATGTTTCAAGCTATGGGTGTAACCTTTTAAATATTTATTATGATGTTTTAAATATTCCTTCAGTTGAAGTTTTGAACCAGTGTAACTTATTATATTATTTAGTTGATGTTTCATAAAAAAGGTCTAACATGTAATGTTATACAGTTGATGTTCTAAATATATATTTTAGAACCATGCTTCTAATTATCTTATTTGTGATGTCAATAATTTAATTTTTAAGTCATAACCATAACCAGTTTTAGAACATCTGAGAACTCATCATGGGCATGTATTCAATTTCTTTTGGTTTGACACTGCAACATGAGCATCCTACATTTATAATTGATGATACATTAGTAGCATATGACCTTTTTAAGAAACAGTTTGATGATGCATTTTCTGAAATTGTTGTTTCGTAGGTATTCAAAGAAACAAAACATAGACTCTGTTTGTGGCATCTGAAACAGAATGCAATTAGTTATTACGGTAAAGTAAAAAGTGATGAAGAATTTGGAATGGCATTCGACCACTGTTTGAAAGGTTGTGCAAATGAAGAAGAATTTGAAAAGTGCTGGAATTCCATGATAGAAACCTACCAGCTGCAAGAAAAAGATTGGTTCAAGCGCTTGTACGAACTCCGAGATAAATGGTGCACTGCATTAAGCAAGGATTTCTTCTCAGCTGGAACTTTGTCATCACAACGTAGTGAAAGTACCAACAAGGCAATCAGCTTCAATGCTTCAAAAACAACCAACTTGACACAATTTTTTGCAATATTTGGAAAAACTGTCAAAAGTTGGAGAAGCACGGAGACAAGTAGGGAATACAGTGGTTCAATAGGAAAACCAAGAGCAGCTGTAGAAGGGCCTGGATTACTAAAGCAAGCTGAGGAGATATACACTCTTAAAATTTTCAAGGACTTCGAAACAGAGTGGAAGTTAGCAATGACGAGTAAAGTGGAGAAAATATTCAACATTGGCTATGAAGATATTTACAAAGTCAGCCCAGAAACTAATGAAACAAAGGTAGAGAAGGTTTATTATACACTCAGGGATGGTAAAGTGGAGATCAAGTGTTCATGTAAATACTTTGAAGAAGTTGGGCTGTTGTGCTTCCACAGCCTTCGTGTGCTCCACTTGCGCAACATCACAACAATACCTGAAGATTATATACTAAAGAGATGGACAAAGATGGCAAAGAAGGAAATATGGAACCGAGTACTTGGAGGTGCATCAACACAAAATAGCGAAAACTACAATGAGATGAAAGGTAAGATACCATGGCGCCATGAGATGCTCAGAAAATACTACAATTTAGTGTTGAAATGTGAAGATGACAAAGATACTCGTAGAATACTAGAGGATGGTTTGAACAGGGATTCGACTACAGTAGGTCAGCTGCTTTCATTAAAAGATCAAGACAAAACTGAACATTCAGCGACCAACAATGCCAAAGACTCACCACCCGAAGTCCTAGATCCAAAAAGAGCAAAAACAAAGGGAAGAAGTAAGAGATTGAAAGGAAAGCTAGAAAGGAAGAAGCCACAAAAGAAGGAATTTGGGTCAAAGACTCCAAAAGCCCAAATCATCTGAATTAGGGAAGACCAAAGTTGATGAAGGGTGAATTCTGAAATTGCAGAACAAATTTGATGTTTCAATACTTTCATTTGACATTTTAAGACTTTCATTGGATGTTACATTTTTCAAAGGTGAGCACATTTTTCAAATGCAAGTGCGGATTGCTGACAATTGATTCCAGCCTGCAGAATATTACCATTTCGGGCAAATCTAATAAATGATGGTATGATAACACCCTTAAGTTAACCCATTGATTGGTAATTTGGTAATGGTTGGGGAAATCACATCTGGTGCAGAGAAGGCAATCATAAGCTGCATTGTTTGAGTTTGATGGATTGATTATGAGGCGGACAACTGTTTGTGTCTCCTCTTCCCCGTGTCTGAACATCCTATGATCTGCTGATTTGTTTTCAAACACTCCAGGCACACATGATGATTGAGTCCATTAGTTTAACATCTCTGATCTCATCATGATGATTGAACCCATTTTATGACGTCCCCACATGTTACCTGTTCTCTTCATTTGGCCTTCCTTCCTTTAACATCTCTAATCTCTCGCTTAAATAATCTCATCATGCTAATAAATAAGAGTTAAAGCATAAAAATAAGATTTACTATCAACACCATAAAACATCAAGACATACTCATGAAAATATCACTGCATTACTTTAAAATGTCAAATTCAAACAAGAATTATGAGAATCACCTAACCAACAATCCAAAATACTTGAAACATCATCCACAAACTTAAGTTCATCACATCCAAAAACCATCCAAACCCAGCAATGCTAAAAACCATCCAACAGTAGTAATTAAAAACATCATTCTCAAACACAAGTTCATCACATCATTAAAAAAAAGAATTATTTCTTCTTCAATCCCTTTGATGACTTTCCCACTTGTCCTCCCTTCTTCTGAGCAACTGTAGACCCCTTCTTTTCACGTACAACAGTAGAAGAACCTGCAACTCGTCCAATATCTTCCAAGCTCTCAATCCCAAGACTAAAAGATGGTTCAGGTCCAGTCTTCAATATTGGAACTGCAGGAGTGCACTTCTTCACTGACTTCTTAATGATTTCTTCAATATGATAAAAAAAACCATCAGAAAAATAATCCTGTGAACAAACAGGAATCTGAACTGCAGGATCACTATCTTGCGCAGTAGCTGGAGCTTTTTCACCAAGCTTCATCATCTCAGCTACATAGGATCTGGTAACAATTTCAATATTTCTAGCAAATCGCATTGAGCGCTCAACAGCATCCTACAAAAAAATAAATTATTGCTCATAATTTGAAACATCATATAAAAAACAACAAACATAAGATAAATAAAAAAACTTAAAGAAGGAGCTTCAGCAAGAATTTTCTCGTCAGTGGGTAAATCGTCAGGAATTTCCAACACTACAAAGCAAGAGGTACTGCGGGCAGTGCCATTACCTGGTCCTGAGCCTAACTTTAATTTTCCCATTGAAGTCAAAGGAAAACCATTGCTGCTCATCACGCAGGCATCAAACCCAGCACACACTATAGACTTACAAATTACCTTAACCTTGCTCTCATTAAAATGTTGGACTAAGGGGAGGGAAGTAGGCAATGGGATTCCTTGGAATGGAAATCTATAAAGATAGCACATCAAAGGTAGAAATACACAACCATTTACAGCATCAAATGGACCTTTGTTGTACCTCTCAACAGCATCACAGAATTTTTTCAACACATACCCACACCAATCCATCTTCCTGATTTCATTCACATTTTCCACAACCCTCAAAAGCTTAAAATCAACAGTACTTCTAGATTTGGGAGCAACGAAAGTACACAACACATACATCAGAAAATACTTCTTAAAAAGATCACCTCCCTCGGTCAATAATGACATCTTACATAGCAACCTATCACAAGGAATATTGTCATGTTTATCAGCCCCTAAATCCATCTTCCAATTAAGCCTCAACTCCATATCCCTATTCTGCCCCTTACCCGAGTTATTAACCTCTACAACCTCAACATCACTTATAGGCAGACACATGCAATCATAAACATCATCCCTGGTTATATAATACTTATCACTACCTATTCGCTGCAAGCGACTAATTGGGTTGAAGTTAGATATCAGATATTGAATCACATTTTTGGGCAAGACACCAAAATTTATCTTCAACAATCCTTCAAATCCTATATCAATAACTGACCTGATATGCCCATCAGTCAATGATTTCACAAGCTTTACAATCTTACCAGGGCTACACCTCGTAGAGTAGCCCCTTTTCGAGCTGCAAAAAAATTAAAAAAATGATAAGCAACACCGAAATATGAAACATATCATAAAATTGTTAGTCATTAATGCATACTTGGATGGATCATTGACACCCTTTAGATTTTTCGCCTTCACAACTCCCCCACTCTTCTCTCTAACATTCTTCTTCACAACAGATTTCCCTTTACCATCATTCTTCTTCTCTCTAACACCTTTGCCACCTTCCTCATCTGGATCATCAGACTTTCCACCAGCATCATCAAACACTTCATCAGAATCCTCCCCCTTGTCAGAGTCATCCCCCTTGTCATCAGAATCAGAGTCATCCCCCTTGTCATCAGAATCAGAGTCATCCCCCTTGTCAGAATCAGAGTCATCCCCCTTGTCAGAATCCTCCCCCTTGTCAGATTCCTCTTCATCCTCTCCTTCTTCCTCAACAGAATTTGGCTTCTCACCTTCATCGTCAGAACTCTCATCAGATTCTGACCCATCACTTTCCTCCATTTCATCATCATTGCCACTAGACTGATCTGCATGACTAGTTTCATCAATGGTAGCCTGAAGTCTTTGAGATTGAGAAGGAGCAGTACTGAAGATCTCCTCTGCAAACAAAAATAATAAATACAGTCAAATAATAGGTAACAAAAAAAATATCATATGTATTGAAAATTTAAAACAGCAAGGTTAAAACATATGATTTACCAGATGGGATATCAGCAACTCCAGCACCTAGACTTACAGCATCACCTGAAACATATCAAACATCAAACCATATTAATAAAAGGTAAAAGGTAATAACTGAAACATAAAAAATTAGAAATATTGTACCTTTTGTAGCAGATTTTTTAACAGGCAGATCAGAAGCTGAAACATCAAAACATAGTCCTATTTGGTAAAAGATAATAAATAATAAAAACCAAAAGTATGAAAGTATTGGAAAGAAAAACTATCTTTACCCTTTTTAGGGGATTGTTTTTCAGGCAGAGCATAACCTTGAGTAACACCATCACCTGAATTACATAAAAACATCAAACCATACTGGTAAAAGGTAAAGAGTAATGGATTAAAAATCAAAATCAGAAAAAGAAGTATTAGAGAAAAATAATGTTTACCTTTTTCAGCAGAAATTTTTCCAGCCCTAGAAGATGCTAAACTATCACGCTCAGCAAGAGCCTTACCCTTACCGCTAACCAGTTTGACTCGTTTCACAGCGGCTTGTTTCACACACCTCTTCTGGACTGTAGGAATGGATGAAGATGGAACGGGAGATGATGGAATGGACACCTCGGCAACTTTCTTCTTTTTAACATTTCTAGGATTCAAATCTGGAGGAAAACTAAAATATTAATAAAAATTCAAAACATACAACAAAATTATACAGATAAACATATACCTGCAGTAAACGTAGGTGTTGTCAAGCCACGAATCCTATCTGATTTACGTACAGCAACACCACACTCTAAAAGAAAAAGAAAAAATATTTATAGCATAAATAACATATATAATGAAAACATCAACCGATATACTTCCAATCAGAACAGTAAAGTCAAATGGAATACTTGTATCATCAAATCAGAACTGTAAAGCATCAAATAAAAACATATATAATGAAAACATCAACCGATATACTTCCAATCAGAACTGTAAAGCATCAGAACAGTAACGTCAAATGGAATACTTGTATCATCAAACTAATAAACACCAGCATCATCATAACACATAAACCCAAACAGTACAAAGAAACATCAGTACAAGAACAGTAAAGTCAAATGCAATACTTGTATCATCAAATCAAAACTGTAAAGCATCAAATAAAAACATATATAATGAAAACATCAACCGATATACTTCCAATCAGAACTGTAAAGCATCAGAACAGTAAAGTCAAATGGAATACTTGTATCATCAAACTAATAAACACCAGCATCATCATAACACATAAACCCAAACAGTACAAAGAAACATCAGTACAAGAACAGTAAAGTCAAATGCAATACTTGTATCATCAAATCAAAACTGTAAAGCATCAAATAAAAACATATATAATGAAAACATCAACCGATATACTTACATCATCACTCTTACTGAAAATTATGATAGAATCACTGTAATTTAAAAATCATACAATATTGACAGTAAAACACACATATAATAAGAACAACATACATAACACCTTTCCAATAGAAACATCTCATAAACAGAAAATAAAGTCAATTGAAAACCTTAAAACATCATAATCAAACATTAAAACATCATGTAAAACCCTAGACGACAAAAAATGAACAAATATAGTAATAAATTCAAATATTCCCGCCAAACAAATTAAAAAAGCAACAAACCTTGGGAAGAAGTCTTCCTCTTCTCCTTTACAGCAGCATTCGAAGAAACTGAAGGCTGCGAGTATGCCTTTGCAATTTTAATTGCAACATCGTATACACCAGCAGAATCAACAACATCTACTTTCTTTGACATCTACAAAACGATAAACATGAAAAATAATAGAGTTAAAAAAGATCGAAATCAATGAAAACCTAATAAACAACATGCATGTAAAAACATTCAGCTTCGCAATATCCTCTTCGTTTACGATAACAACCTCAACATAGAATAGAGTAATAATCGTAAAAAAGGTACAGAAACCTCAGAGCTCAACAACAAAAAGCTTACCATACAATAAAACGACTAAAAAACAAAGATTATCAGCTAGAAGAACAGATCTAAGTCGTCGGAGTTACCTGATGTAGAGCCGAACCGATTATCAAGCAAAATTGCAAGAAACTCCAAAAATCTGACCAGAACAACCGATTACACTCGCGTCAAAACACGATATAATGCGTAATAAGCAACAAAAACAGAAGAAAGTACAGAAATCGCGACGGAAGAAGAAAACCTAGGTCGCCAGAAAAGAGGGAAAACGCGAAGGACAGCAGAAAACAGAGCGGTTTTCGAGAGAGAAAAACAAAACGTAAATAATGAGGGGAAGCGGAAGAGATACAGGCTCACAGTAAATGTACGTTCATATTTACCATATTTACCATATTTACAATTTAACCCATAACAATATAAAAACTATAATTAATACCCCATCCCAAATTAAGTATATAAAATTTATAATTTAACCCCCGATCTCGCACAAGACTTTGTCTTAATAATGTTACCGACAATTAACATTCCCTTTCCGCTATGCATACGTTGGTAGCGTACTCGGGAAAGAGAAACCGACTTGTAGACTTGTAGTTGGGGGAAGGGGAATTTGGAACACTTGCAGTTGCTTCATTTGAAAGTTTCAAACAATTAATTAACATCTCAATTAGTTTTTATTTAGTTGGATTTATTTGATGTTGAATTGAATTCATGATGTTAAATTAGGTTAAAAATGAATTTTGATTAATATTAATTTATTTATTGTTTGCAAAGTTTTAAGAAAGACAGTCTTTCCATTAGGTTATGAAAATTGGGAGTTTAATTCGAAAAATAAAAAGGTAAAAGATTATAGTTGCAATATTAAAAATTTATTACAATGTACACTGGTTATACAGTTTATGACTCGATTAATGCAACCCAAAAATTTTCTATTCATTTCTTTTAATTTGCAGTTTAAACATTGGTTTTTTCATAAGTTATAGAAAGACCGTCTTTCAAGAGACAAACTCATTACTGTATACATAATTATTTTTAAGAGAATAATATTGAATTAAATTTATTAATCCGAGTTAAATTTATGACGTTAAAATATGATGACAAAAAATTTAGCGAACATTAATTAATATTCGAGAACCATATGATGTATATTTCCAAAACAAGCAAAAGTGAATGTAGGCCCATGTTTGGAGTTGGATGTTAGATGGTGGTTGCTAGCCGTTTAACATGTGAATTTTTTATTTATTTTTCCGTAAAATTGTGCTTGAGTCTATGATATTTTTTATAGAATATGAAAAAAACGTCTTCTAATACTTCCTTCATTTCAGCTATTTTTATTGAGAGAAAAAGATGAAATATATTTAATAGTGTATTATTATATGCTTCTAGGTGGGTTCCCTAAATTTATTTTCTTTTTCTTTTTCTTTTCAATTTGATTTGTGAAGAGTGCATCAAATAAGTTGGGTCAACCCAACATAAAATATGAATAAAAAGTAGCTAAAAGTGGGAATAAAATGAAGAGTGCAAAAAATAGGTGGGACATCCCAAATAGGAAAGAGCGCAAAAATAGATGGGACGGAGGGAGTATATATTAGTTTGATTTTTATTTATGCAAAATTTTGGGAAAACCCTTCTTTCCATATTATTATAGAAAGATGAGGTTTAATTAAAATAATAAAAGTGTAAAAAAATTTAGTTGCAATATCAAAATTTTATTATTCAACATGTAGTATTTATAAAGTTTATGACCCGATTTATGCAACCCAAAAAATTTATCATCATTTCTTCTAATCAGTAGTTTAAACCTTGGTCTTTCCATAACTTATAAAAAATCGTCTTTCAATATATGGACTCTTTTATTTATATTTAATAGATGATAGTTAGTTGTCCTTTATTGTAATGTAAAATATAATAATTTAAAATTGTTCGAATTGATTTTTCTATTGTAGTGAAAATTATTAATTGATAAAAATCAATTGTCAATTAATATTTTTTAAAACTTTTTTGGCAAAATTTTGGGAAATACGATCTTTCCATAGCCTTATGGAAGGACGAAGTTTAATTAAAATAATAAAAGGTAAAATGTCTAAATTGCAATATTAAAAATTTATCATGCAACGTGTAGTAGTAATAAAGTTTATAACCCGATTCGTGCAATCCAAAAATTTTATCTTCATTTCTTTTAATTTACACTTTAAACCCTGATCCTTCTATGATTTATGAAAATACCATCTATCAAGAGACTAGCTCAACGTGTTTTATCAATGAGAAGGTAAAAATCAGATGAAAATTCGCCTGCTAAATATCCAATATGCAATCTTAATGTGAAGCACTAAGTGGCTTATGATTTGTGAGGCCATGTTTTTAAAATTTGTTTTTGTTGAATTAGATCGAGTTAAATTGAATTGAATTGAATTGAATTGAATTGAATTTTTAAAAAATAATAAATTAATTAAATTCTATTAAATTAAAATTTGAAATTCAGTCGAACCATCTACATTAGAGAAATATTGATTGATGCTGCATGTGTGACGTATATATATACAAACAAAAGAAGGATATACCGTAGGAGATATTTTGTGAATATCTTCTGCAATATTATTATACCTTGGATAGAATTTCTTAGATAGAATTCTACCTTAGATAGAATCATTTTTCTTACTTGACTCTGTAAATATTGTCTATATATTGTACCCTTGTACCATCAATGAAAACACACGTTAATATTTTACTTGGTATCAGAGCCTAAATCATGAGACCCTAAATTTTTTTTACTCATAAAAGACCATCGCCGCTGCCACCCTCCCTTCTCCATTTGTCGTCACCGTCGAGAAGCCAGTGCCGCCACCGCATTCTGTCTCCATCCCGCCGTTCACCGCTTCAGACCGCGGCTCTCTGCTCTCCGCTCCAAGTCATTACATCACTACTTGCTTCTGCATTATTGGTTATTCTGAATGGTTCACTGAGAATCATCCACCTGTATCAGCCTTAGGGGCTGCAAAACCCATGACACGTGCCCCGCCCAGTGGGCCGTTCACCGGAGCTGCTTAGCTAGTGGCCACCGCCACTTTGCCTCCTGTGGGCGCCGCCGCTACCGTAGTCTCGGAGTCCGGTAGCTCCACCCTCGGCCCGGCACTGTCCAAGGAGCAATGGAGTACAATTCTAATCATGTTCTCTAAATTAAATTCTCCTGACAACCTGTCAGGTAGGACTACTTTACCTTGGATTCTTGATACCGGTGCATTGTATCATATGACCGGCAACAAGGATCTTCTTCATGATATTGAGCATGCTGCAAATGTTGATGTTATCCTCCCTGATGGTTCTATTTCAACTATTGTTGAACATGGAAAGATTTGTTTCGGAAATATTGTTGTGAATCATGTTCTTTTTATTCCGGCATTACAATGCAATTTGTTATCGATTGCCAAGTTAAATGCTGCTTTAAAATGTCTACTTTTGCTTATGTGTACTACAGGATATCAGCACGAGGACAATGATTGATGCGGGTGAACAAAAAGGAGGGGTTTATTAGTTATGCAGATTGGGAGTTTCTGGGTTTACACAGCCGTTGCTGCTTCAGTGTCTTCGTCTGCTTTATGGCATCAACGTTTTGGGCATTCGTCCTTATCGATGTTGTCTTCTATCCCAGTCATTTCTTGACATGATAGTGATTTTAATAAATCTGTTCCTTGCTCGGTATGTTATCGTGCAAAACAGTCTAGAAATAGTTAACCTATTAGTTCTGCTAAAGCTAGTCATTTGTTTGAACTTATTCATTTTGATGTTTGGGGGCGTTATGGTTCACCCTCTTCTAGTGGAACATTTTTATTTTTAACCATAGTTGATGACTATTCTCGAGCTGTTTGGGTTTATTTATTAGTTTCTAAGTCTCAAGTACCATTGAAGATGAAGGAGTTCTTTTCGTTTGTCCAGACACAGTTCCGTCGTCCTATTCAACGAGTTCGGGCAGATAACAGAACCGAATTCTTGCCTCTCAGATCACTTTTTCTGGAGAAAGCTATTTTGCAGGAAATGGAAGATCATTCTAGCACTGACGAATGTGTGGCTCAGGACCCCTAGGACTCTGAGCTTGTTAAGGACTCTCTCCCACTGCCTGATCCTCAGGAAGGTTCAAGCAAACTATCAGGTAACATTAATGGCCAAGGTAAGGCTAGGATAAAACAAAACTCTTACATTAGTCAATTAAATAAGATGATGCTCAGATCTACCACCAAAAGCCATAAATCGGGTGAACAATGATGCACAATCCCAAGTTTAATTTCCTGATATGGAATCTGAGAGGAATTGATACCTCAGTGCTAAGGCTGAAACATTTGATTCTTCATAAGAAAATTCAGCTTCTATGTATTATAGAACCTATGAATGATAATTCTCAATGCCAAACATATATGGAGAAGTTGCATTTCTCACATAATCTCCCTCTTCATAATGGCAAAATTTGGCTTATGTGGAATGACTCAATGACTGTTAATCTCGTATGCCATCATGAGCAATTTTTAAATGTAAAAATCACCCATCTAGGATCTAATTCTCAAATGGAAATGGTCTTTATATATGCACTTAGGAATAGAGAAGGTAGGAAGAAACTATGGCATGACCTAAGCCTTCTCCCACCAAATGAAACTGTTTTCAAAGGGGATTTCAATACAATTATCACAACTGATGAATATAGAGACCCTAGTTCTCCTAATCTAGGCACTATTAGGGATTTTCATAATTGGATTAATAACCAGGGACTTCAGGAGATTAATACAGTAGGGAATTTGTTTACATGGACTAATTCTAGGCTTAGAAAGCCTACTTCTAAAAGGTTAGATAGAGGTTTGTGTACTGTTCAATGGAGTAATACATTCTCAGCCTCTTCTATTCAGATCCTTAATAGGCAATCATCAGATCATTCACCCCTCCTCCTACAAATTGCTTCCCATACCTCATCACACCTAAAACCATTTAGGTTTCTTAACTGCTAGTTTAATAGATCAGAATTCCTAGACTTGATTAAACATAATTGGACCATTCTTGTGCCCCAAACAGAAATGATGGGACTATACCTTAAGCTTATTAGAGTTAAGAAAGTGATTAAGATCTGGAATAAAGAAATTTTTGGTGACATCGATGCCAATGTAATTAATACTGAAGAAAATCTGAGGAGACATGAAGCTGTCTATGATTTAACACATTCAGAAACTGATTGTATCAATCTTAATAAAAAAGGCTCTACTTCTTAGAGCTTTAAAAGAAAAAGAAAAGTTCTGGAAACATAAATCTAGGTTGAATTTGTTTAAGAGTGGAGATAACAACACCCAATTTTTTCACAAGTCCGTTCAGGAGAAAAATTGTAAACTGCATATATCTAAGATAAAAAATTCTCTTGGGCAATGGCTTGATAACCCTGTAGACATCCAAGAGGAAGCTGTTTCCTTCTTCTCTGACATGTTGACCGAGCCCAGAAATTCAGTAGATTCTACCTACTACCCACATTTCATCAGTCAAATTCATGCCATCATTACTGAACAAGATAATCTTAGACTATCCCAGCCTGTAACTGAAACTGAGCTCAAAATTGTGGTTATGAGTCTAAATAAGAATAGCAGCCCAGGACCTGATGGTTTTTCAAGCAAATTTTACATTAAATGCTGGGATTTCATAAAAGATGACCTCATAATTGCAGTAAATGATTTCCTTTCTGGATCTAACATGCCAAGAAGTATTACAAGCACTTGGATAACTTTGATTCCTAAAAAATCCACTCCATCTTCTTTTGATGATTTCAGACCTATTAGCCTCTCTAATGTAGCTAACAAAATCTGCTCTAAGGTTCTGATGGAAAGATTGAAACCTCATATGGAGAAACTAATTTCAAACAATCAAACAGCCTTTATGAAGAACAGAGATATCTCTGACAATATCCTATACCTGCAGGAGATGGTTAGATTCCTAGACAAAAAAAAATAGAACCACAAACTGTATGCTCAAATTGGACTTAAAAAAAGCCTTCGATAGGGTTAGCTGGGATTTTTTTGCAAAATATTCTGTGTAAATTTGGGTTCTCAGGTAAATTCCTCAAGGCTGTTATGAATAATCTTGCTCAGGCCTATTTCTCAGTGCTTATTAATGGTAATCCTATTGGTTTTTTTAAATCAAGCAGAGGAATCAAACAAGGTGATCCACTCTCTCCTTTCCTTTTTAATATCTTCACTGAATCTTTTTCTAGGAGCCTTGCATTCATTTTTCAAAATAACAGTCTGCCATATTTCTCAATGCCCTCCAATATTTCCCCAGTCACTCATTTAAGCTATGCGGACGATACCATTATTTTCATGCAAGCTTCTAAACCTGGTCTAATTAGGATTAAAGCTTTCCTGCATTTTTTTGAGTTAACATCAGGCCAGAAAATTAGTTATGAAAAATCTGAGTTCTACATCAGTAAGAGGGCTACAGTTACAAAGAATCATCAGATCAGAGCTATCCTAGGTATGAAAAAGGGCACACTCCCCTTCAAGTATCTGGGCTGCCCTATTTTTAAAGGTAAAACTCTATCTAGATACTTCTATCCCATCCTTGAAATCATGGATAAAAGATTAAAAAATTGGAAGAACAGATGGTTAAGCCCTGGAGGGAAGATGATACTGATCCAATCATGTCTATATTCTATCCCTCACCACATTTGAACTGTCTTTAAACCCCCTATTTCTATTGTTCACTCCATCGAAAAAAGAATGTCTAAATTCTTTTGGGGAGAAACTGAGGATAGAAAGCACAGGGTTTGGAGAAAATGGGCTGATATTGCTATTCCTAAATCCCATTAAGGATTAGGTTTTAGATCCATCCAGTCAATTGTTGAAGCATGTTCACTTAAATTATGGTGGAAAATCCAATTAGGTAACACTATGTGGGCCAAATTACTATGGTCCCTTCCCTAATCTCATAGGAATTAAAAAACATGGAAGAGAATCTGTAATATTAACCTTACTGCTGAAAGGAATTATCTAATTATTCATGGACAGGGTAAGTGTGATTTCTAGTCTGCTAACTGGTGTCCAAATGGTCCTCTGATAAAATGTACTCCATCCTACATCATTTCCATGTTCTACCCCTGCTCAGTTGCTGAATTTATAAACAACAAAGTATCAATTCTATCTCCGATAGCTCCCTTCTTGGAAAATGATACTCTTCTTTTCTTGCAGGATGCTGAAATTGAGCATGGTAGAGAGGATAAACTGATTTGGAAACCTGAAATGATTGGTAGATTCTCATTCAAATCTGCTTGCAAAATGCTCAAATATAAATCAGGTAATTTCCCAGTTACTAAGCTCATATGGAATCCAAGGTTACCTAAGAAGATTTCCATTTTTACCTGGAAACTGCTTAACTCCTTCTTACCATTTGATGATATCCTCATAAAATGTGGTTATAGTTTGGCCTCTAAATGTCCTCTGTGCAATCAATCTGACTCCATGGAACATTTCTTTATAAATTGTCATCTTGCTAAATCCATTTGGATTCAGATTGCTTCTATAGTGAATTTCAATTTGCAGAATGTGCAAAATATAGTGGATTTAGGGTACTGACCTTACTGGAGTGCAGAGAATGTTATCATCTGATTCCTTCTCTGATCTGTTGGGCTCTATGGAAGGCTAGGAATGCCTATTTTTTCGATGACACGCCTTTTTCTATCTCCCATATGTCCTGAAATTGCGGAGTAATTTTTTTATTTAAATATGATTTTTTAACATCGGTAGTAATAATGTATAGCGGTATATGATTTGGGGAAGAATTGCAATGGCCAATTTGTTTTCTGGTGGTCCCTCCCGAATCATTTCCGTGGCAACGACAACCAGAAATACTTTAATAAAAAATATTATAATATTAAAACCACGGAAATTGTAATAAACTTCAAAAACCAATGACGATATTGATTGAAAAAACACAATAATTTATTGAAACGGTGAATAGAAAAAGTATCTTCAGCATGAATGGAAATAAACTAAAAAACAACAAAAGTTTTGTATGACCGAACACAACAATAGAATTCTAATACGATCAACCGCACAAAACCAATTATGAACCTACCATTTTGTTCTATTAATCCAGAAGTTTCAACAAAGTGTTCGCCTGATGTTGGTACTTATCGAGCCAAGCCCCACACCATTTCTCTGCAACGGCTTGAATGTCGTACACATGGTAAGGTCTTTGGCCCTCTGGGAAGATCTATCAATTCAAAGCTTACAATGTTAGTCTAGAATGCTTTGTCTAATAGAACTTAGAATAACTAATTTTGAGATCCAACGTGTACCTTCAAGATATTGTTGTCTCCAGGTGATTAACAAATTCTTCCATGAAGAGCGTTATGGAGTACCTGCATTGCCATGAACTATTCTGGGTTTGGTACTGCACATTGAATGGAATATGTCATTACCAATTTTGAACATAACAAATGGTGTTGATGAAAAGACCTTATGTCTGACCTTAATATTCTTGATTTTCCAAGTGTAGTCGGGTTCTAGCTCCTCCTTGTTCTTCTCCCTTTGGTATGTGCATGCAAGCATGCCAAGAAAGTAAATGAAAATTTTTACTTGTTCTAGTATATTCATAAAATTGGTTGTATTGTTTGAATAATTGTAATACTTGGATATGACCTTGAGTTCACACAAGTTGGTTGGTTTGATACTCCCGTGAAGACCTCTTCCATTCTGGGATGGGTAATGATGAGGTACCAATGATCGCTGGTGAAAAATGGTTGTTAATTAATGGCATAAATGGAAGTGGTTTGAAATAAAAATGTAAAATCT
Organism: Rubia yunnanensis; assembly: GCA_037428765.1. NCBI lineage: Eukaryota > Viridiplantae > Streptophyta > Magnoliopsida > Gentianales > Rubiaceae > Rubia > Rubia yunnanensis. Next base: position 114,743,964 of record CM075066.1, on the reverse strand, counting down.
GGGGAAAAACACTTACATTCTAATGCATGGGACGATGTAGTACTCAGTATCTGTTGCCTTCATTGTATCCCAGATAAGGTTGAAATGCTAATCGACCAACTGCTCGAAGTTGGACAAGTTTCCACAGTTGCAAGGGTAGAATTGGACGCGGCCTGCATTATTCCCATATTTTCTTCCAGAGGTGCCTGTACCGTTAATGATACTCAAAATGAAATCTTAATCGATTAAAAATATGAATTACGGTTGTAAGGTTTTAAACTCTCCCTATCCACACATCGATCTGTGCATTATTGATCCAGGTCATGGAATGCATAATCCCAAGTCTCTTTCAAAACACGACCAGGACATCTATTCCAACACCGCTGGTGTAATGGCGCCCAAAGGTCGATGATCAAAATACTAGGAAGAACTTGCAGTCCTTTCTCTTTATCATTTCTATGATAGCGACATTGGCTTCCCGGATGAATCCCACCATAATGGGCCAATCTTCCAGGTCCCATCTGATGATAATCTGTGGAGGCAAAATTACAGGAAATGCTCACTTAAGTATGTAGAAACGAACTGTAATAGGCATTGAATAATAAAGGTTTGTGGTTTTGTGAAGCACCTATTTTGGTAGCCTCTTTAATTGTGTTCTCGCTGATGGCCAGTAATTAGTGCTCGAGTGGGATTTTTTCTTGCCATCACCCTGTTACAAGTATTAATAACTATGGGCATGTCAATGTAATATGTGCTAAATGAAATTTATGTTGTTACAAGATTGTACTTCATTGTCGGTGGTGAGAATCATAACCTCCTCGTCGTTGTCCATTTGCATACCGGCATCATCCTCATTGATGTCACTTGGTTGCTCGTCTCACTTGCTTATCAAAGATATGGGCTAATCCACGACTTTATTCAAGGCTTCTTCAACGTTATCAAACCGGTGGTCCGCTGAGTGCAATCCCGCCCTAGGATGATAGACAGGCTCGCAAACTCTCACGGAAGCCACACTTCCTTGTTGAGCATTCCGACCACGAGGTATCTGTCGCAACCCATGCCTGACCATTTTATTCTTACCAACAATGTCCTTCACATATAGAGTCACTCGCTATCCATCGTGTTCGTAAAAAAAGTGAAGTTAAATGATAAAATGGTTATAGAGATTTTAAGACGTTCAATTCAATGTAAAGAAAATGCATATATTTATGTAGGCGTACCTTCTTATCTCTTTCTCTATCGCTGGGATCTTCACAGGACTTTGTAGCACCTGCAACAATGTTATCCATCGCCTTCTTGATAAACTTCTTGGGATCGTTAAGGCCTGGTAAAATCTAAAGATCGCTTGCAGATGCGATGCCCTTCACCAACTACTCAAGGTATGATACTGTGGCTTTCACGATTGGTTGATCATTAGATGGTCTCCTCTGGGGGGTCTGCTTACTCGAGGAACTTTTATTGCACTTGCTGCAGGAAAGATGAGGAACAGCCACCGATATGGGTAGACCCGTCTGAGTTCCCCTGTTCCTGACTGGGTGATCCTTCTCCTTTGTAGCCTTTATGCAGATGTCATCACCCGGTTGCAGTACCACTGTTCCTTTTTTCCTTCAGCTCGTTCAATTTCAACTGAACAGATATAGGAAAGCAAATTTCTATAAGAATAATGTAACAAACGATGTAAAAATTAATATAAGTTGAAGATTTTTGTGTAACTTACAACGTCCAGTGCGATCTTCTCAACCTCTTTCGATGTGAATTTTCCTTTCTTGTCTTTATTTGCCTTAAGGTAGATATGAGATCTGTCCGGTGTGAACTCCTTCTGACTGAGCTGTTGCTCAATTTCCTTATCAGTGAATCCCTCAGAGGTCAACCTGATTCTCTCCTTTTTCTTTAGCTCCTCAGTCAATTTGTGGAGGACGTATCGATTACCTTTCCTCCCAGTGTGGTAGGTGTAATTCTTGCCCTCATTTTACTGAATGTTTGTCTCTCGAAGTGGCTAATAAATATAAATTAAGTTACCACAAATATAAATTTAGTTTAATATAATTTAGTTATCATTAATATCGTTATCATAAATATAAATTTAGTGTAAAACAATTTATGGGCAACATAGTTTCTAATAAGCACAATAGAAACCTAATTATACCTGAAATTCTGGCATCCGACGCCTCTGCTCAAACATATGGCATTCTTCTTCATCCATCCACTTGTACTTCTCCCACGGTAAAATACCTGATTTGTTTTGCCAATGTTCACGTCGTGGATGAACTTGTTTGCCATCTTTGCATTCCAGTTCCTATGCTGGTCTCTTGCCCTGTCCGTGCAATCCTTCCTCACCATTTGTAGTTGAGCATCGGTCAATGGTGTTTCAATTGTGAAGCTCACTTGAAACGAAACATATGAACATGCAAACATTAATCATGTGTTGAATATGACATAGTTAATTTTTTTTGCACTAATCGTGTCTTGAATAGCTTACCAAAACACCCTTCCATGAATCGTCCTTAACATCATCCAGCACATTACACCAGTGTTTGCATGCGCCAAATCTGATGTGTTGCCTGAACGCATGATTTCCATAAGAGTGCCACACTGTCCAATTTTTAGTGTAAATAACTTGTTTGTTACTGAACTCAAACGCCATAGGGGTAGGCTTGTTATGCTTTTCCAACATCACAGACTAGCACGTGCTAGTTCCAAGTCTCCTCATATAACTTTTTATCTCAAACTTGTCAAGTCCCTCTACATTTTTGCCCCCAGTCTTGGACAAGTCGTCATTTGATTTACTAACACTCGGTCTTGATTTTAAAGGGGCCTTCCCCTTCCACTTTTCGACCGGTGATTTGGAAACCACTTCACCCGCATCTTCTCCCTCAACATCCCCTTCATTCTCATCTCCATGAGGGGCAGGTTCTTCTATCTCTGCACTAGTCGAGTCATTTTTTTGCGCTGTTTCTTCCTCAAATTGGATTTTCAAAGGGATCCTTTTTGGTAGGTTGTTAAGCCACATCGACCTACTCCTTCTTTTTTGCTACATGCTGCTTCCTCTTCGTGATTAACTTCCCCTTTTTTTTGTGGCATCTACGACAATAGAATAGTTAGTTGTTAATCCAATAAGTCAATTAATCCCTTAACCTTACAAAATTATTCCAAACAAAGTAATTGATGATCAACATTGAAAGCTCCTAATTGTATAGAAATTTAACAACAAAATGATAAAACTTGATACAACATGGTATAAAAATAGATGAATTCAATAATTAAACTTGAAAATTGATAGAACTTGATATAACACGACATAGATCTTGAACAAACATGACATAGAACTTTATAATGACATGACATCGAACTTGATACGAGTTCATAAGACTTGAATAACACAACCCTAAACATACAAACAACCGTAAATATACAAACAACCCACATGACACACATAAAACGTCATTGAACTGAGCATGTATCAATCTCTTCTAATGTGACTATGAACATTATAACATACCAAAAAATAATAATAATCAAGAAATAGAACATATTTCCACAAAATAAGTTAAACTTGATATCCCCACACTTGCATAAACATCCCATTCATGGCTACCATTAAAAGTTTTCTTCATGAACTAGTTTGTGTTTGTTGAGGCATTTTGTCGAACATGTGTTGTGCATAAGGGTATTCATGATTCTTTGACAAAAAAATGATATGAAACCCATACATAAATACACCAAGAATACGTACCTTCACAGATGCAATGAAAATGGGCAAAATTCCTCCACTTGAAGCCTCAAGAAATCAAATATGGTGAAGCAAGGGTAGTTCCTCTTCCTCTCGTACTTGGCCAATAGTTGTGTCTTCTTCAACCTTTTATAGGAAAAATGAGTGAATGTGATGGGGAGTTATGATGATTGATGAGGAGTTATGATGATTGAAGATATGGTGGGCGGTTTTGGAGAGAAATTCGTGGAGTTTGATGAGGAGTTGCAGTTATGTCCACTTGAATCCTCATTTTTTTGACATAACAACATTTCTTTATACTGGTAATTTAGATATTACTGGTGTGTATGTAGACTTTGGTAGCACCGGTGTAAATACTGATGCTAAAAGTTAAGTACCTTCGTAAATTGTAATTGAAAAGCAGCTGCATTAAAATTAATTTTTTTACCTGAGAGTGTGAAAGTAAAAGTTTTTCTAGGTATGCTGCACAGGTACAAAGACCGGTGCTAAAAATTTGAATACTGGTGTACAAAATTAATAAGAGCAGCTCCTTGTGGCTGCTTTTACTCATTTCATTTTTTTTTAAAAAAAGAGGTTCCATCCGAGAGCAACTCATTAAATTTTTGGTTAAGTATTCAGCACCGGTATTTGTACCGATGTTATTATAACTGTTACCGGTGTAAATATTTCCCGCGTTAAAAAAATAAATGAAAAATTGAAAAATTTTCATCTGGCGCCAAAACTTTTTGAAAAATACACCGGTGAAAATTAAAAAAATACTCGTGCACAGAAAAACTGACTGTAAAATCAATTTTCCTACTCTTTCATTTTCCCCCCATATATTTTTTTAACAAGTCCAATTATTAAAATTGACGCTTATTTTATTTAATTAAACATCGTGCTAGTTCTTTCAACCTTATCTTGACTAACCATGGGCCCCGTATGGTGAAAATACGAAGCACTGTTATACTTTATAAAACTACCACTTTAACCCCAAACATTTCTATTCACCATGCCGACCAGTGTTCGATGGCTCCAAATACGATTCTATGATGAACAATACTTAAGAAGGACTGTATTATGACCTCCTAGGTAATTATGACTCTCAAAATTGTTGATATTTGTTTCTTGCAACTAGGTCCCCCAAATGAGAAATGCATTTACCACACGTTAGGAAACTAAATAAGTTACCAAATTTAATATTCTAGGCTTAAATCATAATTGCAACAAAAAATTGTTCTGGTGGTGAATTGACCGAAAGCACTAGTACGTATTCTAGAGTAAACGGTAAAGGTTTACCTCAAATTTTCAATGTGAAAAACGATCATCTCCCGAACTCAATATAGGATTCGAGCCCATCAATTTCCCCAATTGTGCAGGTTGTAAATAAAACATGGATGTTTGGAGAACCATCCAGTTCAAGCGAATTTCAATTTCGATGCACGAGTAACATTTTTACTTTTTGCACTTTAGTCCCTCCAAGAATCCTGGAAGCGACGAAATAAAAAATTGGTGTCACATATATGAAATTCAATACAATACAATCAGATTCATGTGTTTCCAAGTTCAACTGGTACACAGAAGGACCTCTAAAACCTAGATTGAAGGTTTGCACTATACTTCCCAAATTTGCACTATGGCCCCAAAATTTATATGGGGAACCTCCATAGCTCCTAATTGTGCATTTTTTTTTGACAATTTTAGCAATTCATGTAATATAATGAAGCTTTCATACACGGTTTCAATATGTGTTTGTAGCCCAACTATACGTTTCAAAAATAATTTTTAGATTCGGGAGTAATTTCACCAAAAAAGACCCCGTAGATTATAAATTCTCTAACTCGTCCCATCAAGCGTACCCTTTTCTTTTAAGCTGAATGAAATTAGAATAATATGAGAAAGTTTGACAATCTAAGTGCAACAAAGTACGGGGTTGGTGCGGGATCACAAGTTTAGTACAACTACCACATGTTTACTACGTATAGTAACGAGAAAATGGTTCGACATGAGCATCATCTCCTGTTCCATCCCCATTACGGGTACTTGTACCCACATCCATGTCCTTCACATTGCATTTGCGGAAGGTAGGGAAATTTCCAACGGCATTCACGGCATCAGAAGATTGATACATCATAATCTTTTCGATGTTGATTCTTCAAGCAAGTTCTGCACTCCGACCTCCAAGGCAACGACTCTGGTTTCAATGGTAGGGACAGGCATGTCAGATGGTTTTATGTAGATAGAGTCCGCACAAACCTAACCCATTGGCTGGCCATAAACATTGTGTGGGCGGGCATTAACTCCCGCTCTTGAACAAAGGGCCGGAATGATACTACAAAAACTATATAACCCCATCTTATCCCATTCCGCCTTCAAGGTGCTAAAATTTCATCGACCAACATTCCACCAAAGATCCTTTTTATTGCATACAAGTATCTAAGTCAACTTTTGTTGACTTCCCTGTTTAAATTTACCGGGTTAATCCTAGTAGCTACGAAGTGATACCACCCATTCGAATCTGTAGTTAGAGTTTTCTTCGGTATTTTTGCCCAACCAGGTTTGACCAGCTCATAAATGTTTGTACCTTGCATAGTCACTGTCCCGCCAATCTCCTTCCCAATGTGATCTTCTAGATAATAGTCGTTGCCAATGTTGCATGGAGTGCGAGGAACTCATCTTCATCGTTTGGAACATCGGGAAATCCAAATAAACCATTAACATCGTCTAGTGTGACATAGACAGTTTTGCCTCAACAATACACCTAACTGAGGTTCAGGCCGCACCTCACATTTGCATAATACTCACTTACGATACATAGGTTGAAAGGTTGTGGAGAATCACAAAATATTTCCCACCCAATCGTGCGGATGGTGTGTTCGAATGGGGGAGAGGCCTCAATTTCTCTCTCTGGGTGACGACAACGTCCTTTGTATGATTTGTGTACCTACATCGCCTCCTCAGTCACAAAGGTACCATCCGGGTAAACGTGTGACGACACTTTTGGCCAAGAAGGAGATGATGAATGGCTCATAATTTTCAAATTTAATTTAGGAGCCATTTCCTATATAACACATTGAAGCATTTTATGAAACACCTTGCATGCAAGTCAAGCTATTCATTATATCACATTCTCAATTATTGTAGCTGAGATCCTATTGTTAATTAATCTTAAAGAGTAGGCATTGAAGTGATTCATCTGATATTAGCGGCACCGTTGTCTGATTTGAAGTGATATGCTTATGAAGGAGATGCTAGATAGGAAAAGATGTTAAAATTGTTTAGTGAAAATGGGTGTTCTGGGATGAATATAATGGCATCCCATTTTTTTACACCAGTATTTTGTTATGACCCATGTAAAAATATCCTAACGTAGCTGCCTTAGACTTCTTTTAATAAAAAAACATCAACATTTTTTCACCAGAGAGGAAAAACCTAAAATTTGGGCTAAGTATCCAGCACCGGTAGTAATATTAGTGCATTTGTTGAAGGTACCGGTGCAAAAAGATTGCCTTACACAGCCGCCTTAGGCTGTTTTGTTTTTTTTTAAATCAACATTTTTTCACCCGAGAGGAAAAACCTAAAATTTTGGCTAAGTATCAAGCACCAGTACCGGTATTAATACCGGTGCTTTTGTAGAAGGTACTAGTGCAAATAATTGCCTAATGTATCTACTTTAGGCTACTTTTAATGCAAAAAAGCACCAATTTTTCACGCAGGAGCAAAAAACTAAACATTTGGCCAAGTATCCAGCATCGGTATTGATACCGATGCGTATGTTGAGGGTACCAGCATCTGTTTTCTACATCGATATCTTGTTACTGTACCAGTGTATACACAAAAACATTACAAAAATTGAAAGTGTATTACTCAACATTTTCATCAATGCAATTCACATACATTCCAACAAAATTACGGATTGTACCAAGCATTTCTAAAACAAACAGGATCCAACTATATTTCACGCTAATTGACATCATAATCGGAGGAGTATTACACAAAACATTAGTAGACAAACCAACAGCGTGGCAATCACTATCTATTGCTTCCGCTTCAACACATTGTCACCACCTACTATTTCACCACTCTCATCAACCCAAAGGCCATCACCATGAGAACGCCATCCCACCACGGCTCCCCCAACATCCTCCAAACCCAAAAATACCGATGTAAACTCCTGACTGTCAATTACGACCGATTGATCAATTTCCTCTTCGAAGTAAAACTTCTTCCCATATAGCACCACATGAAACTTCTCATTTGAAGGGTCATTGATATTAAAAACCCGTTGTTCCTGGGCAGCTAAGATGAATTTGTCCTCTTCATATCCTACACGATTCAAGTCGACCAATGTTAAGCCTATGGGCTTCTCGACTACAACATGGGAACCATGTTCCACCCAACGACACTTGAACACAAAAACTTTGAACTCTACATAATCCAACTCCCAAATTCCTCAACCGCCCCATAGAAAGGCATCACAGCAATAACCGGATGTTTATCTCTCTTGTTTGCCTGCCGCATGGATTCAGATTCAACATAAACACTACTGTTTTGCGTCCTTCTCTTCTCATCCTTCTCCAATGTTGAGAAACTGAAGCCATTAATGTCATAACAATGTAGCGTCTTAATGTGCACTTTGGTGTCCTTGCAAATGGCCGTAACTTACTGGGCATCCCTTCGGCATTGCAATGCTTGTAAAACCAGTTAACAAACCTTGAAGAATGCTCTACCTATTTTTTATTCGAGGGCCAGTCAGGATGAATCTCTTCCAACATGGAAACATTCTCTTGAACATAGATTGCGGTCTCGCTACTACTACGTAAAACATACAGGTGAACTTTCATCAATTCAGCATTTAAGGGTTTTGAACGATTGTGAGAAAAATCATTAGAGCTAGATATTTCTGGCCAACCATGTTTAATGACGCATATAACTTTGTCTTCAAGTGCAAAAGTTTCAAGATGAATGCTCTAATATCTAACAAGCCACAATTAGCGTTAATAGGAATATACGGAGCTTGACCTTTTGATAAATGGGAAATTGATCTAGTCAGGAATTTTTGATAAATGTGAAGGTCGCCGCGGGAGATGGGCTCTACCGCCGGCGGGGAGAAGGGTGCCGCTGTGTTGAGAGAAAGGCGATCTACCACCTAGGGGAAGGGGGTTCGTAATTAGGAGAAGGTCTCTGCCACATCGAGAGAATGGCTCCGCCACTAGCCAGAAAGAAGGCTCCGTCGCTCGCCGTTGGAAGAAGGGCTCCTTCGGCGCCGGGGAAAGGCTCTGCCTCCACTAGATTTAATAAGTCTTTTGGTTTTCATAAGCTTGTTGATTCATTGCTCTTACTCGTTATGTAGAGATCTAAAATTATGTTAACAGTTTCAGATTCGATTGGAAGATGGCAGAAACCTAATTTAGTTTCGACGGTTTTTTTTAGTACCTCAGATTCAAGTTCCAAATTCAAAACTTGAATCAGATCCCAACTAAAAGCACTTTTCGAACCACCTTTGATCGATAACGATTAAAGGTGGAACCAGAGAAGTCACCCATAAAGTGACTTCTCTAGTCCATATTTCGGCTTTAATTGGCTGGTTCTCCACTAGTGATAGAGTCAAATTGGGTAGATCTGTTATATTTCGGCTTAACTCTCTTTTACCTTTAGAAATTTTGTAGAAACCTAGAGGATAAGGTTACATTTTTGTTTGTAGTTTTGATTGATTATTAATGAGAATTCATAGTTCATCAAAAATAAATTACTCCATAAAAATATGATAATAAACAGCTACTTTATTACCCTAGATACAATAAGTATTGTATCCCCGGTGTAGTGTATACCAATCGTTCATGGTATACTATAACTAACTTGTTCATAACATTAGTTTAGTATTATACCGATGATTGGTAAACAAAACAAACATGGAAAAACTAGAAACCAAATCATCTTCTTCTTGATAACCTCATCATAGTATTTTTAGTTAGTTTAACATTTTGAAAACAATCCTTTATATAAAAATGTGACAGTTACACCGAAGCGAGGCTCTGAAGTTTTGATTATCTGTATAAAATAATACTAAGTAGAATTTATTTAGTGGTTTAAATTAAGGAACATCAGAATTCAGAGGTACCATTTATTACATCAGATACCATTTATTACATCAAATCAAGTTTACATCATATAAGATTGAATCAAAGCACAGAACATCCGCCCCCGCTCGGCTTGTTCCGAGCTTCCACAAGCTGCTGTCTTAACATACGGATCTCATTCTTTGCTTCTTCCGATTGTTTTCCCTGGGAATCAACCACCTTTTGAAGTCTCGCCATTTCCTCTTCATACTTTTTAAATTTCTTCCCATCTGCCACTTTCATCTTCTTTTCCACCTACAATTACATTAATATCTCAAAATAAATAACTTAGTCATTTCCTATTTAAACACTATATAATTAATTAATTAGTGATTCGCTTCAGAAAAAAACATACTATTTCAACAATACGCTGCTGAATCTGTTCTTCACTGTTTGCATTTTTGATTGCCATTATTTTTGGATCAGAATATGGGTTTCCACCATTTTTCAGCACAGTTTTTTCAATGAGATCGATAAGTTGTTGGCGTTGTCGCTCTTTTGTATCCACGTCATCTGTTATGTTATTGAATGCTACTCTTCTGTTCCCACACCTCGCAAGTAATTTCTAAACAATGCACAATCTCACATAAGAAAATCCATACCATTTGAATGCGCAAAATATCTCTGAGAATAAGGTGCTCATGGTACCCCGTGAATACTATATAATTTGCCTGTAATTTATGGCAAACACTTGTAAATAAATAAAAATATGAAAGATGTACCTTCAATGGAGGAGGAGGGTTGTTGGATAAGAATTGATCCAAAGTTTTTCCGGTCCTTTCCAGTCGATCGGCACCGGTGAAAACAAGAATGGTATAATCAAGAACTGTTTCTCCAAACAAATCCTTCAATGTTTCAACAATAGCTTCTTGTTGATTAGTGAATCGATCATATAATGAGAAAACCAAGAGAATCGCATGAAGCCCGTCTATTGCCATTGCAATGCATTTAGCTATCTCTCTTAGAACTACTTCAATCTTCGAAGTCGCATCAAATAACCCTACAATTTTTGTTTTACACATTAATTTCTTTCCTTCATCCCTGATGAGTATCTGCGACCAAACTATGTACTCCCTCTATACTTTTTCAATCTATACATTTTGACTGTAGTCAGTTAACTTGAAAAATATTGGTCTTTAATCTCTTTCGATTAAGAATATGTAAATATACAAGACCAAACTATTTAAATTTTGTAATGAATAGAAAAAGCTACTCTCATTACCTGGAGTGTCGATGACATAAAGATAGGTACCATCTTGTAAAAGAACTGCTCTTAGCAGACATGTTGTAGTCACCCGATCTAAAGAATCTTCCGACACAAATTCTTGTCGGTTCAAGATTGAGTTACCTGTTGCGCTTTTTCCACTCCCGGTGCCACCAACAAGAACGATGTTTTTAGTCGTGATTGAATTATCAGCCATTGTGAGAACCTGTCTAAGACAATGATCACAACACTCCCTTCTGTTTTCGACTGCTTGGTGATGAATTTGCATGCAATTCAATTTATACGCGAGTTGAGGACAAGTGTTTGAAGAAAAGAATAGCTCAACAATAAAGTAAATTAGTACATCAGGATATGGTAAAGTATTAATTCTTTAGGAGTGAATCCAAGGGTTGAGGAAACGATAAGGTGAAGTATTAATTCTTTAGGAATGAATCCAAGGATTGAGGAAAGGATTACTTGAGGCCAAAGCTACCCAAGGCCCTAGGGTTCCAGTAGTTGTAGTCACCCAATCCCCACGAATTTTAAGAGTTGACTCTCGTGGCAGCTTTTTTTGGTACTCCCTCTGTCCCATATTAAATTGTACGGAATCTTTTTCACAGTGTTCAACACTCACATTTGACCATTAATATTTTTAACTACGTACAATATCGGTGAACAAAAAATTACTTTATAGAAACTATTTGTTATAACGAATCCAACGATATCACATACAACAATATTATTATTTGTATATCTATTCAAATATGTAATCAAAGTTTTCTTAGTTTGACTGAATCTTTGATCTTGTGCAATTTAACCCGGAACGGAGGGAGTATTTAAAATGTTTCTGTGAAATGAGGAGAATTCCTAATAGATGGTCTATCCATAGGCTATCGACAGTTCACCATATGATATAATTTATAAACTGGATTTGTTAAAATTGCAAAATGTTAAATATTTTATTTCCTCTGTCCCAACTGAATTTGCAATTTTACTTTTTTACACTATTCTCTATTAAAGTCTGACCACATATTTGAATAGCTATATGAACAACAATATTATCGCATATGACATTGTTCGATTCGTCGTAACAACACTGCTGCAGGACAGGAGCAATGGCTTCGGTATTTTTTTTGGGAGGGGGGGGAGGGGTACCAGTGGGTAAGTATTGTGGTGTAAAAAAGAAACTTATTAGTACCGGTAATCCATACCGGTGTAACAAAGTACTTTGCACCGGTATGACCAATTGGTGTAGAAAATTTGAAAAGGTAGGGGGCCACATAGTATTTGCACCGGTAATTTATACCGGTGTAAAAATTGTTATATGCACCCGTATATGCAATCGGTGTAGAAAGTTAAAAAAGGTAGGGGGCACAAAGTAATTGCACTGGTAGATTTGCAACATCTAGTGTAAATTATATGCATCGGTTATTAGAAATTTACACTGGTTTGAATGAAAAACCAACACAATTTATGCACTGGTATTTTAAATTACACTGGTATGTTTAAGTACACCGGTATTTAATCAATGTCCTGAAATAGCAATGTAATTTTTTTTCATTTAATTTTTTTTATTTAAACATGATTTTTTTACACCGGTAGTAATACTGTATACCGGTGGTCCCTCCCAGATCATTTCCAGGGCAACGATAACCAGAAATACTTTAATCAGAGTTATTATAAAATTAAAACCACGGAAATTGTAATAAATTTCAAACACCAGTGACGATATTGGTCGAAAAACACAATAATTTATTAAAGCGATGAACAGGAAAAGTATCTTTAGCAAGAATGGAAATAAACTAAAAAACAACACAAGTTTTGTATGACCGAACACCAACAACAGAATTCTAATACGATCAATCACAAAAAATTAATTATGAACCTACTATTTCGTCATTATCATCCAGAAGTTGCAACGAAGTGTTTGCCTAATATTGGTACTCATCGAGCCAAGGCCCGCACCATTTCTCTGCAACGGCTTGAATGTCGTACACATGCTAAGGTCCTTGGCCCTCTGGGAAGATCTATCAATTTAAAACTTACAATGTTAGTGAAATTTTTTTGTCTAATAGAACTTAGAATAACTAATTTTGAGATCCAACGTGTACCTCCAAGATATTGTTTGTCTTCGGGTGATTAACAAATTCTTCCATGACGAGCATTATGACGTACCCACATTGCCATAAACTATTCTGGGTTCGGTAGTGCACATTGAATGGAATATGTCATTACCAATTTTTAACATAACAAATGGCATGGATGAAAAGACAGAATGACTGACCTCAATGCTCTTGATTTTCCAAGTGTAGTTGGGTTCTAGCTCCTCCTTTTTTTTCTCCCTTTGGTATGTGCATGCAAGCGTGTCAAGAAAGTAAATAAAAATTTTTACTTGTTCTAGTATATTCGTAAAATTGGTTGCATTGTTTGAATAATTGTAATACCTGGAAATGACCCTGAGTTCACACAAGTTGGTTGGTTTTATATCCCCCGATAAATTGTCTAGTGTGAAGACATCTTCCATTCTGGGATGGATAATAATGAGGTACCAATGATCGCTGGTGAAAAATGCTTGTTAATTAATGACAGAAATGGAAGTGGTTTGAAATATAAAAGTAAAATCCGGGAAAAACATACTTATATTCTAATGCATGGGACAGTGTAGAACTCAACATTCGTTGCCTTCATTATATCCCAGATAAAGTTGAAACATTGGTCGACCTCTTGCTTGAAGTTGGACAAGTTTCCACAGTTGCAAGGGTAGAATTGGATGCGGCCTGCATTATTTTCCCATATTTTTCCCAGAGGTGGTACCATTAATGATACTCAAAATGAAATATTAATCGATTAAAAATATGAATTAAGGTTGTAAGGTTTGAAACTAACCCCATCCACACATTGATCTGTGCATTATTGATCCAGGTCATCGAATGCATAATCCCGAGTCTCTTCCCGAACTCGACCAGAACATCTATTCCAACACCGCTGGTGTAATGGCGCCCGAAGGTCGATGGTCGAAAGACTGGGAAGAACATGCAGTCCTTTCTCTTTATCATTTCTAGGATAGCGGCACTGGCTTCCCGGATGAATCTCACCATAAAGGACCAATCTGTCAGGTCCCATCTGTTGATAATTTGTGGAGGCAAAATTACAGGAAATTCTAACTTAAGTATGTAGAAACGAACTATAATAAGCATTGAATAATAAATATTTGTAGTTTAGTGAAGCACTTATTTTGGTAGCCTCTTGAATTATGTTCTCGCTGATGGACAGTAATTAGTGCTCGAGTGGGATTTTTTCTAAGTACCTGTTACAAGTATTAATAATTATGGGCATGTCAATGTACCATGTGCTGAATGAAATTTTTGGTGTTACCAGATTGTACCTCATTGTCGCTGGTGAGAATCATAACCTCCTCATCGTTGTCCATTTGCATACCGGCATCGTCCTCATTGATGTCACTTGGTTGCTCGTCTCCCTTTTCTATCAAAGACATGGGCCAATCCATGACGCTATTCAAGGCCTCTTTAACGTTATCGAACTGGTGGTCCACTGAGGGCAATCCTGCCCTAGGATGATAGACTGGCTCACATACTCTCACGCAAACCGCGCATCCTTGTTGGGCATTCGGACCACAAGGTATCTGTCGCAACCCATTCCCGACTATTTTCTTCTAACCAACAATGTCCTTCACTTATAGAGTCACTCGTTCTCCATCATGTTCGTAAAAAAGTGAAGTTAAATGATTAAATGGTTATAGAGATTTTAAGACGTTCAATTCAATGTAAAGAAAATGCATATATTTATGTAGGCGTACCACCTCATCTCCTTCTCTGTCGCTGGGCTCTTCACCAGACTTTTTGCACCCGCAGCAATATTATCCATCGCCTTCTTGATAAAATTCTTTGGATTGTCAAGGCCTAGCGGAATCTGAACACCGCCTGTAGATGCGATGCCATTCACCAACTGCTCAAGGTATGGTACCATGGCTTTCACGATTGGTTGATCATTAGATGGTCTCCTCTGGGGGGGTTTACATGCTCGAGGAACTGCTACCGTACTTGCTACGGGAAAGATGAGGAACAGCCACCAATGTGGGTAGACCCATCTTAGTTCCCATGTACCTGCCCGGGTGATCTTTCTTCTTTGTAGCTTTTATGCGGATGTCTTAACCCGGATGCAGTACCAGTGTTCCTTTTTCCTTCAGCTCATTCAATTTCAACTGAATGGATATAGGAAATCAAATTTCAATAAGAATAATGTAACAAATGATGTACAAATTAATTTAAGTTGGAGATTTTTGTGTAACTTACAACGTCCGCTGCAATCTTCTCAATCTCTTTCGATGCGTATTTTCCTTTCTTACCCTTATTTGCCTCAAGGTAGACAAGAGATCTGTCCGGTGTGAACTTCTTCTGAATGAGCTATTACTCAATTTCCTCATCAGTGAATTCCTCAGAGGTCAACCTGATTCTCTTCTTTTCCTTTAGCTCCCCAGTCGATTTGTGGTGGATGTATCGATTACCTTTCCTCCCAGTGTGGTGGGTGTAATCATTTTCCTCGTTGTACTGAATGTTTGTCTCTCAAAGTGCCTGATAAATATAAATTTAGTTATCGCAAATATATATTTAGTTTAATAGAATTTAGTTATCAAATATACGTTATCATAAATATATATTTAGTATAATAGAATTTATGGGCAACATAGTTTCTAATAAGCACAATAGAAACCTAATTATACCTTAAATTCCGGCATCCAATGCCTCTGCTCAAATAGATGCCATTCTTTATCATTCATCCACTTGTACTTCTCCCACGGTAAAATTCCTGATTTGATTTTTCCACTGTCCACGTTGTGGATGAACTTGTTTACCACCTTTGCCTTCCAGTTCCTATGTTGGTCTCTTGCCCTGTCTGTGCAATCCTTCCTCACCATTTGTAGTTGAGCACCGGTCAATGGTGTTTCAATTATGAAACTCGCTTGAAATGAAACATATGAATAGGTAGACATTAATTATGTGTTGAATATGATATAGTAACATTTTTTTTGCACTAGTCGAGTCTCGAATAGCTTACCAAAACATCATTTCATAACTTGTCCTTAACATTATCTGGCACATTGCACCAGTGTTTGCATGCGCCGCCTGAACAAGTAATTTCCGTAAGAGTGCCATGCTATAAAATTTTTAGTTTAAATAACTTGTTTGTTACGGAACTCAAACGCCACATAGGTAGGCTTGTTATGTTTTGCCAACATCACAGACTAGCATGTGCTAGTTCCACGTCTCCTAATATAACTTTTTATCTCAAACTCGTCAAATCTCTCTCCATTTCCCCCTAGCCTATGACAAGTTGTCGTTGGCTTTATCAAAATGCGATCTTGATTTGCGGGTGGCCATCCCCTTCCACTTTCGGACCGGTGGTTTTGCAACCCCTTCACCCGCATCTTCTCCCTCAACATACCCTTCATTCCCATCTCCATGAGGGGCGGGTTCTTCTTTCTCTGCACTATTCGAGTCATTTTTTGCGTTGCTTCTTCCTTAAATTGGATTTGCAAAGGGATCCTTTTTGGTGGGGGTTCTTGTTCAGCCACATCGACCGCATTATCGACCACATCGACCTACTCCTTCTTCTTTGCTACAGGTTGCATCCTCTTCGTGATTAACTTCCCCCTTTTCCGCGGCATCTACGATAATAGAATAGTTAGTTGTTAATCCAATAAGTCTGCGCTTGAGCCGTTCAACCTGGAGGAGTCGCCCAGTCCCGGTGCGACGTAACCTGCAAAGCTGAGCCTGGCCGAGACTGCTCGCCACGGACCGGGGCCGACCAAGACCGATCGCCACGGACCGGGTCCGAACGATGCTATCATTCTCCCCCAGCTGTCCGTGGCCACTAGTCCAGAATCGCAACCAACTCTCCAGCCGCGGCCGTCAGTGGCCGTTCAACAAGGACCGGGGCCAACCGATGTCGTCCTTCTTTTGCAGTCATCAGTGGCTGCTCGACCGGATCTGCAGTCAACTCTCCAGTTGCGGCCGTCAGTGGCCGCTTGCTAAGAACCGCAGCTAGACCACCATCCGCAATCGTCCGTGGTCGCTGGCCTAGACCCACAGCCAGTTCTTCTCGAGCTCCAATCGCGAGCGTTCATGGCCGCTCCTGGCGAGACGGTGCTTGCTTCACCTCCAACTGCTCTATCTGCTGTACATCCTCCCAGCACTCGTCTTCGTTAGCCTCCGGCTAAATTTAAAGACTACATCTACACTGCTACTCGCTCCATAAAACCCCCCATCTACTTATCCCGCATCCTCAGATTCACTATTCTCAGGTACGTGTTACCCTATCGCCGATTATGTTTCTTGTAGTAATTTTTCAGTTTCACATTCTGGACTTTTGGCTGCATTGACAGATGCTGCTGATCCGTTTAGTTTTTCTGATGCTTATCGTCATGCTCATTGGCGTGCGACTATGTCCGACGAGATCAATGCCCTAGAGCGTAATAATACATGAGTTCTTGCTCATTTTCATCCTGGCAAGAAGGATATTGGTTGTAAGTGGGCTTATCGGACTAAGTTTAAGTCTGATGGTTCTATTGAGCGTTACAGGGCTCGTTTGGTTGTTCTGGGTAATCGTCAGATTGAGGGGACTGACTTTATTGAAACATTTGCTCCTGTTGACAAGATGATTTATGTTCGTCTTTTCTTGGTTGTTGCTGATATTCGTGGTTGGGATCTTCTTCAGATGGACGTTCACGATGCATTTTTGCATGGTGATCTTGAGGAGGAGGTGTACATGTGTCCGCCTCCTAGTTATACACTTCCGGCACCTGGGTTAGTTTGCAAGTTTTGCAAATCTCTTTACGGTTTACGCTAGGCTTCATTGAATTGGTTTGCTAAACTTGCAGCGGCTCTCCGTTTCTTTGGGTTTGTTCAGAGTAAGGCGGATTACTCCTTGTTTTCTTACTTGAAGGATAGAGTTTCTCTTCGTGTATTGGTTTATGTTCATGATCTTATCATTGTTGGTTCCTCTCCTAAGATAATGAACAAGTTCAAAGTGTATTTGTGCTCTTGTTTTCATATGAAGGATCTTGGTGTTCTGAAGTATTTCTTAGGCATTAAGATAGCTCATCGACCTGATGGGATGTTTCTATCTTAGCGGAAATATGCCTTGGATATTTTTTTGATACTGGTTTATTGGCATCTAAGCCCACAGATTTCCCATGGAACAACAACACAATTTGGCGCAAGATGATGGTCTTTTGTTTGATGATTATGCGCAGTATCGTATACTCGTTGGGAGGCTCATTTACCTTACCATCACTCGTCCTGAGCTTAGTTATTCAGTCCACACCTTGGCCCAGTTCATGGAGAAACCGCGTTTGGTGCATTGGCATGCAACTTTGTGTGTTCTGCATTACTTGAAGAGTCATCCTGGTCAAGGTTTGTATCTATCTGCAAAGAGTTCTCTTCAGCTTACAACATTTTGTGATTCCGATTGGGCCGTTTGCCCAATCACTAGAAGATCTTTGACTGAATATTTTGTAATGATTGGTAAGTCTCTGGTTTCTTGGAAGACGAAGAAACAACCCACTGTTTCTCGATCTTCGACTGAAGCAGAATACTAGGCTATGGCAGTCTCATGTTGTGAATTGTTATGACTCAAGTCCTTTCTTCGTTCGTTGGGAGTGGCACATCCTACTCCGATGCGTTTGTACTGCGATAGTCAGACTGCTCTTCATATTGCCGTCAATCCAGTTTTTCATGAGAGGACGAATCATATTGAGATTGATTGTCACTTTGTTCGTGATTTGATATAGTCTGGTGTTGTGGTTACTTATCAGATTCAGACTGCTAGCCAACCAGCAGATTTGTTTACAAGGGCACTTGGACGACATACATTTCAGGCTTTGTTTGGCAAGTTGGGCATTCGAGATCTGCATGCTCCAACTTGAGGATGAGTGTAGGAGATATTTTGTGAATATCTTCTGCAATATTATTATACCTTCCTTAGATAGAATTCTACCTTAAATAGAATTATTTTCCGTACTTGACTCTGTAAATGCTGTCTATATATTATACGCTTGTACCATCAATGAAAACACACGTTCATTCATCACCCTAATAAATGTGGACTGACTTTTAAAGAAAATGAAGAGACAAAAGTCCATGGAGAACTTGCTTAGAAATTTACCAGGAAAATAAAATCTGGACTCATTAAATGAATAATTAAGACGGGAATTTCTCGATCACTCAGTACGTATTCTAATTTCCAATGATGTTGAAACGGTCAAATACGTTCGAAATATATGAATTTTTCCACATAAAATTTATTTTCGATCACCTGATTCTTATAACTCAAATTCAGTCATTCAATAAAGGGCAAAGTCTTGGGAAAGACGGTCTTTCCATAGGCTTATGGAAAGACGAGGTTTAATTAGAATAATAAAAGGTAAAAGGTAATAGTTGCAATATTAAAGTTTTAGTATGAAACATGTGTAGTTATAAAATTTATAACCCGGTTCATGCAACCCAAAAATTTTATCTTAATTTCTTCTAATTTACACTTTAAACCTTGGTCTTTCCATAACTTATGGAAAGGACTCATAAATAAATGCTAACCCGTCAAAAAAAATAAATATATGCTAACCAGTAGTTCTACGTTAAGATAAAGTACTTTTGTGACATTTCAATTCATTTAATTTCATTGAAATTTCAAATTCATATATTTTATTTTATTTAATTCTATTATTTTAAATTTTCTTCTTTTTCTTTTTTTTTATTAAAAAATTATTCTTTTTCTGGGTCTGGTTAGTGGCAAAATACAATATAGGAGTAATAAAACTCCTTTGTCTTTAATTGAGGTTATGTTCGTCATTTTGACACTGTGTGTTAAAATGAGAATATGTGTTAGGGACATAAATAGAATATTGTTTTTATTTTTATTTTTAAATTTAAATTTAAATATGTAACACAAATATTTGGGAAATTCTTGGGAAAGACTGTCTTTCCACAGATTTATGAAAATACGAGGTTTAATTAGAATAATAAAAGGTAAAATGTGTTAATTGCAAATTAAAATTTTATTATGCAACGTGTAGTAGTAATAAAGTTTATAACCCGATTCATGCAACCCAAAGATTTTATCTTCATTTCTTCTAATTTGCACTTGAGACCTGAGTTTTTTCATGACTTATAGAAATATCGTCTTTCAAAAGACGAACTCTAAATATTATAAAAAAATAATTAAATTTAATATTTTAAACAAAAATACTGCATAATGTACACCACTCTCACTAATTTTAATAAATTCGAATCAAAATTCCTCCTCTTTTTGATGATGACCGATTTGTTTTGTGGTACCCAACATATTCCATATTTTGATTCCCAGGTCAATACCGTGTCCATTCAGCAACCAACAAATACAAAATGATTTCAGATTTTGGGTGGTTTTCAGGTAAACTAAAATTATTTTTCGATATATTCAGGGATATTTTTGTAATTTACTAATTAAAAATATTTTCAATTAAAAATTATCAATCAGAGAATGTTTAAAGCGAGTAAAATTACAAAAACACCCCTAACTATATCAGAAAATAATTCTGATTTGACTGAAAACCACCTTGAACCTGGTTTTGGGACAAACAATCATTTTCTATTTGTTGGCTGCTGAATGGACGCGATATTAGCCCCAAAGGCCAAAAGATGGTATTTCAAAAAAGATTTGATACAAAAAAAAAACAATTTAATGTAAAATTTAATACACTCATGCACCATCCTCCAACCGTTGGGACATCACCTATCTCAATTTGGCCATGACTTGTCATAAATTAAGTCGTGCCCACCATCTCGAGGTCATTGATCAACATTCTAGAGTTGGTTTGGAGGTACTTTCACAAGTCAAGGGCCTCATTTATGGCCATATATGGCAAGTAATTTGCCTGTGTATATATAGAAAAGCAATTACGCATTCCTTTAATGGAAGGAGATGGATGGAAAGATGTCCAATATTTCCAATAGAAGCATGGACGGAGGAAGCTCAAGCAACAGCAGCTGTGTGATTGAGAAAAAGGCCTCTAACTCTATAAGGCACTATGTGAGATCCAATTTCCCCAGGCTAAGATGGACGCCCGATCTTCATCATCATTTTCTTCAAGCGGTGCAAAGACTTGGGGGCCAAGAAAGTGAGTTTCGTTACTCCCTCCGTTTCACTAGGTTTAGAATCGTGGGTTTAGGCCAGGTCGAGCCTTATGGACAGGCGAGTGACATGTTTGCTTCAGACTCCCAATTGCTAATTATATAGAGGCTTCATTTTTTTTTACTGTTTATGTAAAAATAATAATAAATATTGCATGCTCTGATTGGCCGATTCAGTAATATTCTTTTCGTTTTTATGCGAGGCCCTATTTTACAAATATTACATACCCAAAGTATATTATGCGTGAGGTCTCTTTTTCTAATTTGCTTCAGACCCCTATAATGTTAGGGTCGGCTCTGATTTGGCTGTTTTTTTTTTTTTGGTAGATTGAAATGTGTGAGAAGTATTGAAGAAAGAGAGTAAAAAACTTGAATGAGTGGTTCACCTTCTACCAAAGAAATGTAATAATCTTTAAAAAATATACAAAAATAAAAAAGTGCGACAAACATTATAAAAAATATAAATAGAGGGTATATTTTTTTTAGAGCTTGCTTATCTTAATTTGGATTCTATATTGGTTTGGTGGCGTACGTGCAGGAGCAACCCCACAAAAAGTCTTGCGGATGATGAACATTGAAGAACTCAGAATCTCTCACGTTAAGAGTCATTTGCAGGTTTCCATAGCTTAATTTGTCTTTGAATCATTTCTCGGGTTAATATTGGTCATACTGATATTTACACGTCTGATTCGGATGTAGATGTACAGGAGCAAAAAAACTATTGATTACTCCAGCCAAGGTATACATTTAAGGTTTTGTATGGTATTGGGATCTTGCTTATTCCTTTTTTTTTTTATCTTCAACGTAATTGCACTCTGATTTAGTTTAATTGGATTCGATTCAGTTAATTTAGTTTTAATTTAAAGTAGTTATAAAATTTAATCAGTTTAATTTGGTTTTACTGTTAAATTTGTTTAATTTAATCTTAGTTCAAATCATATGAAAATAACATGGCCTTGGTGGGTATATTAGTACTAATGCTTCATCCTTCCGGACTAAATTGATCACTTATTAATTTTTCAGATGGAGTTGTCAAACTTTGAATGTATGTATATGAACAAATACATAAGTAATAATATTACCATACTAATATTGTTGGATTTATCAACGATTAATCTTTTATATATCAGCTTTATCTAGTTTTCTCTTTGAGTCCGTCTCTTGAAAGATGATATTTTCATAAGTCATGAAAAAATCGGGGTTTAAAGTGTAAATTAGAAGAAATAAAAAAAAATTCTGATTGCATGGAGTTATAATATAACCACTACATGTTGCATATTAAAATTTTAATATTGCAATTAAAACCTTTTACCTTATATTATTATAATTAAACCACATCTTTACATAAACCTATGGAAAGACCGTATTTCCCAAAATTTTGCCTTTCTCTTTTGCCTTTTAAAGGAAAAAAAGTGGCACTCCTTATAAAAATGTAAATCAATGTACTCCCTCTATTTCACTAAGAGTGACACACTAGGTTCAGCCTCTTGGATTAATGTGAAGAAAATGAGAGGTTGAAATTGAGTGTAAAAAGTAAAAAATAGAATGAATGGATGAGATTGTAGGAATCTTGCCAAAAATAAAAAGTGTGTCATTTAAAAAAAATCCCAATAAAATAAGTATATCACTCTCAGTGAAATGGAGGGAGTATGATATTTTATACTAGTAGGAATGTTTGTTTTTGTCGTAGATTACAACACAAAACAGAATTTATTCTGTACCCAACTCTATCCATAGTATTTAACTAAGTTATACTTGAAAATATACTCAATCCGGTCCTCTAATACTGTCCTACTTTCTATTTTGGGATAATTTTTTATTTATGTCTCTTTCTCCTTTTGGTAAATTCTAGAATATTTTCATTCACTCATTTTACTTTTTACACTTCCAATACAATTTCTACCATTCATTTATCTTTTTGAAAAGATTTGTGTCCAAAAGTTGAGGCCATAATAAAAGGACCAGAGGGAGTATATTAATTGAAATTTGGTTCAAATTATTATTTAATTTTAAAAAATTAATATTAAGATTATATAAATAAATGTCTTGATATCTTTTAGGAGGCAAATTATTAGGAAAACTCATTTTCCCATAGGCATATGGAAAGACATGAATTAGAATTATCATAAGATAAAAGGTTTTTGTTGCAACATTAAAAATGTATTATTCAAGTTGCAGTAATTATAAATTTATGATCCGAATAATAGAATCCAAAATTTTTATAATAATTTTTTTTAATTTACAAAAATCGTCTTTCAAGAGACACATTCCTTTTATGATGCAAAGATGCAAACTAAAAAAAATAAAAACCCATCAAATTAGACACTGTGTCGAAAGCAAGTCCAAAAAAAGAAAAATCGTCAAATTCGTTTTTATTTTTCATGAATTACTTCTAATATTTAGAGTGTCTAAATTTATTATTTTAAAATTTCACAATAAATTGTTTCTTGTGTTATCTCTATTATCAAAATATACACAGAAGAGAAAACAAATCATGTTAGAGTCCGTCTCTTGAAAGAAAGTATTTCCATGAGTTATAGAAATACCAAGGTTTAAAGTGCAAATTAGAAGAAATGAAGATGAAATTTTTGGGTTGCATGATAACTACAACTTGTTGTATAATAAATTTTTAATATTGCAACTATGACCTTTTATATTATTCTAATCAAACCTTGTCTTTCCATAAGTTTATGGAAATACGGTCTTTCCTAACACTTTGCCATCATATTATTTTTCTTACAGAAAAAGACAATTTTGAAGGAGTCCGTCTCTTGAAAGACGGACTTTCTATAAGTCAGGGAAAGACCAAGGTTTTAAATGGAAATAAGAAGAAATGAAGATAAATTTTCTGGGTTACATGAATCGGGCTATAATCTTTATGACCACTACATGTTGTATAATAAATTTCTAATATTGCAACTAACACTTTTTACCTTTTATTATTTTAGTTAAACCCCGTATTTTCATAAGCCTATGGAAAGACTGTCTTTCTCAAGACTTTGCCATTTTGAAGATGGAAATGAAATTCAACAAAAAACTAATTATGTGCATTCTGAAAATATTTCCTGATTTCATTCCTAGTTAAAACTGGTGAAAAATATTTCTTACAATTTAATCTGAGGGAAAGCAGTTCTAAATTGTATAATTAGTTGCATATATGCTTGCACGTGTCTTATAAATTAGTGACACAAGATTAAATTTGTGTCTGGGTACGAATAGTTGATGGTGTGAATTGTGAATATTTTGAAAGGTGGAGGTCTGAATCTGAAACAGTTCCAATTGCTGTCAGCATTCAGCCATTGCGAGTTGTTGGGACAGACTGCGCATCTGGAACGTTACACAACCTTTGCCTCTGGGTACCGGTTTTTTTCAGCTCATCTGTTATTCAATTCACTAAAATTTAATATAAGTATTTAAAATTTAATTTAATTTAATTCAGTAAAAAATTTAGGAAAAAGTCTCAGAGAGTTTGGTCTGGTCATGAGATTAGAAGTTTAAATTTAATATGTAATTTAAAGGTATGGCCTCCTGTGAGGCAGCCAAGACTTTAGGCAGGGATTTTTCTATTCTAACAATATTCTATCTCCATAGACCTATCTCTAATAATTTTACATGGGTCTATCTTTTTCGATAAATTTTTTTCCCATCATTTTTCCGCCACCTACAATTTGCAAAAAAAATATTAAAAAAATTAAGATTTTTAAAAAAAATATTTTAAAATGCAAAATATCAATAAAAACTGCAACAACCTCAACAAAAAATAGTAGAACATCAACGAAAAATTATAAAACATCAACTAAAAACTACAACAAATTTTTTTAAAAAAATATATAAATCAACAAAAAAATTGGAAAAAAATGTCAACTACGACTAACAAAAAGTCAACTGAAAATCATAAAAATATCAACAAACCTAAATTATCTTCTTCTTTTTTTAAACTAAAAACATCAACTCCTAACAAGCAATGAACTTACAAGTTATAAAATAAGCACATACAACCTACATCTGAAGCACTACCCCAAAAAAATGTCAACATAAGGAAAGAAATACTACAAAATATCAACCATATTATCGAAAAAGCTACAAATATCAGCTCATAACAAGCAATGATTGAAGCACTAACAAGTTGTACTCTAAGTACCAATTTGTTTTCATAACACACGCAAGTTATAAAAAAAGAACCTACAACCTTCATTTAAAGCACTAGCAAAAAATGAAAAAACGCCAACATAAAGAAAAAAACACTACAAAAAATCAACCATATCATAAAAAAAACTACAAACATCAACCCCTATCAACTAAAACTCATCTAGAAAATGAAAATATCAACATGAGAGAAAAAAAACTAAAAACATCAATAAAAAGCCACGGTACCTCAAGAGTATAAATTATTCACTCTGGAAATCATAAAACATCTCCGCGACGCCGACGGAGATGCGGTGGTGGAGCGGTGATTGACGGTTTCAAGATTACAGGTTATGAGAATAAAAATGAAAAAGAAAAAGAAAATTCTGTTATGCAAAATATCTCTATAATTGCACAGTAAGCCCCTGAATTTATTGATAAATTTCAGGAAAAAAACACACCCCAAATTTCAGATTTATATTAATTGCATAAGAGGGTCTGCATAAAGTTTAGGCTGCCTAAAGTAAGACTTTGCATTTATCAAATGCAGTGTATAAGTTAAAAAATACAGTAGTTTGTCCATAACTTATTAACACGCCACCTAAGAGGCGGATCTATTAAGGTGCAAGGTAGGACAATTACCCTACCATTTTTTCAAAAAAAACATTTTTTTGAATTTTTCAGTTAATTAATATATGAGTTTTAATTAGTGCCCTAGTTTAATTTTAATCTTAGATCCACTTTATTCCTCTAAATGTAAATTTTTCTCAAAATTTAATACTACCTTCAAAGACAAAGTCATCAAATTTTGTTGTGACCACCAAATTATTTCTTTTCTGGCTCACACCTGTGCCGTCTGGAGACCTACTCACAAATTAGTCCAGAACGAGAAACCTAATACTTTATTGAAGAAGACACAAAGTATAGCTATATTTATCATCAATTCAATTGTACTAACTGATCATCGCTATATTGCATTTGAACCAGTCTGCAGGATTCTTCAGCAGTACATGGACATCATGAAAATATTAACAGAGTTCTGAAACCAGGAGAGTTGCAGTGTGGTGTGGGAGTCAAGAGGCAGCTGAATCTATCGCTTGGTCTGGGAAATGGTGACACTGGTAGCGATTTGGCACTGTCGTCGTCGCTGATGTCTTCTCCGTCTTTATTTTCCGAGCAGCAGCGGCAGAAGAAGAAGAGAATGTCCATCAATGGGGGTGGTGATCGTGATAATGGTAGTGTAAGTGTTTGCAGTAGTACTAGTGAGAATGGAAGTGGGGAAAGTGGTCTGGATCTTACTCTGTGAATGTGTTTGTTTACCTTAGATTTAGATTCATGCATTTTCTAATGTGTAACTTTTTAATGTTTTCTTAGTTCAATATTTTTTCATGTTAAATTAAAGTAGGGACCTCAATCCTTTAAATGTTTGTGGTACAAGATGGTTCAAGTATCAATTTGAACCTCAAAAGTGACATATGGTTAGCTATTACATTTGATTTTCTTGCACAAAGGGTGTTGTGCAGAATGGGGAAAGAACAGAAAATATGAACGAAAATAACAAGACACAAGATTTACGTGGTTCATCAATTTGGCTACATCCACGGGAGACAGATTCACTATATCAGAATTAATGTTTACAGAGAGAAGAGAGACACTTTATATGTTGTCTCCACTAAACCCTAACAAACTGGGCCAAAATACAATTCGGCCTAAATCAATAGCAGTCCAATAAAGAGACAAGCTATACCGTCGGATCGGGGGCGACTCCACCCCCCGGACCCCAGGCCAGGGTGCGCTCCGCCCCCTGGACCCCCCGACTCGCTGACCGGGCAGCGAAATCCCCGTACTAACCTGTCGAAACGGCTAACACATATTCAAGACATACCAACAAAGGGGAACATTGAAGTGTTTCCATCCCCTATACCTCCACCCCATGTGTCAATATAGGAGAATGGCCGGACTTCCAAAGTATCCCGAAGTGCATGTGAGAAAGGTTTGGATTTGTACAAAAATTCACAAAATATTACTACTTTACTATTCACAAGATCTTACTATTCACAAAATCTTAGTTAAATATATTAGTATTAAAATTCACAAAATCATACTATTTTAGTTCATCTAATTGTTAGAAGAGATTATTTTTAATGATTGATGAATAATATTATATTTATTTTTGTTTATTGTAATTAAAATTTTAAATAAATCTAAAATATAAATAATTATAATTTAATATTAAAATTATTTTAAAAATAAAATATTTCATAATAATTGATTTTTTTAGGTAAAATCACGATACTCCCTCTGTTTTCTTAAGTTTGGCACACTTATCATATTTGTATATTTTTCTAAGTTTGTCACATTTACTTTTATAGTAAAAAGTACATCATTTACAACCACTCATTAAATCTTCTACTCTCTTCACTCAACTTCATATATTTCAACTTACAAAAAAACACATAAACCTGCTAAACATAGTGAAACAAAGGGAGTGATTGATTTAATAGGACACACGTTATCAATGAAATTACATGCGTAAATACTTGAGGTCATCTTGGTGAGGTTAAAAGATGAGCTGAGCATGAAATATGTAAGTTTATAATCTTAATTACCCTGGGCTCTAGATTTTATATTACACGTACCACCATGTATTACATCAATTAAATTATGATACATGTTCCTTTTAAATTAGATAAAAATTATTTAATTAATATTAATTAATTTATAAAGAATACATAACAAAATTTAATTGGTGTAACACATAGTGGTACACAAAATTATAACGGAAGATTCGGATCCATTAAATTTGTGCTCTAGATTCAGTTTCCCAACTTTTTAGTCTACACTCTCGCTGTTAATCTAGAAGGCTTATCCAAGTTAATTATTCTAACCTAGTATCAATATATAGCAAAATTTTGGAAAATATTGTTTATCCATAAATTTAAGGAAAGATGAGGTTTAATAAAAATAATAAAATAAAATGTTTTAGTTGCAATATTTAAAATGTATTATGCAACATGTAAAAGTGATAAAGTTTATGACCCGATTAATTCAATTCAAAAATTTTATATTCATTTATTTTAATTTATAATTTGGAACTTGGTCTTTCCACGACTTACGAAAAGACCGTATTTCAAGAGACGGACTCTAATATAATTTCTTTTTTGTATATCGGAAAATGCTACACATGTTACTTTGTAAACTAGTCTTAGCTAGCTGAGTCCGTCTCTTGAAAGACGGTCTTTCCATAAGCCATGGAAAGACCAATGTTTAAGGTGTAAATCAGAATAAATGAAGATAAAATTTTAAGGTTGTATGAATCGAGTAATAAACTTTTTAATATTGCAACTAAAATCATTTACCTTTTATTATTCTAATTAAACTCCGTCTTCCATAAACTTATGAAAATACCATCTCTCCTCCTTTATCACTAGTGGGATTCAAATTTATAATTTTTTAAATTTATAATAGCATAACTAGAATTCAACCTCGTGTTTCCTTCCTGTACGCAAGGTTGGAACAACTCAATTAGAAGGATTTAAAATTTTAAATAGACCATTCAACTCATTATTGGCTCAATTTCCAGTAGAATTGAGCAACAATTTCCACACCTTTTCTTGTTTTCTCACCCGGCTATCTTGCTTCCGGCTTCCGAGCGCTCACCTTTCATGACCAACACCAACTATCCCCATTAATACCATGCTATTGCTTCTGTAATTGAGTTTGAGTCTTAAAGAAATGCTGTGTTATAAAGTAATTACTGTATTTTTAAATGTAAATATATTGTGTTTTAAATTTAAATATCAATTATAACATTAAAATCACATTAAACATTTAAATATGAAAATATAAAAATATTATGTAAAAGAGTATAACTATTTAAATTTAAGAAGTACTTTTTTTTGTCAAAATCGTCAGTGACGGGAATATTCGTAAATTCAATACTTTATATTAACGGTTTTTCTAACGAGTGCCCACGGGCACTCGTTAACAACTTCAGATTCCATCGAAAACTGTGTTATTAAATGCAAATAGAGTTAATGATTAATGACATCCCTCAAAAACCTACACTTCCTACTTATAATCATTAACTCTATCTGCATTTAATAACACAGTTTTCGTGGATTTGCATTTAATAACACAGTTTTCGATGGAATCTGAAGTTGTTAACGAGCCGTTATATTAATATGAAACGTATGACGAAGTGGTGAAATTTTTTTAAAAGATACAAATAAGCAGTAACTTTATAAGAGTACTTTAAATTTTAAATAAAATGATTATCCTATAACTTTAAAAATGACAGTTATTAGGGAAACTTCTCTTACAATTTGATCAAGAAATCATGACATGAACTTACCAATAACACATAAATATTTCTAGAATATTTATAGAGGAAAATGGTGCCCAGAATTATCCATTAGATTCAAATGATTGGACTTTTACTTGTTCCATCTTTTTCCCAAACTAAACTTTAATTTATGGGTAATATTCAAATATAACCATATATTGGAGAAAGTGCAGATATAACCTTAACTTATTTTTTAGTGTAAGTATGATCATTTGAAAATGACCAAAATGACCTTCTAACCTAATACAAAATTTTAAAAGACAAATATAACCCTAGAGCCCTCTGAAACCACCACCGCCTCCTCTGCCCTCTAAAACCACCGCTACCGAAAAATGCCACCTCCATCGAAAAACGCCACCACCACCGCCACTTTTGGTCTCTACCATTACAAACATCAACCAAAGGTACTGTTTTTTTTTACTTTCACAACAAACGCAGTAATCAAAATCAGTAATCAGAAATCCAAACAAAACAAAACCTGAGCCAAATTCTTCTTCATAAGGGTTACCAACAAAGTTCTATTTTCTGTATCTTGCCATAATATGTCACCAAAATTAAAGGGATTCTTCATTTCACTCCAAGATTGAAACTTTATGCAATGAAATGGGAAAAAAACATAACCATGATAAACTTATCAATCTTACCGACCGACGACATAAAGCATAGCAAGACAAGAGAAGAAATCATGATGATAGAAGGCCATCAGTCAAGCCCATCGACGGGGGAAATTGGGATTGTGATCGGAGTCACTCGATTCATCCTCCTCGTCGTCGCTGGTGATTGATTTGGTCAGTAGGGTAATGAGATCTTCTGGGCGGAGTATTCCGACGGCGGAGAAATGAGGAGTTCATTGGCTTCTTCATCGCGACAGAGGTCGGGAGGATCGAGGAGGCGTAGTGGTTTGGAGGATTCGTGTTTGCCACCAACCCTACACTGAAACCCTAGGCCAATGCCACCTCCGCCACCATCGGTCACCATTTCCGGCGCCGCTCATCCAAGTGCCGGAAATCAAGAAGGAGAAGGAGAGAACGCAGAGAACGGGTTCAATGCCGCTGCCTGAAACCCTATTGTTATGTTGGGATTGTGTTTGATTAAAGGAGAAGGAGAGAACGCGAAGAACGCAGAGAAAATCGAGGAGAAGAAGACAAAGAGGTGTTTTTGTTTTTTAATGTCTTTCTTTTTTTTTATTTTTTTACAGAGGGGCAAATAGTCTTTTCATGAATTCTGGCCTTAAACTTCCAGAAAAGGTTATATTTACGCACAACCTAAATATCTAGGGTTATATTTTCACTTTTAATTATTGTAGTGTTATACCTGCACTTTCGTCAATTATGTAGAGTTATATATGCACTTGTCTCTTAATTTATCTATTCCCTCCATTCCCATAAGATTTTTTTAATTTTCGTTTGTCCTAACTTAGCATTGTTTTTTAAAAAGTAATAATTTATAGTTAAAATTTGATCAACTTAATTAGGATCTTAATTTTCTTACTATATCAATACGCATAAAAATGTATAGAGTAAAGTGCTCATATGACCCTATGTTTTGAGGGTTTGTGCTTATATGATCCTGTGAAGTTGGAAAGTGCTATCGTAACCCTATGTTTTGCTAGAATGTGTTATTATAACCCTGGAGACCTGAATTTGGCTAGAAATACATGAAATGACTATTATACCCCCATTTTAAAATATAAATAAAATTGTAAAAAGACAATTATGCCCTCATTGTTTATTAACCACAGAAATGTTCTTCTTCTCTGTTCCTCGTCTGAACCCTGTTTTCACACTCTGCAAATCCCCTAGCTCCACTCTTAACACTCCAACGAACATTCCATTTTTTCACGCTCTGCAAATCCCCGTCAATTTCCAGTAGTGTATCTCCTCTCCGGCGTAGCAGCGGCGGGGCTTGGGTTTCCCGGTGGTTGGGGAAGAGTGGAGCTAGGGTTTAATCGATGGTTGGGGAAGAGCTGTGGGGCTAGGGTTTCCGTCGATTGGTGGTGGTGCTCGAGGGGGATGAAGAGGGCGAGGGCGACGGTGGGTAACGATGTTGGGGTACGGTGGCGGCGATGGTGATTCTTCGTTTTTCAATTTGTGTCAAAAGGGTTTTCCAATTTCTGTGGAGTTCATTTTTCAATTTCTGTGGAGCCGCGGTGGTGGTGGTGGTTTGGCTGTAGTAGTGGAGCCGCGGTGGTGGTGGTGGCGGCGGTGGCGGTGGCGGTGGAGCGGCTGTGGTTGTGGTAAAGCAGTTGTGGTGGTGGTGGCGGTGGCGGTGGAGCGGCTGTGGTTGTGGTAAAGCAGTTGTGGTGGTGGTGGTGGTGGTGGAGCAGCGGTTGTGGTGGTGGTGGTGGTGGTGGAGCAGCGGTTGTGGTGGTGGAGTAGCGGTGGTGCTGCTGCTGCTTTTGATGAATGCTAGGGTATTTTAGTCTATACATTTGTAATTTGAATGCTAGGGGTAATTTAGTCTTTTAAATTTTGGTCAACCCCAAAAATTACTAAGTCAATGGCAAAATAGTGCCATAGGGTTATATTGGCACTTCTGATGCAAAACACAGGGCTAAAATAACACTTTTCAACTTCACGGGTCATAATAGCATAAACCTCCAAAACATAGGGTCATATCAGTATTTTGCCCAAATTTATATTAAAGAGATGATAGGAACACTACTTTAGAATGGAGAGAGGGAGATAATGACTCTGGTTGGCAGGGTTTATAAGTGTTTTGCTTATAAGCTAAACACCCGTTTTGTGTTTGGTAAACAGAAAAAAATGCTTATTTAAAAAGCAGAAGCTATTTTTGGGAAAAAGCAGAAACTGGTTTTCCCCTACTTTCAAAATAAGTCAGTTTTGCTTATAAGCACTGCTCTGCCAAGCACACCCAATATACTCCCTTAATCACATTCTATTATGCACAAAGACTTTTTTTAGTCAAAGATGTCTATTTTGCCAACATATTTAAATAGGTATATGAACAATAATTTTATCAAATGAGATATGGTTAGATCTTCGTAACATGTAGTCTCTAAATATCAATTTTTTGTGTGTCATTATTGTCCGTAGTTACACATGTTTACAATCAAACATGTTTATTGGAGACTGTGAAGAGATTATGTGCAGAAATGGCTGGGACGGAGGGAGTACATTAACTCAACCTTAGCTATAAAATAAGATTTGGTCTCTTGACAGGCGGCATGTCCATAAGTTTATGGACAAACCACTTATTTTTTACCTTATACACTGCATTTGTTAAATTACATGCTAAATTTAGAAATTATTTTGATATGTTACATGTTTTTATATTTTCACATAGATCGTCTTTATAAGGACGACATTTTCATAAGTTATGAAAAGACCAATGTTTACTGCAAATTAGAAGAAATGAAGATAAAATTTTTGGGTTGTATTAATCAGATCATAAACTTATAACTACCTCACGTTGTATTATAAATTTTTAATATTGCAACTAAAAATTTTCATTTATCTATAATTTTAATTCAACCTGTCTTTCCATATGCCTATGAAAAAATGGTTTTTCCCAAGACTTTGTCCAAATATATATATTATTACTTGTTTTAACTTTAAAAATACAATATTTAAATTTTATTTGAAAAATTATAATATTTAAGACCGCATAAACTTATAGAAAGACCGCATTTCCTGAGAATTTCTTATACTCCCTCCGTCCCAGTTCAAATTGCTCACTTGCTTTTTGGATGCTATTTTCTATCAAAGTTTGACTGCCTATTTAACAAGTAGTTGAATATCAACTTTTTTTTGGCGCAACATCTCCAAGATATAGTTGAATTCATTGGAACAGGTGGTTTTTGAATATTAATTTTTTATTTACAGTTATTATACGAAGTTAAACATATTAATGGTTAAATATATTTCTTGTACAATGTGACAATGATTCTTGTGCAATTTGATCGGGGAGGAAGGGAGTAAAATAAAACGTTCAAGCTAGAAGCTCATGGCACACTGAAATGATTAATCAAAGTAGTAAAAATCAACTCACAAGTCTCCATTTGACACGGTTCTTTTGGAGTCATCACCGTTGACCTCACCGTTCCCAACCACCCCCAATATATGCAGTTTCTCCCTGACTTGACCGTACGCTGTACTGTACCTTGTCCAAACAAACCAATTAAACCATAGATTCATCCCTCGATCACCGGCCGCCATGAGCTCCCCACTCGCCGGCGCATACGAGGCCCGCCTGCCGGCGGTGCCGGAGTGGCTGAACAAAGGCGACAACGCATGGCAGATGACGGCGGCGACTCTGGTGGGGCTCCAAAGCATGCCGGGACTCGTCATCCTCTACGCCTCCATAGTCAAGAAGAAATGGGCCGTCAACTCCGCCTTCATGGCCCTCTACGCCTTCGCCGCCGTCCTAATCTGCTGGGTACGGTAAACCATGAATGATTGATTGTATCCATCGTGAAATGTTATATTTTTGTATGTTAGCAAAATGTTGTATTGACAAATCACTCTTTTCTTCCTGAAAAAAAAATTCCTTCCAGCCATATACTTCCTGTCTTCGTACCTGTGTTTGAGTATATATACGAGGAATGATACTACCATGTTATTAAATTAATTATAGCATATACTTCAATTTTTAAGTTTCAATTTCATATGCATTGTTGTTTTACGAAGCTACGTATATTTACAGTAAAACATGTTTGCTTGAGAGCTCGTGAAAATGATTAGGTGCAGGTTCAACATGTTTATCTAATCATATTTTACAGGTACTCTTATGCTACCGGCTGGCGTTCGGGGACCAGCTTCTGCCTTTCTGGGGGAAGGGAGCTCCGGCGCTGGGCCAGAAGTTCCTCCTCCGGCGCGCCGCCGTGCCTGAGAGCACGCACTACTTCGACAGCGGCGAGGTGGAGACGCCTATGATAGAGCCGTTTTACCCCATGGCTTCGCTGGTGTACTTTCAGTTTACGTTTGCTGCGATTACTACGATTCTCGTCGCCGGTTCGGTTCTTGGGAGGATGAATATTAGTGCTTGGATGGCGTTTGTGCCCCTCTGGTTGACTTTTTGCTATACCGTCGGAGCTTTCAGTTTATGGGGCGGCGGGTTCTTGTTTCAGTGGGGCGTGATTGATTATTCCGGCGGTTATGTTATTCACCTGACATCTGGGATTTCCGGCTTCACTGCCGCTTATTGGGTACAATTTTCATCCACCGTTATATTTTTACTCGTTAATTGTTATCAAAGTCTGTCTAGAGGAAGATAATTTATGGAAAAATCAATGTTTAAACCGTAAATTATAAGAAAATATGATAAATTTTTTGGGTTATATTTATCGGATCATAAACTTATAACTAATGCATGTTGCATATTTAATTTTTATTATTGCAACTAAAACATTTACTTCCTCCGTTCCACTAATAGTGGCATCATATGTTTAGGAGCTTGGATTTAAGTGAAGGAAATGAGTGGATGAAATTGAAGGTAGAAAGTAAAAAAGTAGAATAAATGGATGAAATTGAAGGAATCTTGTCAAAAATAAAAAGCGTGCTAATATAAAAGAAACAATCCAAAAAGGAAAGTGTGTCACTAATAAAGAATCGGAGGGAGTACCTTTCTATAAATCTAATTTAACTTCATTATTCTATGTACCTATGAAAAGACGGGTGTTCCCAAAACTTTTCAACCGATAATAATATTTTAATTTTACTTTAATTAACTTTATTTAGAAGGAAAGGTCTTGAAAAAGACTGTTTTTTCATAAATTTATGAAAATATGATATTTAATTACTCCCTCCGTCCCAGGGGAATTTGCACAGAATCTTTTTCACGGTCTCCAAAAAACATGTTTGACTGTAAATATATGTAACTACGGACAATAACGACACATATAAAATTGATATTTAGAAACTACATGTTATGACGAATCTAACAATATATCATACGATAATATTATTTTTCATATATCTACTCAAATATGTGGTCAAATTTTAACAACTTTGACCTCCAAATAGTAAGTGTGCAGATTTGGCTGGGACAGAGGGAGTAGAATAATAGAAAAATAAAGATTTTAATTGCAATATTTAAAAAAATAGTTTGCAAGTAAATATATGACCCAATTAATTCAACCTGAAAATTTTAATTTATTACTTCTAATTTGAGTTTAAACCTCGCTATTTCCATAATTTATATAAAAAAAATCGTTTTTCAAGATGTAAATCAGAAGCAAAGACATTTTACACTATCCGTTTTTTTTCAGGTTGGGCCGAGGTTGAAGAGTGACAGAGAGAGGTTCCCTCCGAACAACGTGTTGCTGATGCTCGCCGGAGCTGGGCTGCTGTGGATGGGGTGGTCGGGGTTCAACGGCGGCGCTCCATACGCCGCCAACATCGACGCCTCAATTGCGGTGCTCAATACAAATATATGCGCCGCCTCAAGCCTTCTGGTGTGGACATCCCTCGACGTTCTGTATTTCGGGAAGCCGTCGGTCATCGGAGCTGTTCAAGGGATGATGACCGGTCTTGCCTGTATTACGCCCGGTGCAGGTACTCATTTCATCATCCAAATAATGCCAATTTTGACTTTTCCTGGGATGAGAACGATCGGCAAAAAACAAAACAAATACTGGTGGATCATAATGAATGTGGAATGTGTACGTGGACTAGTTTAAATTACCGTTGAAAATATGACCATCAAAATTAGTGACTCGTTTTATTGATCTGAAATTAATGTGTAGTATTATTTTTTTTAACGAGAAATATTCCTGTCAGGCCACCTATTGATTAGACAAAGTGTGACAGAAGTAGTAGTTCATATAACTTTTATGGTTATAGAGTATATTTATATTCTGAAATATGTTTCAAAAAGTCTTCAAAATTATGATAGTCGCATCAATGAATATCAAATCACCTATTGATTATACTACCTCCTATGTCTTAAATTAAATTGTACGGAATTTTTTTCACAGCCTCCAACATACGCGTTTGACCATTAATATATTTAACTACGTTCAATATCGGTAAACAAAAAGTTACTTTTTAAAAACTACTTGTTATGACGAATCCAACGATATCACTTTTTGGATAAGGGCATCACCCCCTGGGATTGATAAACTTTTTGGATCTTATTAACCAAAGATCGACAGCTTTTTTTTTTGGTACCAACATTAAAAAGAATCGATTCAATACATTTCTACAACAATATTTTTATTTAAATATCTATTCAAATATGTAGTCGAAATTTTCTTAGTTTGACTGAATTTTTGATCTTGTGCAATTTAATCCGAACAGGGAGAGTATTAATTATAAAACGATCCTTACCTTTTCTAATTATCAAATCTCCTTTTTTAAATTAATTATTTTACTTTTTTCTTACATATTAAAGCAAAAGAGGAGCGCGTGCAGTTTTTCTAACTAAACTGTGCATTTGTGGGTGCAGGAGTGGTTCAATCGTGGGCGGCCATAGTAATGGGAATGCTTTCAGGCAGCATTCCATGGTACTCCATGATGATTCTTCATAAAAAGTCTACCTTGCTCCAAAAGGTAACATTCATTAATTACCTTAGCATAATTATTGCAACTTGTGCGGGTCCGTGAGAATGGTAAAGTTTTGGAAAATATCGTCTTTTATCGGTTTGCGATTTGTGTAAAAATGAAATTTACTTAGATTAATGAAAGATAAAAGGTATTAGTTGCAATATTAAAAAAGTATTATGCAACATGTAATAGTTATAAAGTTATAACCTGATTCATGCATCCAAAATTATACACTTTAAACCTTGATATTTCCATTATTTATAAAAATATCGTTTTCCAAGATACGGACTCTTTAAAGAAAGTTATTTGTATAAATATAAAGAAAGTTATCGTGTCATTAATTTACTGGGAATACACTCTACATCATAAACCAGTGTACAGAATAGAAATAGTTATTGTATTTTCTCTCACACATTTTATTTTCGTGAAGATGATGACTCTCTGACAGAGTGAGTAATTGTTTTTTGTCTTTACTGTATAATATTTTGAGTCCGTCTCTTGAAAGACGGTCTTTCCATAAGTTATGGAAACACCAAGGTTTAAAGTGTAAATTAGAAGAAATTAAGATAAAATTTTTGGGTTGCATGAACCGGGTTATAAATTTATAACTACTGCATGTTGCACACTAAAAGTTTAATATTGCAACTAACACCTTTCACCTTTTATTATTCTAATTATATCCCGTCTTTCCATAAGCCTATGGAAAGACCGTCTTTCCCAAGACTTTGCCTAATATTTTTAATAAAATAATCAATGCAAAGTACTGGAAAAGATGATTTTTCCATAAATTTATAAATGTATGGATTTAATTTGAATAATAAAAGGTAAAATATGTTAGTTGCAATATTAAAATTTTAGTATGCAACATGTAATAATAAAATTTATAATCCAATTCATGCAACCCAAAATTTTTTAATTTACACTTTAAACCTTAGTCTTTCCATGAGTTATGGAAACACGATCCGGACAGACTCAACAATCAACTAAGCATAAACTCCCTTTTTCTAAACACTCGTATTATACAGGTAGACGATACACTGGGAGTATTCTACACCCACGCGGTGGCGGGGCTTCTCGGAGGACTCCTAACCGGCCTTCTAGCAGAGCCCCGGCTCAGCAAACTGAGCGTGCCTGTAACGAACTCAAGGGGCGCATTTTACGGCGGCAGCGGCGGCGCACAGTTCGGCAAGCAGCTGGTTGCGGCGGCGTTCATCATCGCCTGGAATTTCGTTTCCACCTCCCTGATCCTTCTCTTCATAAGGATTTTCATACCGCTGAGAATGCCGGAGCATCAGCTCATGATCGGAGACGACGCCGTTCACGGAGAAGAAGCGTACGCCTTGTGGGGCGACGGCGAGAAGTATGACCCGGCGAGACATGGCTCCGACGCCGGTGTTTTTGCTGGCGGGGCGGCTGGTTTTGCAGGTGGGCAGGCTAGTGGAGTTACCATAAACTTGTAATGTAATGCGATACCTTTTGTAGTATTCTTTATTCACACGTGTATGTATGTATAACCATTTTAGCTAGAGATAACGCTTTCCCAATTGATCCACAAGCACCTATTTTGTACGAGACTTGAGGATTGTAAATGCTAAGAGCATGGTAACCTAGTGTGACATTTCGGCATTATAATTTAGGATATTTGCAAGTAATTTGATTGAATGTAATGCGATACTATGGTGTGAATTGCATAACCCGCTCTGTCCAAACTCACGGCATAGGTTTTGCAATGATCCTGCCCTCCTACTCGTTGAGACTAGCTTTTGCCCCAACGACCAAGTATAGGTCTCGCACTTGAGAGTCATCCATGTTCGGGATCAGTTGATTTGAGAGGTGAGTTGTTAAACACTGCTTAGCAAATTTCAGGTGAATAAGTGCACTTGAATCATAAAAGACAGACTCTACAACTCGAATTCATAATCGCGAATCACGCGACATCATAACCATTCCATAAACTTGAATTTCACGCTTAGATCCTCTTCATGTCCGAAATTTCCGGTATTCAGCAACATCCGTACATGTCTTAAACCCAGAGGGCATGAAAAGACTGAAAGCTAGCTTGACTTTGGAGGTGAAGACTTGGAGATTAATCCCTTAACGGGCACAGAATGAGTCTTTCGTCGTTCTCAACCTCGAGGATGCGTCATTCATCGTTCTTTCTAGAAACAACTGATATGTACAAGGATTTGGGAATCGTAAAGAATGGTTTAGCCATTCCCACGTCTTAGATCTAAACTCATCTCATAAGCATGACCACAACTGACGGAGCAGCTCATTAATACGCTAGTTACGTTTGTCACTTGCGACAATATTGAGGCAAGACTTTTTCCATAGTTTGTTTAAGTCTTCACCACTTGACTAGTGACGTGATGGAAGATTCTTACCATACTATGCCAAAACAAGTCAGATTCTCTCAGATTCCATTTCCACGGCTGCCCGGAGAAGAAAGAGCTTATAAAGCACAGTTCCGAACCATTTTCATCACTCAAGCTCAAAGGAGCCATGGCTAATGCCACTGTTGTTTTGCCGGCAGCATACAACATTTCTGCCGCGGTGCCAGATTGGCTGAACAAAGGCGACAATGCGTGGCAGATGGTTTCTGCGACGCTAGTTGGCATGCAAGGGATGCCCGGTCTTGTTATCCTGTACGCGGGGCTTGTGAAGAAGAAATGGGCGCTGAACTCGGCCTTTATGGCTCTCTACGCCTTTGCAGCAGTCATGCCATGCTGGGTACTGTGGGGATACAAGATGTCGTTTGGCCACCGGCTCATCCCGCTCTGGGGTAAGGCCGGTCTTTCTGTCTCGCAGGACTACCTGATCAGACAGGTTCTGCTGCCATCAACTCACTACATTGATGGTGAGATCGAAATTGCAGCAATTCAGCTGTGGTACCCGACAGCTACCATGGTTTTCTTCCAGTATGCGTTCGCAGCAGTATCCGTCATCCTCCTTGGTGGATCAGTGCTCGGTAGAATGAGCATCAGATCCTGGATGGCCTTTGTTCCGCTTTGGATCACATTCTCTTACAGCGTTGGAGCTTACAGCATATGGGGTGGAGGCTTCCTGTTCCAATGGGGAGTCATGGACTACTCGGGAGGCTACGTCGTTCATCTTGCTGCCGGAGCTGCAGGTTTCACAGCTGCTTACTGGGTGAGTGATGCAGTATCAGGAACTATATGAATTATAGATTTCTATCCTAAAACCAATTAATAATATATAAGCTATAGCCTTGGTCCTTCACCAATGTGAATCATCTCTTTTTGGCAGGTTGGACCGAGGCTGCAAGAAGACAGAGACGAATTCCCACCGAACAATCTGATAATGGCACTAGCTGGGGCAGGCATACTCTGGATGGGTTGGACGGGATTCAATGGAGGCGATCCATTTGCCGCGAATATTGATGCTTCCATGGCTGTTCTCAATACTCACATATGTGCAGCAACTAGTCTCCTCACATGGA
Source organism: Rubia yunnanensis (assembly GCA_037428765.1). Lineage (NCBI taxonomy): Eukaryota > Viridiplantae > Streptophyta > Magnoliopsida > Gentianales > Rubiaceae > Rubia > Rubia yunnanensis. The sequence goes on along the minus strand of CM075066.1, from coordinate 114,703,331 downwards.
CTTGCATGGATGTGCTGTTCTTCAAGAAACCATCAGTAATAGGAGCGATTCAGGGGATGATTACCGGCTTGGTCTGTATTACACCTGCTGCAGGTAAACTTTCTGAATCCAGTCTGTATTGCACCTGCTGCAGGTAAAGATTCTGAATCCATGATAAGCGAAAAGGTTCAGGTCTCCAAAGACATCTTCTCGTACAAGCTTCTAACATTGGACTTACAGGTCTAGTCCAAGGGTGGGCGGCACTTGTGATGGGGATTGCCTCTGGAACTATACCTTGGTACACCATGATGAGGTTGAGCACAAAGCTAAGATTTTTGCGAGAAATTGATGACACACTTGGTGTCATTCACACTCATGCCATTGCTGGAATTCTGGGAGGGGCACTGACAGGACTATTTGCTCATCCCAGCCTTTGTGCCCTGTTCTTAGCAGTTCCAGATTCCAAAGGGGCCTTCTACGGGAGCAAAGGAGGCGTCCAATTCCTTAAGCAACTGGTGGGGGCAAGCTTCATCATCGGCTGGAATGTAGTCGTGACTTCCATCATTCTGTTGGTAATTAGGGTGGTGATACCCCTCCGAATGTCCACAGAAGAACTGAAGATTGGAGATGATGCAGTCCACGGAGAAGAAGCCTATGCTCTAGCTGGACAAGGACAAAAGGAAAAAACTACACACAATGGCAGTAAACATATACAACCATATCTAGATAGCCAAATTCCTTAATCATAATATGAAACATTTCAATCAGAAGCACCGACTCCCGAGGAAACAATCATTCGACCACTTCTGATATTTGGATTATCACACAACTAAGACAAAAAGGTATATTTGAGGGGCAGGCTTATGTAATAACCCTGTACTTCAGTTGTCCATAAAGTCATGAATTTCAATGAGATTGATATAGTTGGTCTAAGATTCTCCTGCTCCTAAGTCAATATAGTGAAAATGTAAACAGCACTTTTGCATTAAGTTTAGCAATGAAGAATACCGAAAGAAGGGTAGGTCATAGAACTAATCAATTAATCGACTAAATATGCCATTGACTTATTTATTGACTAGGACAAAGCACTAAGAGGATAAGCAACCACATGTTGAGAGAAGTTAATCATGCCACTATTTTAAGTTGTACAGGTTATAATTTAGGCAAATGTATATTAAAATTCAGCAACTCCACACTGTTTGCAGCCAAAAAATGACTAAATTCAGTGCTATATAGTAAGCAAAAGTGTATAGCATGCAAGCGTGAAGCGAGTATACATCAAAATTCGACGAGTCACACAATCCAAATAGAGATAGTTCATAGTAGTAACTAGTCAAATCGTTCCCAATCCTCGGTCACTTTAGTAGAAGGCAATACAGGTGTTGGAGCATTAGTCGTATTTGTACTGCCAGAATCAAGTGAAACCGATTGAGCTGGTACACCACTGCTACTATCAATGAATGGATTGGAGTTCATGGCCTTCAGTGTATCAATTTTATCCACAAAGCTCTGAACCCGGCGAACCTAAGCAAGCGAAAAATGATATCACATATTCCAGCAAAATAAAAGGGATTGGAGTTCACCATCTTTTACTTAAATAGCATCTCTAGCGTTCGTAAAAAAAAAACCATCTCAAGCAAAACCCATGACATAAAGACACACGCATGGGGGAAAAAATCCAGAAGCTGACAGGATTATTTATTTGATAACTAAACCTTAGGCAGTCGGAACAAGTTTCAATTATTTATTTGTCTTGCAATTTCAGATGATTACAACAAACTAAGCCTTTCTTACACTGTGTACGGCCACCTAAATGTATCATATCTCAGAATCCAAAGTTTAAAAAATAATTGGCATCAGTAAAGCAACTAAGATCTGTTATTAAAATATCAAGGGGACAATTCTAGTTCACAAGGGAACAAGAATAGCAAAGCACATAAACAGGACACAACGAGTCAATAGCTCAAATCACAAGCAATTGGAATCAGGAAACTAAATGCATACTTTGATCAGTTGACCAGATCTTGGCAAAGCTAGGTATTAACCTCCAAGTTCAAGAACACATTTGTCAAGAATGGGAGCATCCGAAACTAACCTCCTGCTTTCTTAGTAGTTTCCCATCTCCTTCAGCCTCAATGCCATCCAATTTCAGCAACTGTCGCATAAGCATCTCTGTCAAATAAACAATTTGTTTGTCCTCGACCCTGTGCCCACCATTCAAAACCGTTTGGAGGGAAGACACCTGTGAGAATAAAAACACAAGCTCCATTACCGTTGCAGCAACCAAAAAAAAAAAAGAGTAAATGATAACAGTAACATTTTTGAAAAGTAATCAACCTGTTCAGAGAGATTATCAACTTCCGCTCTAACCTCAGCAACAGCTTCACCCCCTCTGGATATTCTAACCTCGGCTACAGCTTCAGCTTCGGCTCCTTTTGATAACTGAATGGGTTCATTAATCTCTTTAGCTCTGGGGGTCTCCATGAAAAGTACCTGTGATCCATTCTTGATGCCCGCCATCTGCAACTGGTCACCATCGTCTTTTTCTTTACCTCTGAACAAAAGCTTACCAGTTATTTCCGGGATCAGCTTCTTCAAATCTCCTAGTTCCAAACACGAACCCAGATTAGAATCAAACACCTCTAATATGGAGAGAAAAAATAAATGTATCATGAACCGCCATCATTCGGTCGTAGGATTGCATTACTTTCACCGAGTACAAATTTGTTTTGCTCATACATATAATACATCAAGGAAAATTCCAAGTGATCAATTTATATGAAGGGACACTTACTCCAGTAAATTCCAACCTTAATCGAAGTGTGCTAACATAAAAACAAAGTAACAAACGAATCTAGCAGAGCGCCAAAGCTCAATTCAAAGAGGAAGTGAGTATAAACATAACATTATGATCATACAACCACACCGTGTGTAGTATGAGTGGAGCTTTAAGGTAAAAAATGAAATCAGAATACTGAAAATCAGCTCCTGAGCTAGTAAAAGTGTACAACAATATACAGATGATATTCTAATTTTACCACTCATCGAACAGCAGCAATACGCAAACATACGGTACGGGGAATCGGAAGAGGGAAGCAGTAGTAAAATGAAGCGAGAAAAGCGTAAAGTAGATACCGAAGGTGGAATTAGTGGGTACGGAGATGTCGTGGATGATGGAGCCATGAGAGAGCTTGATCTTTAATTCGTCGTTACCGCAACCGCCGCTGACGGCGGCGGCGGCGGCGGCGGCGGCGGGTGTTTCTAGGGCGGTGTTAGTTTCCGGCGGCGCTCCCGAATTGGAACCTATCATCGTCTCGGGTCGTCCGATTGCCTCTTTGATTTTTATTTTGTTTTCCCTCCTTTAAATAAATGAATGGTCCGGAGCATACCTCTTTGGCCATTTTACCTGTCTTTCTTTGATCTTATCTACCTTTCATCTAGCATCTAGACTGTTCTTTGGTGTCTTTAAATGTCACGTTAAATGTATTACTCTGTCCCAGTCGAATGTGCACACTTTTTGGTCAACTTTCTCAGGTCATGTTTGACCAACGATAACTTTAGTTACGTATATTAACGGTGTGTTAAAATTTGATATTTAGAAAATACAGCATGCAGAGAATCCAACAATATCTCACATGATGATATTGGTATCTATATACAAGTTGAAATTTATGGTTAAACGTGTCTTAAGAAAGTTGACCAAAAAATGTGCAGATTCGGCTGGGACGGAGGGCGGCTGGGACGGGGGAGTAGGAGTTTAACCGATTTGATTAATATAAATCTTTAAATTTCAAATCTTTATGGTATGTGCCGGAAAAAAGAAATCTCGCCAAAAAAATTCTAGGGAAGAAAGAGGGGTAAATTACACTTTATTGGTCCAGGTTACTTCTAGAGCAGCGGGCCTGAAAAGTTTGGCCCAAGGTCAAGAATTATCAACAATTGAGGGGGACCTGAGACGAATACATAAATGAATTTACTTTTTTTCTTCTAATTTACTTTTTTTAAAATATTGTCTTCATTCTTCCAAGAGACGAATACATAAATGAATTCACATAATTAGAATGAAGGAAATATATTTAAAATAATAATAAAAATGAAATAAAACGTTTATCTGGTCATAAAAACGAAATTATTACAGTGGACGAATACAATTATAGCCGAGCTCTATAAAACAAACACCTGTAATAATACATAATCGTCCAGAGGCTTGTAGAAAGTTCTATTCATAGCAAAATGATCATCAGTACGTGGCCATCAAAACAGCTTCACCAAGAACATGCCCCTCGATCGCTTCCAGAACTTTATCCTTCGTCACCTTCATTGTGCAATACAAAAAAATATTTAATTAAAATTAGGAAAAAGTCTCTCTTGCTCCCCACTTATTTGATTTGAATTAGTTTAGTACATTTCAGGGTTAGTCGGGACCTGATTACTCATTCCACAATTAACTTCCTAATTATATTCGGCTCGATCTTTTCTCTGCAAGTATGCGTGGTAAATTTCATAAACTTTTACTACTTTCGTCTCTCTATCAGTGTCTTATAAATTATTTTTAAAGTATTTAGAGATAATTTTAAAAGTTTAAAATACAGCAAAATATTATAAAACATTAATATTCTAAAAAATATATGATACAATGAATTTGATTCATCTCACATGAAAATTTACTTATTTATATATTTGTGAATCTTTATTATTTATATATTTGTAAATCTTTAAAATGTAAACATTAGTTGCTTCATCAAAGTAAGACACTTATAAACAGGGATGATCATAGGTTGGGTCTAATAAAACTCATAGACGCTTATAAAAAAAATTTGTTAGACCCAAACCTAGACACATAAGGTCTAAAATTCTTAGATCCATGATCATAGGTTGGGTCTAATAAAACTCATACATGCTTATAAAAAAAATTTGTTAGACCCGGACCTAGACACATAAGGTCTAAAATTCTTAGATCCATACCCAAATTTGATAGGTCCAAAATGGATCATAAATTGATCTAATATTCTAATTTTATTTTCTTCACTAAATAAAATTTTATTATCTAAAATACAAATAATTCAAGCTCAATATACATCTAAATTAATTTTTCAAGAAAAAAATATACAATATATATCATTTGTTTAATTAAAAATAAAAACACAAAGAGAGTATAAAAGCAATTTAGAATTTAGAATAAAATTATGTATATAGAATTAAGGTTATATGGGTCTACGAGTCGGCTTGTATATAGTTAATGTTATATGGAATATATGGGTCTACGAATCGACATGTATATAGTTAATATTATATGGGTCTACGAATCGGGTTGGGTCCAAATCTTAATATTTTAGAACCGTATCTATATTTTAATATTTAGACCTAGACTCTGGATTTGATGGATCTAAATTTTTTTAACCCGTCTAGACCATATGGGTCAAAGTCAGGTCCAAGACTCGTAATCATTCCTACTTATGAACAAAGTACTTACTCTGTCCATTTTCAATCTGTACACTCTACTTTTAACAGTTAAATTAAAAAAATGTTTAATTCTTAACATCTCTCATAATTAAAATTTATAAAAAATATATTTTCAAATATAGGTTATTTAGAATCTAACGAGGTATAAAACAGTAGCATTTATACTTGTATGCTCTCTCTATCCAGCCATTTCTGAGAGAAAAATGTCTGACTTTTTTCTGACAGAGAAATTGTCTATACTACCCTTCCTAACCACAACCCCTCCACAACCTCTCCACCGCCTGGTTCAGTGGAGTAGCCACTGAATCTACTGAACACCACCGGTTGTGTTCAACTCCCTCCATCTCCTGCACACGAAACACCACCGCACCACCCAACTCACACCAACCAACACCACCCAAGACCACCAAATCTCCGATACAGTACCACCGCACCACCAGCAAAGCCATCACCACCAACCTAGCCAGCACCCAACACCACCAACCGAGCCGCGACAGACAGGGAGAAAAGGATGGGAAGAAATTGACCAGAACTGCGCGAAATTGGGGCAGCCGGAGATGGAGACGCCGCGTCGGAGACGAAGGCGGGCTGCAGAGACATAGGAGCCGGAGCTGTGGCGGAGGGGACGGTGACGAAGGCGGAGCCCCGACAGAGGAGAGTGATGATGGCGGAGGAGACAGACAATGGCTGAGCCGCGGCGGCGGAGACAGAGACAATGGCTGAGCCGCGGCGGAGGAGACAGAGACAATGGCTGAGCCGTGGCGGAGGAGACGGAGATGAAGGCCGAAGCGCGGCGGAGACGGAGATGAAGGCGGAGCCGTGGCGGAGGAGACAGACGAAGGCGGAGCAGACAGGGACGTGGCGGAGAGAGTGAGATGGGGAGCGGAGAGTTAGAGAGAGCGAGAGGTGGAGGCGGAGAGTTTGAGTGAAAGGGGAGGCGGCGGGGGTTAGGTTAGATTAGGTATTGTGAGTAAATTTTAATTATTTTAAGGGTATTTTGGTCAAATTTATGTGTAGGAAAAAAATTAAATGAAAAGTGTGTAAATATGGTTGGAATAACTAAATGAGGAAAGAGTGTGAATATAATTGGGACAATGAAGTACTGATTCAATTCAATTTCATAGTCAAAGTTAAAAAATTTGACTAAATAAAATATTTTTTTCAAGATTGAAAGTGGAAAACATTAACATGTAAAAAATAGCCAATAATGTTAAATATAAATATTCAAAGGGTAATTTGGGTAGATTGAATAAAATTTAGTTCCATTCAAATCCGTTAAAAAAAATGGGCTCAAAATAACATGAAACCTTACCTTATTGCCGAGATGCGGCGATGCATCCAAAGCATAGAGCTTAAACTCAAACCGGTGCCCATGCGACTGCGCCGGCTCCGGCAGAATGGGCCCACGCCATCCCACGATCTTCCAATCATTGTGCCCCTCCTTGATGCCGGACAACTCCCCCTCCGTCTCCTCCTTGCCGGAAAATGCCTCCGGCAGCCCTTTCACCGTCGGCGGTATGTTCACCACCACCCAGTGCCCGAACGGCTTCATGGGCCCGTCCGGATCCGACCCGTCTAGGTCCTGAACCACCAGCGCCAAGCTCTCTGTTCCGGCCGGAACATTGTACCTGTTAGGATAGACAAGATCAAGATTTGATAGGATAGAATCCATAGATATTAACTTCAGTTTTATCCTCATTTTTAAATCTATATAAATCAATGTTTATTACTAAGCCCTTTGTTTCACTAATTTCACTATTTTTGTCTAGGTATTAATTTTTTTAATAATTGAAATATGGAAAAATTGAGTGAAAGCAGTAAAAAAAAAAAATTTTTTTGGTAGACTAATCCACGGTTAGACCATTTAAAAAATTTTAGGATTAAATTATAATTATTTATATATTATTATTATATTTAAAGAAAATTTAAAGTTGTAGAAATTTCATTGCGAAATATAAAACCAAACCTCAAATTATCTAATTGCAATAAATAGCTGAAAATAATTTAAACTTTTACCATGAAAAAATTGAAAGTTGACAATCTTCCAAAAATTCTCCCTCTGCAGTAAACAGTTGAAAATAATTTAAACTTTTACCATGAAAAATTTGAAAGTTGACAATCTTACGAAAAATCCCCCCTGTGCCAAGATTATTGACATTTTACATTTTCAAAGTAACGTAAACAAATTCAAATTTGATAAACATTTAACCTTATATATAATAAAAATATTGTTAAATTCATTTAAATATCTACATTATAAATATAATTTTTTATATAAAATTATTATATTTAGCAATATCTCCAATTAAACATGATTGTTGAAGACCGATAAAAAAATTATATAAACCAATAATTAAGGGTTGGAAGGAGTATATGAAAATGAAAAGTTCAGCCTTTACAGTACCACTCGAGCGGCGGCGACAGGTTCTTCTTCACTCCCTGGCCTTCGCCGGTGTACTTTCTCGGCAGCTTTCCCTCGTTGTCTATCGCCGGCGACACCAGCTTGAACTCTCCGCTTCCATCTTCTGCCATCTTTTTTGTAGTGCTTATGAATTCTCTCGAAAAAGGATTGATGTTTGATGATGTTGTCTTGATTAAGGACTGGCGTTTTATTCGGAAGTGTGAGGTTTTATTAGATGTCGGTAAGAGGACGAATCCATATACGTGGCACGAGATCTGAGTGCATGTGAGACGTGGCGTGATGTGGTGGTGTGCACTTTTTGCTGTTGCTGTATAATGCAGAGTCCGACGGAGCTTCTGACACGTGTTAAAGAGGAGTTATAAGATGAAGCGTTAGTCATGCAGATGTTTTTTGTCATTTTATGAGCTATGAGCCCTGAAGTTTATCACTTTTCCAAGCTGATTATTTTTTAAAATAAAATGAATCAAATTTAAGATAAGTATTAGAGTGCGTCTCTTGAAAGACGGTCTTTCCATGAATCATGGAAAGACCAAGGTTTAAAGTGTAAATTAGAAGAAATTAAGATAAAATTTTCGGGTTGCATGAACCGTGTTATAAATTTTATAACTACTACATGTTGTATACTAAATTTTTAATGTTGCAACTAAGACCTTTTACCTTTTATTATTCGAATTAAACCCCGTCTTTCCATAAGCCTATGGAAAGACGGTCTTTCCCAAGACTTTGCCTAAGTATTATTAATTATTAATAATAATCGATCTTTATCAAGGCAAAGTCTGGAAAAACCATCTTTTCATAAGATTATACAAAGGTAGAGTTTAATTAGAATAATATAAAGGTAAAATATTTTAGTTGCAATATTAAAATGTTATCATGCAAAATGTAGTAGTTATAAAGTTTATGACCCAATTAATGCAACACAAAAATTTTATCTTCATTTCTTTTAATTTACAGTTTAAACATTGATCTTTCCATGATTTATGAAAAAAACGTCTCTCAAAAGACGGACTCCAAAATCAAACTACATTTGATTATAAATTTCATAGAACATATAAATACTTATATTATCATGTCAGGTTCCGTTAAATTGTGTGTACTCCATTCATTTCAGCCGAATCTACACACTTTTTAGTTAACATTATTAAGGTATGTTTAATCATAAATTTCAATAGATATATAGACACCAATATCATTATGTGAGATATTGTTGGATTCCCTGCATCGTATTAAAAGATCAAATTTTAAAATACTTTAAATATACATAGCTAAAGTTATCGGTGGTCAAATATGATTTGAAACCACCATTACTATACATAGTAAAAGTTATTTATAATTAAATATATCTAAATAAAACGGATTGAAAGGTTTGATAGTTAGTTGAACAAAATGTAACATTATGTTAAAATTTTATTAAACTGGAGCTCGAATAAAACTAAGAGTACTCACAGTGGTAATGGATTTAAAGAGCACTTGTTAAGTGTCACATTATGAATTTTGATAAAAACTAGGTAAGAACCAATTGTCCTTTTTAAATAAGCACTTATTAAATATTTAATTTTCATTAAATTAAAATTAATTAAAAAGTATAAAACAACCAATGTTAAGTGTTATTTATTGATTGATTGACATCTCACAAATAAAAAGATATCAACTTCTTAACTAAGGAGCAAGTCGGTATTAAAAAGTTATTTTTAAAACTTCACAATTATCCTCCTTAATTAAGGAGGTTCAGCAACGATTACAACGATTGAAGTTGACATTCAACCTTACTAGCCTCTATAAATAACTATGATATTGCAAGGATGTATAAATTACATGTCAATCATATCGATCGTCTATACTATTACAGATAAGAGATCCAATAAAAAACTGTAACATCGCCCACAGAGGTATTAACTTGCTTCCCACGAAAATCATGACCACTTGGCAAAGAGGAGCATATCACGCATCAATATCACTACGCCAAACAGAGATCTTCTACAATTGTAACACCACTTAATCCAATAATGATCTATGTTGTCTAAACTGTAAACACCTTGAAAAACACAAGTCTGACGAACCCAGATAAATGAAAACCCAAAAATAATGCTGCAAACGAAATTGCGAACACACGATATGTACAAGCAGATCGGGAACAAAACTTCAACGTGAACAACTAAACTGAGTTATACCCATTAACACAATGATCTAATCGATTAGGTCGAAAAATAAAACCTATGTGTGAAGACAAATCTCACACTTATTTGATAATAAAAATATAAATTAAAATAAACTGTTCGTTCCCCGTCTTCCCGTATGGGGGAAGAAAATTGAAGAAAAAGGTGGAGATTTCATTGGAAGACGAGGAAACGAAAAATGGAAAAAAAAAAAGAAAAAAAATGAAGATTATTGGGAGAGAGACTGCGGCGACAAAGAGAAACGAAGGTTTTAAATAGGGAGGGCCTTTTGTTCCATCGAGGAAAACAAAACTTTGGGCCTCTTTATAAGCAAACAGGCGATCTAGACGCAAGTATTCTTCAAGACATAATTGAATTGGACTCTCTGTAAAACCTAACGTTTAATCAGCCCAAATGGCCAACCCAAGCTGAACTTTACTAAGTTTTAGAACAATTTTATTATTTATAAATAATCTGATGTTGTATGATCGTGTTTGCAATTTTCATTGTAATTTTTCATAACACAGTGGCTCATAAAAGTACGTGATAGTTTTAAAATCTATTGTGGTGGTTTATTGGTGGTGTAGTAAATGAGCATTTTTAAGAAAGTGTGCCCAACGGTTTAAGCCTTCAGTAAATTTCAATAGATTTAATAATAATTAACGGCTATTTGCACCTTTCAAACATGGTAAAGTGTGATTTCCCTTATGTTAGTGTCCGCCTTGGGTACGTGTCTCTAGTATTACTCTATGGCGGTGTTAAACGGAGTTGTGCTTATAAGCAAACTTGGCTTATTTTACCTTATTTTGAAAAGTAGCTATGAAGACCGGTCTCTACTTCTTAAATGAGCATTTTGTAGCAAATTTTCAACTTCATGCATTAAAAATGTGCTTAGATTATAAACAAAATACGTATAAGTTTCGCCAAACACACCATATAACAAAGATATCAAGATAATGCGCGAGATTAACTAATTGAAAATGAAAACAAATTACTCCCCATGTCCCACTAGTTGTGTCTTACTTCCTCTTTTTCCACCATTCTTGACAATTTTATAATTTGAATATCTTAAACTATGTATAACAATAAATTATTTTAAAAAATAGAGATTCTAAAAATGTGTGTTACAATGAATGTCACAATTCACACGATAACTTTCATATTTATATATCTATATATTTTTACAATTAACAACAAAATTTTACAAAAGGTTGTAAACAATATATTTTTACAACAAAACTTGAAAAGTTGTTGTAATAGCACTCAATTTATTTACAATAAGGAAAATATGTTGTCGTAATTAGTTATAAACTGGTTGTAAAAAGTTGTTCTCACCCTTATTTTTTGTAACAACCTTTTACTATCACATTATCTGGACCAAGATGCTGAAGTGAAAGAGTTAAGAGAACAAGCAGATGGTTTGACACTTCAACGATTTTGTGGAAGTGCCGCCAATCATCAATGAAGGTATGAGTACTATTTTACAATATTTATATTGCATTCTAAATGTTGCTCAATATAATTGTAAGTGTTGCTGAATATTGAGTTCCATTCTAAATGTTGCTCAATATAAAAGTTGTTCAAATTCTTTCAAACATTAGTTCTTGCCATGCAATAATCAAAGTCTAATTAATTGAATGGTGTACTTAGGTGGAGCATGTAGTGTATGATGTGATTAGATAATAGCGGCTGGTGGTTGATAAACAATAAATTGACTTATATTTTGTGGGACTGATGAATACTAGTACGGCTTAATGATTCCATGTGGATTGATTTCCACTGGTCCTGGTCTAGTTAAGTATACGAAATATGAATTTTGGGAGAGAATGCAGAGTAGCCTCAAGAAAAATGATATAACACACATGTGATAGTTTAAATTCATGTCTAAATTAGTATAACTCATATTTTACCTTTTGCTCTTTTAGGTTATCAAAGATGAGTGCAAGTGTAATTCAAGAATTATGGAGTTTTGAGCTACATGAACCCGATTTGATTGAATACAATTAAAATTAGTTTCTCTTAAGAATTGTAGTCAAAGATCTTTAACATTTTAGATGTCATGACTCATATATTTAATATATTATATTTATTTATAAAAATTTGATGAATTACAATTGCTAATTTTTATGTTCATTTTAGCCGATCATGCAATAATAAATAAATACAAAAAAAAATGTATAGCAATTTAATGAGAATGTGTATTTACAGCAGAGTATTATGTCACAAATACTTGTATTTATAACGAGAAAAATGTGTTGTAATAAAATGAAGGTGACATCAAAACAAACTTTTACAATGGAAAAGGTCGTTGTAAAAGATTGTGTTTTACAGTTGAAATAGTGACTTGTTGCAAACATATCTTTCACAATAAGCGGGTAAAAGAAGTTGTAATGTCAATTAGAACCAAGCCTATAACAACCACACAAATACTTGTTGTAAATGGTCTATTATAACCACTTTAAGGGTTTTTACAACGAAATTTTCTCTTACTGAAGGGGGTATTTCTAGTAGTGCAATTAAAACAACATTAACTTTATTGATGAATAGCAAAATAAGACACATACAGAGAGAGAGACAGAGGGAGAACGAAGGCTATGAAATATATAGGTAAGGTTACAAATGATTTCAAATAAAAATTGTGGTAATAAAATCCATCCCACAAAAAATTATATTTTCCTTTTGGAAAAGTTTTGGGAAATACCGTATTTCCATAGGTTTATGGAAAGATGGAGTTTAATTAAAATAATAAAATGTAAAATATCTTAATTAGTGACAATATTAAAAAATTATTATGCAACGCGCGGTAGTTATAATGTATATAACCCGATCCATGCAACCCAAAAATTTTATCTTTATTTATTCTAATTTGCCCTTTAAACCTTAATCTTTCTATAATTTATGAAAATATCATCTTTCAAGAGACGAACTCTTTCCTTTTTAGTTCGTTCATAAAATAATATTCCATTTGTAAATTTTTCATAGTATTTAATCATTCAATCTATCAAATTTACTCCGAGTAAACCTCAAATTATAATTATTTGATATTGTTTACACTATTAATGATATCACTCATATTTAACGTTACAAAGAAACATTATTGTGAAATGGGTGTAACATGCATTAAATTTTACTTGCCCAAAATTTAAAGTAGTTGATCCATCACTTTCAAAATGGTCAATCTCACGCATAGCAATGAGTCAAAGGTAGATAGTCCCACCACCACCCCGAGTCGGCAGGTACGGACGAGCATTGTTTTCTGGTCGTCTATAATTAATTATAGTTTATATAATTTCATAATTCAATGATAATATAAAATTACCCCATAAGATCCCTGGTAATTAAAGTGTATTTACAGTCCCGAAACGTCGACGATGATAATCTTGTGAACCTTCTAGTTGAAGATACTGTGCGACTCGTACTTTTGATACGTACAGTACTCAGCATGCAGGCCTCCAACGTTAAATCTTGTCAATAACAATGTTACGATCCACTGTTTGGACTTGTCCCTTCTTTTCATGTGGTTTTGGTAAAGATTCCAATCATGCATTCTGATTTCTCTTTTTACCCTTTTTCTTTTGATTTTTTACAAGAGGATTACTCGTACTCCCTCCGTTTCACTAAGAGTACACTAGATTTAGTCTCTTGGATTAATGTAAAGAAAATAAGAGGTTGAAGTTGAGTGTAGAAAGTAAAAAAGTAGAATGAGTGGATGAGATTGTAGGAATCTTGCCAAAAATAGAAAGCGTGTCATTAAAAAAAACCGTCCCAATAAGACAAGTGTGCCACTCTTAATGAAACGGAGGGACTATAACTATCAGTTGGCTTGTGACTCCTTTATGTTCACATTTGCACAATGTATAGTGCCGGAAAGTTTCACGTGGGAAGGTGCGTTAAGATTCTGTATCGCTGATAGACAAAAGTGATGAGTAAACAAAGGTAAGGAATTACATTGATGTATGTGAATGAACGTTCTAAGAGTTTCACATTAATGGTAGACAGAGACGATGAATAATTTATTGGATGTGAAGGAATGTTAAGAGAGCCCCATATTAATATCATGATTATTAAGATGCATCGATTTTCTAAATATCAATTACTTTTATAGAACAGAGGTTCTTTCACCCCATCCCTTCTCTGCCACAGTACACGGTGCTGCATCTTGGAACAATTGAACTAGAGCTTGTACATTTACGAATACGATGAGTACATTCTCCATGCATAAAGCTCCTGAAGACATATAACATCCACAATGTATAATTGGAGATATTTCCTTTTCCTTTTCACCCCATTTCAATAATTGCTACTGCTTCATTGGATGTGATGAAGCAATGCAAGAACACTGAATCAGTGCAAGAAATTGTGCACTGTGGAAATTCAGTACAAGAGAAGAACTGGAGGCAAGTTTGAATCTGCTCAGCTTTGGCGCCAAACTCAAGCCAATGCGTTTTAAGTCTGAAAGTGATGAAACGACATCAAGACACTGCGTTTTGTTTTGTTATGATTTTGTTATTTGGCCAGAACACGTGTCGTGCTATGACTGGTTTTTTTCTTTTGTTTGTTTTTCTCTGTTTTGGAATCAGCTTAAAAGTTGTGGTTAGTGTGTGATTTTCGGGTGTGGAACAGATGAATACAATGCAGTACGAATAAACTTTGGTTTTCTTTTTCATTCTTCTTCTTCATTCTTCTTCTGAATTTTAAAGTTTTCACATGGTATCAGAGCCAACCAGGAAAATTTAGAGATGTTCTTTGTTTGAAATCTGTTGAAATTCTGAGCATTTTGAGCTGTGAATCATGGCTTCTGATGGTGAATCAGTAGATTCGGTTCATCATTCATCCAGATCTAATTCGTACAAAGGAAGGGCAAGGATTAATGATCCATTTGATCTTCAAACTGGAGACAATTCAAGCCTAGTATTGGTGGCAGAACCTTTGAATGAGTTCAACTATATAACTTGGAGCAGATCGATGGTGATTGCTTTCAAATCGAGAGGAAAACTGAAGTTCTTGACCGGTGAGATACAAACACCAGATCCTGAAGATCCAATGTATGATAGATGGGATAAGGTAAACTCAACCTTGATCTCATGGATACTGAATTCTATTTCAAAGAAAATTGCCAGAGGTTTCATGTTTTTTGAAGATGCATATGCTTTATGGAATGAGCTGAAGGAGAGATTTGGGGAGAGTAATGGTCCTCTTATTCATAAACTGAAAAAGGATATATGTGAATTGAAGCAAAACAATGAATCTATTGCAGTTTACTTTACTGAATTGAAGAGTCTTTGGGATGAGTATGCATGCTTAAGGCCTAGGAAGAAATGTAGTATAGACTGCATTAATTACACTTGTTTAGCTGCAGAAGAAGAGGATGATAAGTTTCATCAGTTTCTAATGGGGTTGAATGAAGAATACAGCTCTATTAGTCATCAGATCTTGTTGATGGATCCTCTTCCTAGTATTGGGAAAGCATATTCCATGATAACTAGGATAGAGAAACAGAAGGCTATTCACTGTGGTTATCAGGATATTCATGGCAATTCTGCTATGGCTGTAAGGATCTATAGGGACAGGAAAGTACCTTATCAGATCAAGGAACCAGGTGTTGATCAGGGTGAAGAATCAGATGTTTTCAGGAGAAGAAATGTCAGAAGACCTGATCTGAAATGTGATCATTGTGGAAAACTTGGACATGTGAAGGAAAACTGTTTCAAAATCAAAGGATATCCAGAATGGTGGGAAGGCAACATAGATGTTACAGTTAAACCACAATTTGCTCCACAAATCTATCAGAAACCAGCTCAGAAATATGCAGCACATGTAGTTATGGAAGAAGAGGATACACCACTGTGTGATCCAGATGAAAAATTGCATGCATTAGTTGCAAAACTGGTGGAAGCACAACTTGAAAAGAAACAGAAAGGGAAGGAACAAGTTTCAGATCAGTATGGAGCAGTGAATTATGCACATTATCATGATTTTGCAGGTAGCTTGGTCACAAACTTTTCCCTTAATGTTTTTACTTTGACTGATGATAAGTGGATTGTTGACAGTGGAGCATCAAGTCATATGTGTGCAAATCTGTCTATGTTTCATAATGCTGTTACTGTGCAAAATCCCACACCAGTTTACTTGCCAGACCATACAGTTAAGCAAGTCACAACAATAGGATCAGTCAAGTTGAATCCCTTACTTACCCTAACTGATTGCCTGCACATTCCTGATTTCAGATATAATCTCCTTTCTGTACATAAGCTTACTAAGTCCATGCCTGTAATCTTCAAATTCTCTTCTGGTCTTTGTGTGCTACAGGACCTCAGAACTAACAAAGTTCTTGCAGCAATCAAAGAAGAAAATGGCCTATACATTTTAGACTGTCATTCATTTCATCCAGACAACATCAAGCTGAGTCTTCATTCCAAACCATTCCAAAGTACTGAGATAGGGGCTGTTGCTAATCAGAGTTCACCATCTCCTCATTCTTGGCATCTTAGATTAGGTCATCCTTCTAATGATATGTACTAAAACACATTTCTGAAACAGCTACATTGTCCAATAATGATAGTATCTGTACAGTTTGTCCTATGGCAAAACAACATAGATTGCCTTTTTCACTTAGTACTAGCTCTACTCAGTCTCCTTTTAT
Organism: Rubia yunnanensis; assembly: GCA_037428765.1. Classification (NCBI taxonomy): domain Eukaryota; kingdom Viridiplantae; phylum Streptophyta; class Magnoliopsida; order Gentianales; family Rubiaceae; genus Rubia; species Rubia yunnanensis. The sequence goes on along the minus strand of CM075066.1, from coordinate 114,686,668 downwards.
GTTGTTGCATTTGGATTTGTGGGGACCTTATAAGATCAGTTCTGTTAATGGTTGTAAGTATTTCTTAACAGTGGTGGATGATTGTACTAGATCTACATGGACTTATTTGATAAAATCCAAAGATCAAGTGTTTTCAATTCTCAAACTATTTCTAGCCATGGTTCAGAATCAGTTTCATACCTCAGTCAAATCAGTAAGAACTGATAATGGAAGTGAATTTGTTAATCTTGAACGTGAACAATTGTTTGCTGATTCAGGTATACTTCATCAAAAATCATGTCCTTATACTCCACAACAGAATGGTGTAGTGGAGAGAAAACACCAGCATCTGTTGCAGATAGCTAGAGCTATTCTTTTTCAATCAAATTTACCCAAACCTTTATGGGGAGATGCAATTTTGACTGCAACTTTCCTGATCAATAGACTTCCAACTCCAACTCTTTCATGGAAAACACCTTTTGAACTGTTGTTTCATGAACAACCTGATATGCATATGCTCAGAACTTTTGGTTGTTTAGTCTATGCATCCAATACCACTCAACACAAGGATAAATTTGCTGAGAGAGCATTTCCCTATGTCTTCATTGGCTATCCCACAGGTCAAAAGGCTTATAAGTTATTTGATCTACAGAATCACAGGGTAATCATATCTAGGGATGTGGTTTTCCATGAATCTGTTTTTCCTTACTCATCATCTCTTCCTTTCTCTTTTCCTCTTCCATTCACAGACACAGCTTCTTCTGATCATCCTGAGTCATCTAGTCCTCCACTTCCCTTTCCTGTTCCAACTCCACCATCTGATACTGGTGCAAGACACAGCACTAGAGTTATCAGACAACCTGTCTGGGCTAAAGATTTTGTATCTTCATCCATCCAACCTCAGTCAGGCATTTTTGCACATGTTCTTAATGTTTCACAGGAACCATCCACTTATCAGCAAGCAAAGCATTCTCATGAATGGGTTCAGGCTATGGCTGAGGAGCTCACTGCCCTTGAGCAAAATCATACATGGGATCTGGTGAAGTTGCCACCTGGAAAGAAGGCCATTGGTTCAAAATGGATCTATAAACTAAAGTATAATGCAGATGAGAGCTTGGCTAAACACAAAGCTAGGCTAGTTGCCAAAGGTTTCAATCAGATAGAAGGTATAGATTTCTTTGAAGTTTTTTCACCAGTGGCTAAGGCAGTCACTATCAGAATCCTTCTGGCTTTAGCTTCAGCTTCACATAGGCATATTCATCAGCTTGACATCAACAATGCTTTCCTGCATGGGCATTTGGATGAGGAGGTATACATGAAACTTCCTGATGGTTATCCTGCCTCTGCACCTCATCTGGTTTGTAAGCTGACTAAAAGTCTCTATGGCCTAAAGCAAGCCTCCAGGCAATGGAACAAGGAGTTTACACAGCATCTTTTGAGCTTGAACTTCAATCAATCTCATCATGATCACTGCCTCTTCTTAAAAGTCACCTCTTCTTCCTTCTTAGCTCTGGTTGTTTATGTTGATGATGTTCTCATCATGGGAGATTCTCTTGCTGCCATTACTGCTGTAAAGGCTTCTTTACATCAGAAATTCACCATCAAAGATATTTGACATGCTCACTATTTCCTTGGCTTGAAATTACACAGATCATCCTCTGGTCTTCATCTTCATCAGCAAAAGTATATTAAGGATATTGTGTCTGACTGTGGTCTTCTTCACAGCAAACCTGCAGCTACTCCATTTCCTTATTCCTGGACTGTTCATGATGAAGAATTCGTTCCTCTTTCTGATCCCAGTATTTTTCGAAGACTTATTGGGCGACTGTTATACCTCAACTACACCAGGCCTGACATCACTTTTTCTGTTCATCAGTTGAGTCAGTTTGTCCAGTCTCCTACTCATCATCATCTGAGTGGAGCCTTGCATATTGTCCGATATCTTCATCACCATCCATCTCATGGCCTTTTTTATCCTTCAGCAAATGATCTCCAGCTTCATGCTTATTGTGATGCTGATTGGGCAACCTGCAAAATTTTCAGAAGATCAGTGACAGGTTTTGCTGTTTTCTTAGGTTCTTCTTTGATCTCCTGGAAATCTAAGAAGCAATCAACTGTATCCAAGTCTTCTGCTGAGGCTGAATATAGGAGTCTTTCCATGACTTCATGCGAGCTGAAATGGATCAGTTATGTTGCTCGAGATCTTCATCTTCAGGTCCAGTTTCCTATTCCTCTTTTCTGTGATAATCAGGCTGCTCTCCATCTCACTGCCAATCCTGTGTTTCATGAACGCACCAAGCATTTGGACATTGATTGTCACCTCGTTCGTGATTACTATCTTGAGGGTTTCCTCCTCCCTTCCTTTGTTTCTTCTCGGATGCAACTGGCCGATGTTCTAACCAAGTCTCTTCCTGTGGTCTCCTTTCTTGCCAATCTGTCCAAGCTCAGTTTTTGTTCTCTCCCATCTGAGCTTGAGGAGGGGGTGATGAAGCAATGTAAGAACACTGAATCAGTGCAAGAAATTGTGCACTGTGGAAATTCAGTATAAGAGAAGAACTGGAGGCAAGTTTGAATCTGCTCAGCTTTGGCGCCAAACTCAAGCCAATGTGTTTTAAGTCTGAAAGTGATGAAACGACATCAAGACACTGCGTTTTGTTTTGTTCTGATTTTGTTATTTGGCCAGAACACGTGTCGTGCTATGACTGGTTTTTTTCTTTTGTTTGTTTTTCTCTGTTTTGGAATCAGCTTAAAAGCTGTGGTTAGTGTGTGATTTTCGGGTGTGGAACAGATGAATACAATGCAGTACGAATAAACTTTGGTTTTCTTTTTCATTCTTCTTCTGAATTTTAAAGTTTTCACAGGATGTGACACACTTTCCTTTTTCAAATTATTTTTGTGAATTTGACACATTTTTCTTTTCTGGTAATATACCTTCATTTTCATCTGCTCATTCTACTTTTTTTTCTTTCTAAATTCAATTTTATCCGCTCGTTTCATTCACCTAAATTCAAGCAGGTAAGACCATTGTGCTACACCTAATGAGACGGAGATGGCATTGGACGAGTACTCAGGATTTTGAAAATTTTCTGGTATTTTGTTATCCTAATTCTCTGGTGTACTTGTATCATAATTGCATGCATGCATGCTTTCTGCTCGTTATGTCAGTGAAATGTCTTGTATTATCACAGAGAAAGTCTAGTTTAAATTTAATTTAGTAAGGAATTTTGTTGTTTTTCCTAGCATCAGGAAAAAGATGCATGACAGTTGAGAAAAAGAAGTTGGCAAATTCAGTTGAGGGAGAAATAATAATTAGGGCTCCCACCAACTATCGACGTAAAATCCGGAACTTCATGTGCTCTTGCCTGCCCCCCCCCCCCCCCCCCCCCCTTATTTCGGAGTAGTGTGATTTTTCGCAAAATTTTATACGTTAACAAATATTGCATGTATGGCAAATTAAATTGTGTATGGCAAATTAAATTGTGTATTTCATTGTATATATCCTGTATTTATACCTTATTAATGTAAGGTAATGTTTTGGGAAAGTATATATCCTGTATTTATACCTTATTAATGTAAGGTAATGTTTTGGGAAAGACGGTCTTTTCATAGGCTTATGGAAATACGGAGTTTAATTTGAATAATAAAAGATAAAAGGTCTTAGTTGCAACATTAAAAATTTATTATGCAACATTTAGTAGTTATAAAATTTATAACCCGGTTCATACAACCCGAAAATTTTATCTTAATTTCTTCTAATTTACACTTTAAACGTTGGTCTTTCCATGACTTATGGAAAGACCGTCTTTCAATCACTTATGGAAAGACCGCCTTTCAAGAGACGCACTCTTAATATAAAATGTATTGAAAATTAAAATTAAATAGAAATAAAGTTGAATAGAAATTTTAATTTTTTAAAAAAGACTTATTTGTTGTGGAATGGCAGTGGTTGGATGTGGTGGTCCGGTCAAATTTCCCGGCAACGGTCCAGCCAAAATCCGACCAATTTTCGTCCACATTTAGGCCAAATTCCGGTGACCAGCCGACGAAGTTCTGGTCGGCGATGGTTCTCATCCCATGATTTTTACTTGCGGTTTGGATGAGAATCACAAGTACAAATTTTTGGATAAGAACCATGCGATGAGAATCATGCAATGAGAGCCACAAGTTCACATTTTTGGATGAGAACCATATGATGATAAACTTGAGATGAGGACCATAAGCACAAATTTTCATATGAGAACCATCGATTGAGAACCAAAAGTTCACATTTTTGGATGAGAATGGGATGGGAACCACGAGTATAAATTTTCAGATGAGAACAATGAGATGAGAACCACAAGTAAGAACCATGTGATAGAACTACAAGTACAAATTTTTAGATGAGAACAATGGGATGAGAACCACAAGGGAGAATCATGGGATGAAAACCACAAGCATAAATTTTCAGATGAGAACCATAAATGAGAACCATGAGATAAGAACCACAAGAACAAATTTTTCAGATGAAAACCATGGGATGAGAATCACAAGTAAGAACCATCGCCGACCGAAACTTCAACGGTCGATCGTCGAATTTGGCCTGACCACCCCCAGACCACCACTTCCCTTCCACCACAAATAAATCTTGTTTTTTAAAATTAAAAATTAAACTTTTTTATATTGAAACTTTAATTTTTAATACATTTTATATTTATAAGGTATAAATACAGGGCGTGAAATAGCAACACCCATTCAATTTCATCACATATTTTACAAGTTCTATAATAATTAATAAAGTGAAAGAATTTTTCTTAAAGAAAAGAGTAATTTGTGAAACACATGAAATCATCTGATCTCCCCCACACTTTAACTTACAACATTTGTTAACTTATAAAATTTTCTGGTCATTTTATTTTCATGGTTATCTTTTTAATTATCACTCACGGTAAAACTTGTATGGGAGTACTAAACAGTTTGAGGTGACAGTTCCAGTTTTACCCAGGTACAATAAATGTAGATTGATAAAAATTTAGAACTACCTCCTCCGTCATCTGACATTTCATTCTTATAATACAATAATTAATAAGATATTGAGAAAATGGAGCAAATTAGGTAATTTTCTTATAATGTATTTCATTTTAGCTCAACGTAATAAAATTTCAATAATGTTTTTGGTACAGACTGGATAATTTAACAAGTGTATGAGAATGAAAGGGATTGAGCATATGGTGTGAGAAGTTTAATACCAAGTTAACGAGAATATATGGAGTACTTAGAGAAATATAAGAACATAAAAATATGCTAAGCTTAGAAGAATGGAGAAAATATTATGAATGAGTAACTTTGACACACTTATTCTACTCATCATTAATTCAGTCAAACAAATAAAAGTGGAAAGTAAGTAAATATATTCGACTCATTTTCAGATGATTAACATTTAATTTCATACCTTTTAAATATTAATTTTTAATGTCTATAACTAAAATTATGAAAAAACTATTTACAGAACATATTTGAGACTAATATATAAAATTTTTGAACGTAAATTAAAAAAACAATTATTTTCGAATGGGATGACTGATGAGTAATGTTTGAAAGGTAGCCAAACAATTAGGCTTTAGAGGCTTTAGAGCTAATTATTTAATCCCGGCAGCTTGGTCCAAAAATTCCCTTTAGAAAATGCATATTTTCGAGAAATAAACGACCTTTGTTCTTTAAAAAAAGAAGAGCAACGCAATAATGAAGTGAGAGATCTTTGGGAAACTTTTTTCCATCGCGACAGTACATTTCCTTTTCTTTGCCCTCATGTTAGTTTCAGAAATTAGGGGCCCCCTTGCTCGCACACTGAATAAAATCAGACCAAGAAAAACCGCAGCTAGTCCAATGCACATGTTCTTTTAATACTTCCTCTGTTCCACGTTAAATTGAACAAAAGAAATTTCACACTCATAAATAAGTTTGTCTAATCATCCATATGTTCAACTACCTATAATAAAGTAAATAAAAATTTATTTTTTAGAAGTACGATAATATTATTGCTTATATATCTATTCAAATATATAGTTAAAATTTAATAGAGAATAATACTAAATAGTAAGTGTACAGTTTGACATGATGGAGGGAGTACTCCAATTTATTAATACCAGTAGTTGTGCTATTTTTTTCCATATTTAACATAATTCTATAATGGCAAAGTCTTGGGAAAGACGATCTTTCCATATGCTTATGGAAAAACGAGATTTGATTAGAATATTAAAAGGTAAAAAGTTTTAGTTGCAATATTAAAATTTTAGTATGCAACATGTAGTAGTTATAAATTCATAACCCGGTTCATACAACCCAAAAAATTTATCTTAATTTCTTATAATTTACACTTTAAACCTTGGTCTTTCCATAACTTATGGAAAGACAGTCTTTCAAGAGACGGACTCTTCTATAATAATGAAAACTTATGAGTGAAATATTAAGACACCGGAAAATATCAATTGTTTCAATGATGAAAATTTCACACCATTATTAGACATTCCTTTCTCCATTTCATGGTATTCGATACACTTTATTTTTTAATTATTTATTTTATACTAACACTCATTTTCTTTTTAGCAAGATTTATTTGATTTTATTCACTTTATTTTTTCTTTCATAATTAAATTTTATTTATTATAAATACAAGCATCTAAAGTTATGGTGCTAAATAAGAAAAATGAAGTGGTACTTACTACGTTTTGCTATGTTTGTCACCCTAATTTTAGGTGGTATTTTTGCAAGTTGTAATGTGAAGAGAATTGAGAGTAGAGAGTAAAAAAATTAATGAGTGATTGAAAATAATTCACTTTTTACCCTTAAAGACTTTTTTTAAAAAATTAGCTAATCATAGTATGAAACTATAAAAAAAGAAAGAAAAGAGAGTCAATAAGTTACAAACAGTACTATCTTCTTCGATTTTGGGTGAGAGGCCCCTCCTCCACCTTTGGGGATTTGGCCCTCTAGGAGAATAGGACCCTGACTTTACATGGATTGGGAATTTTAGGAGTATGAATGGAATTTTAACTGCTGTTCCTTGATTAAAGTTACTTCATCTGTCCGAATTAAATTACAGATAATTTTTTGTTGGTCTCCAATACATACATTTGATCGTTAATATTTTTAACTATGTATAATATCGGTAAATAAAAAGTTATTCTTTAGAAACAGATGAATCCAATGATATCATATACAACAATATTATTATTTATATATCTATTCAAATATGTAGTTAAGATTTTCTTAGTTTGAATTAATTTTTTTTTTGTTGCAATTTGCCGGTACGGATGGAGTAATAAAAACAATTTATGCAAACAAATTTTGAATATTTTTTAACAACGTCAATCGCAACTTTTAATATTCCAATCACTGCAAGTACATATGTGTTTGATGGTGTTATGTTTATTAGCAAAATTGATTTATTTTAAAAGTATGATGAAATAAATGGGAAATAAAATTATGCTTTGCCTTCAAACATAACATATTATGAAAGGCAAAGTCTTGGATAAGACTGTCTTTTCATAAACTTATGGAAAGACGGGTTCAATTAGAATAATAAAAGGTAAAAGATTTTAGTTGCAATATTTAATTTATTATGCAATGTGTAATAATTATAAAGTTTATAACCCAATTCATGCAACCCGAAAATGTTATCTTCATTTCTTCTAATTTACACTTTAAACTCTGGTATTTTCATGACTTACAAAAATACCGTATTTCAAGAGATGTACTCATTATCAAATCAGTTTTAAAATAAATTATTTATATTATAAATTATTTGTAGGCACTTTACCAAACTAGTAAATATTGCTTTACTTTATAATCAAAGCAGTTTATAACTCCTTTAAAACACGTACAAAAAGCTACTAGTATGTGAAATAAGCCAAGCATGAGTCAAACTAAATTCAACTACTCCTTCCGCCTCAATTAATTATGCACATTGTTTGTTCAATTTTCTCAAAATTTGTTAGACCATTGGTAAATATAGTTATGTATATTAATATGTGGGAAGAAAAAGATATTTAGAAAATACACGGTGCAAGGAATCTAATGATATATCATATGACGATATTTGTGCCTATACACTAGTTGAAGTTTATAGTTAAACCTGAGAAAGTTGATAAAAAAATGTAGAAAATAAGGGTAATAATGTGTGTTTGTATTCATGTCTCAAGGTACATTATATAGTGGTACGGAATACTTGTATAAGCTAGGAAAATGAAATAGAATCCAATTACAATTACAAATAATATCTATATTCATTATCACCCTCCCTCAAGTTGGAGCATGAGGATTAGAAATGCCCAACTTGCCAAGTAATGAATGAAACTGGCTACATCTGGGAGCCTTGGTAATCAAGTCTGCAGGTTGATCTAAAGTGCAAATATGGTGAGTAGCGATAGTACCAGACTACACAAGATCCCAGACAAAATAACAATCAAATTCATATAGTGCAGCACGTGAACTGCAGCTTGCCAGTGAGGAACAAAGTGAGACTTCATGAATTGGCAAGTGTATGAACGAAACAACTAATCTCAGGACGAGTAATGGTGAGATATATCAGGCGCTCAACCAGACGCTAGTATTGCTCAGGATCATGGTAAAAGGAACCTTCAACACGCGCTAGATCGTGTTGTGACTCCATCAGAAAATCAGTCGGCTTAGAAGTAGATAAACATGTGTCAGATAAAATGTCGAGGGCATATTTCTGTTGTGAAAGAAACATCCCATCTGATTTTCTAGCAATCTCTATGCCCAATAAATACTTAAGCAGACCAAGATCTTTCACGTGAAAACAAGAGCTCAAGTAATTCTTGAATTCAGAGATAAGCGATGAAGAACTACCAGCAATAACCAAATCATCCACATAAACAAGGACATGCAAAAATACTGAACCACGAGAGAATATAAAAAGAGAGTAATCTGCTTTACTCTAAACAAAGCCTAATGCACGCAAAGTCTGAGTTAATTTGGCAAACCAATTGCGAGGAGCCTGACGAAGATCATAAAGAGATTTTTTAAGGCGACATACCTGTCTGGGGCGCACAAAGACCTCCTCATGCAGATCACCATGTAGAAAAACATTATGCACATCCATTTGATGCAACTCCCAACCACGAATAACTACAACGGGACAAAAACATGTGAACCGAACTCATCGTCGCAATAGGAGCAAATGTCCCAGTATAGTCAATCCCTTCAATCCAGCGATTCCAAAGCACCATCAGGAAAGCTTTATGACGTTCGATGGTACCATCAGACTTAAACTTGGTACGGTATACTCATTTGCAACAAGTCACAGTCTTTTCTAGAGGTAAAGGAGTCATCGCCCATGTCTGATTGCGCTCAAGTACAGTAACTTCATCATCCATAGCATCTCTCCAATGAGCATGCTTTGACGCCTCAGAAAGTGGTGGGATCCGCACTAGAAGTTACTGCACCCAAAAATCTAGAATGCGTACTAGAAAATTTATCACAATTTACATAATCAGTAAAATGATAGAGAACACCTAAGGATAGTGATGTCGTTTGATTTTTTTTATAAATTAGGAAATTTTAATTGAAAATGTTTTTAAATTAATGAAATTACCATTATACCCCTGGCTATATCGAAAAACCATTTAGCCTTACCGGAATACCACCTCTGGAGACCAAACAAATTATTTTGAATTTTTTGGGTACCGTTAAAGGGTTGATTTGCAAATGGGGACCAAAACATGGTATAAGATACTTTGTATGAGACTAAAAAAATAATTTAGTAAAAAATAAAATGCACCACTAGAAGATGGTGTGTTATAAGGACCCCAAACATCACAATGTATTAATTCAAACAATGAACTAGCAAGTGAATAACTCAAAGGAAAAGTATGTTTAGTTTGTTTTGCTCCATAACACACGGAGCAAGGAACATAAGTATTATTTTGTGCTAAAATCAAGAGTAGGAACAGAAGAAAATACCGTAGAGGATGATTTGTTTAATTTTTTATAAAAAATATTAGTAATTTCTTTAAAAAATTATTAGTAATTTCATAATCGTCTTCGTAAGTTGGGCATTCTTGTTCATCATACTCCAACCTGAGAGATGGTGTTAAAGAAATAGAAACTTTTTCTTTGTAGGAAATGTTATAAATGGAAGTTACCTTATAAAATTAGTTTTCTCATAAAATTAATTACAGATGATAATTTTCTTAAATACTTAGAATCATATTCCTGTCACACTTTGGTTTATTGAGCTACTATATTATTATTACCCTGGCAGTGTTCGTGATGAATACTTCTCTTACTACCATTCTACCGAGCCCATCAATTTTTATTGCTATTTCGTTGTAGCTTGCGGCGAGCAGCCCGTTATCTGCTATCGCTGACCGCCGATCAACTCAAGCACACATTATTAATGTTATTTTCTACATAGCAAAAAATGTGCAGAAATATCTGGAGTAAATAAGTTTGTATTCGTTACGACAAATTAGTAAAATTCAAATTGAATTTAAATGTCTATCAATAACGGAAAAACAAGGGGCGTAATAAGATCGATCAAAATTACTGTAATAAAATTAACAGAAAAGTTATCGATAAAATAATTTTGAGTGGGTCTCCTGGCAGACGGCATGTCCATAAAATTATGCACAGACCACTTATTTCTTACCTTATACACTGCATTTCTTAAATTACATACAAAATTTAAAACTTTTGAAAATATTTTTTTATATCATATATTTTTATATTTTCACCTTCAAATACATATTATTACTTGGCAATGTTTAAATTTTATAAAAAATTATAACATTTAAGTGAAATACCCTGAGAACTGTGCATAAGTTTATGGGAAGACCGTCTTTCCTGAGAGTTTTCCAATAATTTTAGCGGAACAGAGTGGATTTGTATTACTCGTAGTCGACATGACTCTTGAGTATGAGTCCAGGGTCCAACTTGAAATGAAAACACACCCAAAATCAAACCACGTCAAGTCTTCCTCCAGTAGAAGGGCTGGAAGCCAATGGCTAACATTCATCTTTTCACCCACTTGGCGTCTCGTACAAAACCTATGTTGTAGGCCATTTGGCTACCTAGACAACCGTATCCTTCAACCAAGATTGTGCTTAGGAATCCCACATCGAAATATCTCCTCGTTCCATCCTCTCATTTATTTCCATTTACCTAACTCTCAACCCACGTTCATTTTAGAGGCCCATCGCTTGAAAAACCGTTTTCCATAAGTATGAAAAAATGTAAAGTCTTAGAAAGAATTGTATTTTCATAAATTTATAGAAAGATTGGGTTTAATTAGAATAATAAAAGGTAAATGATTTTAGTTGTAATATTAAAAAATTATTATGCGACGTGCGGTAGTTATAAAGTTTATGATTGATTCATGCAACACAGAAATTTTATCTTCATTTCTTCTTATTTCCACTTTAAACCTTGGTCTTTCCATGACTTATGGAAAGACCGTCTTTCAAGAGACGAGCTCAAGAAAGAATCAAAATTTAAATTGTAAATTTTAAAAAAATGTAATTTTTTGAGTTGCATTGATATGATCATAAGATTATAACTACTTCGCGTTGAATAATAAAATTTTAATATTACAACGGTAAAATATTTTACCGTTTAATAATTCTAATTCAGTCGTATTTCTCAAAGCTTTGCCTAAATTTTATACGCCTTCATTCCTACCAGCTTAAATTGTATGAAAATACTTTTCACGATATTTAAAAAATAAATTTGACCGCTAATATAATAACGGTAAGTAAAAAATTATTTTTTAAAAACTACTTATTACAATGAATCACTCATTGTATTTTTTCTCATTCCATTTAATTCGATCCACTTAATGAGTCCGTCTCTTGAAAGACGGTCTTTCCATAAGTTATGGAAAGACCAAGGTTTAAAGTGTAAATTAGAAGAAATTAAGATAAAATTTTCGGGTTGCATGAACCGGGTTATAAATTTTATAACCACTACATGTTTCATACTAAAACTAAGACCTTTTACCCTTTATTATTCTAATCAAACCCCGTCTTTCCATCCCAAGACCTTGCCCCACTTAATTAGCATCTTCTAAAACACTAATTCAAAAAAAAAGAAAAAGTACCACGGTCAGTAGAGAGTAGTAAAATTCCAATTCTTCACACCCACACGTTCTGGTTTTCTATATTAAATATCACCCAGTTTCAGTCAATATCTTCCGAGTCATCATATGAAAAATGAAGTAGTACCAGCATTAACTAAATGGAGGAAGCATAAAATTTACCGCCCCACCCCTCTTGCATGCATGCCAGAGAAATTCCGAACCCCACATCTATAAATACACATTCCCCATTCATCAACAACGCCCCCGTATAACCAACCAATGGACTACTCCTTTCCATCTCACTCTTTCACGGCATCGGAGAACCAGAAATCAACCGCCGCCGCATCCGGCGGAGGGCCGGGAAAGGGGACCAAATCCGCCGTGAAGCTCTCCACCGACGCGCAGAGCGTGGCGGCGAGGGAGCGGCGCCACCGCATAAGCGAGCGGTTCAAGATTCTGCAGAGCCTGGTCCCCGGCGGGACGAAGATGGACACGGTGACTATGCTGGAAGAAGCCATCCACTACGTGAAGTTCCTCAAAGCTCAGATATGGCTCCATCAGACCATGATCGTGGCCGCTAGTGCTTGCCTGGATGCCGGCGCATATGCTTACGATGGGCACCACTGCTCATTGCCGTTCGATCCTCAAAAGCTTGAGGATGGAGTACGAGGATATGCAGATCCCGCGTTCTTGCAGCCGGGTTTTGCGGATGTTGGGTCCGAATTTGATGAGAATATGGTTTATTTCTCTTGATGTTAATTAGAATGACTTAATTTGCTCTGATATTAATTAAGAGCTGGTTAATCAGTATGATACTGTTAAGATAATGTGATATGTATAGTTAGTAATTAGCTCTAAGCGTTCTACTTTGTTTCTGGTGAATCTGTGTTTCTGCTTTTGCCTGTGGAGTAATTCCAGTTGAAAAGCATGCCCCATTGGCAGGATACAATGATTAATTGTGCTTTTGTTTTTTCCGAAGTTTTCAGGACTATTGCCTAGTAATCGGTTACTCTTGAGTGCTGTTGGGTTAAATCAGATTACTAATTAAAATATGTGATTAATCTGATTAATAATTTGATTTATCCTAAATTTTACTCATGATTTTCATGATTTTAGGCATGAACATGGCTAATAGAATAGCATAAGCGCAAAGAAATTAAATAAATTTTGTAAAGAAAATAAAGATTATCACTATTGAAAAATTCTACTCTATTCGTCCCCGCTAATAATGAGCCAGTGATAGAAAACAAATACAAATAAGTAGGGATGCTTTGAGAAAATAATGCAAAAAATGTGAAAATTTAAAAGAATATTGTGATAATTTAATAACCTAAAGCATTCCCCATCAATTCTCTACTGTTTAAAGCCATTTTCAAATACTATCATTTCTACTGGAGCAGACAAAAAAGGAATTATACAATTTTTATTGGGATAAAAAGGAATCTTAAATAAGAAAATGTGAAAAAGCTATAAAATCGAAATGAGTACTTTTTTGCCCTTTCATCTGTTATTTAGTAAAGAAAAGTTCTTTAGGGCAAAGGTAGAGACAGATTTACATTTGCCCCGAAGGTAGTACTATTATAGAATACGTCAAAAAACTGTAAATATATAGAATGCCTACTGCATAGTAGTATTTGTTTTTAAATTTAGTACTACCAGTCTTTTGAAAATGGGATAGGAAAAGTTAAATTCCAATGTCATTTAATTAATATTCTATGTAATTTTTATTTAAGCCAAATAGATTAGAAAATTTTGTATGTGGGGGGTTTATATGTGGATGTGGGGGATTTAGTATGTGGAGAATTAAGGGCTAAATAAAAAAATGATAAATATTAATAAAAAATCAATATTAAATTTATTCTTATTTTCTTCCTCCATTTATAACTTGAAATGACACTTGTCATTTTTCGATTTGACCATCGCATCCATCTCACACAAAAAAATGTCTGCACGTTCCATAAAAGAACACCTTGGTATACAATTGGATCGATTTATGAGATAAATGGATATTAGTGCAAGATTTCCAACGTGAAGGACCAAACAGAAAACTGGCCCTAAGTATAGGGACTATTAACGTAATTAACCAAGGTTATGCATTGCGGATTCATGGATTTGGATTGAAGGTGGGCCAAGCCCAAATACGCATGGCACATCAATTTAATGGCGTCTTCTATTTCATTTTGGCGCCAAGGAAACGGCCTTTTATTTCATTTTGGTTGCAGGTGGCCTTTCCGATTCGCCGCTGAGAAAAGATTACGGGAAGTGAGTTCCTGCTAACTCCGGTTCCGCTCTTGAAGGTACGCTGCTTTCTGTTCTTCAACATTTCAAATTTTTGCGGTTTTGTTAATGCTCTCGTTTTTTTATGATAATGTTCAAATTGTTCGAGAACGAGAATATTGCGTAACAAAGATGAAATGTAGTGTATACATTCAAATTGATTCCGTAAATTCGTGTTCTAACTTCCGTCTCTGTTGATTGAGCCTCCCAATCTGAAATATTGCCATCACTGTGTGTTTTTGTAGTGTTTGTTTGTGATTTTCTAAGAACGTATAGGTGATTTTTAAGTGTTCGGCAAAATGCCGCTATGATGATGAACTGGAAAGGAGTGATTTACCTGATTAGATTTATTTGAGCCTGTAGGTTAACAAACTAGCTGTTGTATCTGGGCAGAATCCGTCAAAACTTGGTTCCTGATTTTAATATTATGGTTAGTGGATAGGTGGATAGGTTCTTGCTGTTAGTGGTGCCGATTATGTAGATTGTATTCCTGCAACTATAAAACCCTTGTAATCTTCTGCATGAAATACACAACAAAGTTTTACACAGTACCTCAATTCCTTTATAGGTTGCTGTCCTTGTTGAATGAGTCTGTTAATGTGAAGTATATCCGATTCTCCACTGGGATTACAGGAAGTGAGTTCCTACAGGATCTCCGGTTCTGCACTTAAAGGTACGCTGCTTTCTGTTCCTCAGGATTTTAAATTTTTGCGTTTTCGTTAATGTTCTCGATTTTTTTAATGATGTTCAATTGTTGAGATATTGCGTAACAAAGATGAAATGTAGTGTATAAATTCAAATTTATTTAGTCGAACTGTTTTCTCTGTTGATTGAATCTCTTTATTTAAAATATTGCCATCACTGTGTGTCTTTAGACTCTTTGCAGTGTTCGTATGTGATTTTCTTAGAACGTTTGGGTGGTTTTTTAGTATTTGGCAAAGTGCCGCTATGGAAATGAACTGGAAAAAGTGGTTTACATGAGTAGCTTTAGTTTTAGCCCATAGATTGCTGTCCTTGGGTTGCCTGTGATTTTCTCCCGACACTGTCACTTGTCACGAGGTTCGAGAAAATTCTACAGAAACATGAACTGGATAAAAGTATTTAACACGATTATAATGAATTTAGCCCTAGAAATTGTTGTCATCGTGGATTGAGGCTATGAATATGAGATATTTTCATTCTTATGTGCCTTTCTAGTGTTCTTTTAATGCCTCTGTGACGTATTTCAAATGTTTGGTGAAGTTCTTTAACCTGTTTTAAAAAGGATAAAAGTCTCTTGACACTGTATCGATGATGGTGTGGTTTTAAGATGCCGGTGGTGCTGAGTTTGTAACCACCAGGTTTGTGGTTTTTTTCATGTCACCCGAATCAAAGGGTTTGTGCTACCTGTATATATACAAACCAATTACAATATAAATGGAATTGGGGATGGTTAAACAATTCTAGTGATACAAGAGTAGCAAAGAAGAAGAAGATGGTGGTGGAGTGAGATATACAGATTCTGCACTGCGACAAGTACATTTTAGATCATGTACCACTTTCAACCTGTGAAGATCAAGCTTGCTGCAGTACACACAGTACTTGCCCTCGAATGTTTCATCTTCCTCCCAGTGTTCATCCTCATCAGAATATTGCATGTCACCTTCAAAAGTATCCGATTCTTCAACCTTCCCTTCTTCATACCTGATGTAACCAAACCTAGATCTTGGATAAATCTGTTGGAGAGTCCTGTCCAGATACTGATCATAACACTCTCGCACTTCATTGCAGACAAATTGAGGCGCGAGGATGAATGCTAAACCCACACCGACCCCCAGACCTGTGAATATGAACTGCCAGTCAAAGTTGGTATCACATTCAGGTGACTGTTCTGGTGCCAGTGCATTGCCATTGCAACTATTGTTTAAGGGGAACCCACACAATTTAATGTTTCCTGCGAAGGAATTTTCCTGAAATGTTGCAAACTGGCGATCTGATGGGATCCTTCCAGAGAGCTGATTAAAGGATAAATTTAAGAATGAGAGGAATGTAAGATTTGTCAGCTCTGCAGGTATTTTTCCAGTTAGCTGATTGCTTGACAGATCTAATGACTCGAGCTCTGCAAGGTTTGCAATTGATGGTGGGATTCCGCCACTCAGACTGTTGTGTGATAAGTTGAGAACATATAGAGCCCTGAGCTCCCCTAGTGTATCTGGTAAGTTTCCCTCAAACTTATTGCATGACAGGTCAACAGATGTAAAGACCGTTAAACTTTTCTCAAGCTCCAGCTCTAGCCCTTTGAAGGTCACTGTCAGTGTGTCTCGATAGTATAAATTACTGAGTATCTTAGTACTCAGATGGCCTTGAGCTGATTGCCCATTTAATCCGAGTCTCAACATTCCTCTCCAGTTAGAGAGGCATCTTGAGGATAGAGTACCACTGAAATTGTTCTGAGCAGCATCAATAATTTGAAGATTTTGCCAGCTGTCATTGCCGAAGGAACAGCTGAGATTTCCATGAAACAAATTGGCTCGCAAAACTAGGACTCGCAAGCTATTTGAGTTTTTCAACATGCAAGGAAAGGTATCTTCAACTTTGTTGATGCCAACGTTAAGAACTTCCAAAGATGTGCAGTTGACTAGGGATCTTGGAATGGCTCCTCCTAGACTATTTCCACTGAGGTCTAGCGTTCTGAGAGAACAACTGGCAAGAAAGTTATCAGGAATGATGCCATTTAGGTTGTTAGTGCCTAGATGTAGCACCTTGAGACTGTGAATGTTAACTAGACACTCAGGTATTTGGCCTGTCAAAGAATTGTTGGAAAGATCAAGGACTTGGAGGTAACTTGCATTGCAAATGGATCCTGGGATGGGTCCAGTTAATCTGTTATTCGAAAGAGAGAAAAAAAGGGCAAAGGTGAAGAAACTCCCAATAGAAGGTGAAATGGAACTGCTGAAGTTGTTGTTTGAGTAATCCACATAGATAGCTGTAGCTGGTGGCATTGGAATGTCACCCTGGAGTTGGTTAGAGTGTAAATCTAGCGCCATAAGATCACCAAATGAGTAATTGCTCTCCAGACCAACTAGAAGGTTACCAGAAAGATTCAAATGTAGTAGGCTTCCCTCACCAATTCCCCAGATCCACTTAGGTATTTGTCCTGTGATTTTGTTTTCTGAGAGGTCTAGGTACATTATCCTGGACTGATTCCTAAGATCTGGGAACTTTTGCAAATTACAAGATGCCAATCTGAGTACAGTGAGCTGAGGGAAATTGGAATTACTGCTATTCACACGGATGGACAAGTTGTTATAAGAAAGCTCTAGTTTTGTAAGATTAGGTAGCTCACGTATACTCTCCAGTTGCAAGGAACCATTGAATCTATTGTAAGAGAGTGATAGCACATTGAGCCCTTCAAGTTCAAAGAAAGAACTTGGAATAGGACCTTCAAGTAGGTTACCACTCAAATCAAGTGTGTCCAAGGCAGGTGCATTGGGGAATCCTAGGATTTGACCTTCAAACCTATTGTTTGAAAGTTGAAGATTCTGCAAGGATTGAAGAGTAAAAAGAGATGTAGGGATAATTCCACTTAAAGAGTTGGATCCCAGGTTAACAAATGAAAGATTACTGAGGTCTTCAAAGTGGGTGGAAGGAATGTTGCCTGTTAGACCATTCTGAGAGAGATCCATGTACTTAAGGTTTTTGGACTTCTGAAATGGCGGGATTGAACCATTGAATCTGTTAAATGAAAAGTCCACATAAACCAGTTCCGTGAGGGCTGCGATGGTGGATGGAATTGGTCCACTGAAATTGGAATTGGACAAATCTATCTTGGACAAATTTCTCAGGAAACCAATGGAATCAGGTAGTGTACCCGAAAAATTTGTATAGCTCAGCTCTAGCATCCTAAGTGACCCATTCATAGGAAGCTCGGGGATAATGCCATTGATCAAATAGTTATTCGACAAGTCTAGAATCTGCAATTTTGGTACCTGGAGGATCTTCTGTGGGAAAGTTCCCTTCAGGCTACTTGAGCTGAGACTTAACTTCGTCAAATTTGCAAAATTTGCAAAGAAGTCTGGAATTGAAGCTGATAGATTATTGTTGGCAAGATTGATCACTGACAGTGAACTGAGTTGTGAAAGGGCAGCAACAATAGGACCTGAAAGATGACAAGTAGACAAGCTCAACACCCTTAGATTAGACAAAGAAGATAGAGCGTTGCACCACACACTTCCAGGAGCTGAAATATTGACACCATCAAGGTACAACTCTGCAAGCTCGGTGAGATTCTGAAATAGCACTTCAAGATTTTGATTTTCAAATTGCAGGGGCTCTTTTCCCGGGAACCGGGTTGAGAGATCAAGAGTAACCAGCCTCTTCAGATTTCCCAAATCCCTACTGATTTCCCCAGCAAAACCAGCATCTGACAAGTTCAGATATGTCAGACTGGTGAGTCGAAACAATCCACTGGGAATGGTGGAGCCGTAGAAGCTGTTGTAGGCCAAATTCAAGCTTTCCAGGTACTGTAAACCAAGCAGACTACTCGAGTTCGCGAATCCTTCTGACAACGTTTGATTGTCGAGTTTCAGCTCGATCACGTAACCTGAGCTGTCACATGATACCCCATCCCAGAGGCAACAATCAATGGCACCGTTCCACCTCACCAGCTTTGGTGAATTTGCTGATGCAGTTAGATCTTTCAACGTCAGTAACAAAGACTTCTGATCCTCGCGGCACTGACCCGTGACCACGAGAACACAATCTCTACCTGATAAGAGTAGAATTAAGAGTACCAATAAAAGCCAAGAAAGGAGTTTGGTCATCATTGGGCAATTCTTGAAGATACAGAAACCCATGAGCTCAGATAATGAGATTATAACCCATCAATCCATTCCTCGTTTCATCTTTCTTTATGGCTTTGTACCAGAAAAACTCTACTTTGTTGGTTTTTGTCTGAATGATGGCGGAGAGGAGACGACTAGGACGGGGGTGGGTGGCACTGGTACCCAGTATAGCCGTCAAAGTAAAGGGTGGAAAAATGCGTGTTTTTCGGTTGATTTTGAGCGATCAATGTGCTCCACGCGTTTGATGTCGGCCTCTTGTTTCTTCTTAGGATTCTAGGATGACTTTGGAGCTCTAACTAACAAAAGTAGGACTAAATGAATTTATGTAGTACAGTGTGAAACAAACGACCTTAGGAATGGAGTGAATTGTAGTATTTGGTTAGCAGTTAAATCGTAAGAATTACGAAGAAGTGAGGAGTGGGGTTGATTTGCTTCCTTTGCGCTGAGTTGTACTTGCGTCTTGGTGACGGAGCTATGGTCGTTTTGACTAATTGCTGTAGAGTAGGTTGTTTTCTCCTTTCTACTGCTTTTGAATATTCTCATACATGAAAATTCTATGAAAGTGCCATTACTTGGCCCCGTGTTTATCACACCTCTCTATTATTATCCTATTCCCGGTTTAAAGTGCAATTTTTAAAAGAAATGTAGATAAATTTTTTGAGTGGTATGAAACGAGTTATAAACTTTATAATTACTACATGTTGCATAATAAATTTAAATATTACAACTAAGACTTTTTACCTTTTATTATTGTAATGCAACCCCGTCTTTCCAAAAGCTTATGGAAAGACTGTCTTTCCCAAAACGTTACCTATATTTTTTTAGGGATATATACCAATATAACCCTATCTACTCGACTAAATACCAATGTAACCCTCAGATATTTTTTAGTGCAAAAATAACCCTAACTAGTTAACGTAAGTGCCAATATAACCCCCATGCCTCATTTCCGTCATTGACTTTCATTTTCCAGTGTTGACTATATGTAAAATGTCCAAAATATCCTTTGCGTTAAAATATGAATTTGAGTTGACAAATTTAGCACCTCCAGTTAATACCACCACTTCCACCGCCAGACCATCGCCACCTCCAGCCAGCCATCGCCACCACAACCACACGCATCCACGCCACCAACAATGTATTTTCTTCAAAAAAAACACAAACTAAATCTCAAGAACTCAATCAAATCACAAATCCACTAAAATTATCTCGGCCCAACTTGATGAATGTGCTTGAAATCAAACAAGGAGAACCAAAGAACAACTTCAACCGTACAATGGAAAACCAACAAAGATCTAATTTTTAGATTGAACCCAAATGAGAAATTGTTAGAACCATTGAATTACAAAAGGGCCATTTTTTTCCCAGAATTGCTCTAGACAGAAAGAATGAAGAAGAATCTGATAAATTCCAAAATTGCTCCGCTGCCACTGCTCACCTCATCGCTGCCTCCGCCACCACCTTCTCGTCACTGCCGCCCCTGCTGCTCCACTCACCACCACCTCCGCCACACATTCGATTCCCACTGTCCAACACCTCGCCACCGCCCACAACCACAACACTTCCACCCCCACCCCGCCACAACCCTCAAATCCGACATCAAAGCCCACCACGTTGTCGCGCCATCTCTAAGCCCTTCAACTTGCTCATCCCCCATATTTACTTGCTCCTCCTCCAAGTCGACCCATCATCAAACCATAAACCATTGGGAAGAGAAGGTGAATGGCGGAGAGGTTGACAGGGAAGAAAGGGGGAGAAGAAGAAGAAGGGGGAAGTCGATGGAGAGGCGAGGGAGAAGAAATGGGAGAAGAATGGGGAATGGAGGCATAAGAAATGGGAGAAAATAGGGGAAATGGGGAAAATAGGGCATCAATGTAATTTCACAATTTTTTTTCAATTTTAAATTTTTTTCCAAAGGGGTAAATTAGTAATTTCACTGAATTCCAACTAAAATTGATCGGAATGAGTAGTTTTGCACTTATGTCAATTAGGTAGGGTTATATTGACACTTTCAGACACTGAAAGGTTATATTGGCACTTAGGTGAAGTATGTAGGGTTATAATAAAGACACTTTTTCATTTTTTTAGTATCAATCTATTTTTTTCTAGAGTTCGTTTATTTAAAAACGGATTTTCCATAATCCATGGAAAGACCAAAGCTTAAAGTGCAAATTAGAATAAATTAACATAAAATTTTTGGGTTGCATGAATCGAGTTATAAACTTTATAACTACTACATGTTGCATAATAAATTTTTAATATTGAAATTAAAACCTTTTACCTTTTATTATTCTAATTAAACTCTATTTTTTCATAAACCTATGGAAAGACACGTAGGTTCCCAATTTTAAAAGAATTCCTGCCAAGATTACGGATCCTGCCGTAGGTGCCTAAGGAAAAAGGACTCATCCTTTGTTGCATCTGGCACGAGATGATAAAGAGAGAGCTCCGTCAATCCGATGTTCATCGATAGACGGAGCTCTTGGCATTGCTTTGTTTTTCTCTCTTTTCCTATCAGCGAGTTCCGACCCTTTTGTTCGAAATTTCTTCGTTCGTACCGAACCGCTTGCAGAATCAAATCCTGTTCCACAAAATCCTATATCAGCTATTCCCAAAACTTTGCCTTTTCACTAAAATTTTGGCCTTGCAAATTTAAATAAACGAATTAATTAGTCGAGTTTACTTTCTCCATTTTCTTTTCATGCGTACCTGTTTTCCTTACAAAAGTAGAAAGTGAATCTTAAAAATAAATATTCGAAAATAATATTTGTAATTAAAAGGGAACGGAAAATCTATAAAAAGAATTTAAGCACAATTTTAATTTATGTTCTTACGTATTTAATGAGTCCGTCTCTTGAAAGACGGTATTTCCATAAACCATGGAAAAACCAAGGTTTAAAGTGCAAATCAGAAGCAATTAAGATAAAATTACGGGTTGTATGAATTGAGTTATAAACTTTATAACTACTACATGTTGCATAATAAAGTTTTAATATTGCAACTAAAAATTTTTACCTTTTATTATTCTAATTAAACCTAATCATTTCATAAGTCTATGAAAATACAGTATTTTCCAAGAATTTTCCGTACTTAATAGTCGTGTGTTTATTTAGTCATGTGATGATATTGGATAGTATCTTAGTGGCCATCCTCCAATAAGGACGTAAAATATAATAAAAAATATTTGCAAAGTCTTGGGAAAGACGTTCTTTTCATAGCCTTATAGAAAGATGGATTTTAATTACAATAATATAAATGTAAAAGGTATTAAATGCAATATTAAAAATTTATTATGCAACATGTAATAGTTATAAAATTTAATCCGGGATGGAGGGAGTATACTAATTTACAGTTTAAACCTTTGTCTTTCCATATTTATATTTTATAGATAGACTTTTTTTTAAAGAGAACTCAATTTTATTTTGCAAAATTAAATAAGGGCATAATAATATTTTGGTCGAGGCCTGATAACAAGTCCTGAGTTATTGTGTTTCCGGCAGTCGTGTTGTGCAGTTTCCAGTAACAACACAAACACACAGACAAGGGGGTACTGTGTGTGTTGTACTTTCCAAGACCCTTCTTTTTTTTATTCTTCTCTTGGGTTTTCTGAGGCTTCTGTTAGTAGTATACAGTACTCCTATTTGTCAAGATCGGTTCTTTTTGCCGCTTTGCTTAGATCCAAGGTAAGCCCACATTTCTCTTTGTCATCAAGAATAAGAAACTGTTGAATTCTTGATCTAGAAATGCTGTTCTTTTAGCTCTTTATAATTGGTAGGCAATCTTTTAAGGGTTTGTTATTTAGGAATAGAAAAATTGATTTGACTTTTAGCTCATTGTTGGTTGGAAATTAGTTGATTGAGCTTCATGTAATGTGGGAATCGTGGCTTTGCTATGTGTTTGAGTGTACTGATACTGTGGTAAAAATAGGAACCCACAGTGAATAAAAATGAACAGACCATGCTTATGCGTATGTGTTAGTGTCTATGTTTGATGGGATAGCCACCTTTTTGCAGCTGTCATATGTACTATAAACTTGTAATGATTTGATACATCTTGGTTCTGTGAGTTTTTGGTAAGGTTGTCTTTGAGGAGACTCTGTATTCCGCAACAAAACTAACTGAAACTAAGCACGGTAGCTTCATTATAATAAAATGCATGTAGGTAGAAGACCCCTAAATGCCCCAGTATGACATTTAGAAAAAGGAGAACCACTGAACATATTAAACATGAAAAGTCTTGAAATGAGTTTGTAAAGAAAGACGCGGTGTATTTAAAAATAAACAGCACATAGTGGGTAAGTGGGATAAGGGCTCGGTTATTGCTGTTTCTAATTGTTATTGTCTTTGAAGGGTATAGTAGAATACTGGCTCCAATGCTAGGCTAGTAGATATCTGGTCGATATTTGCTGTTTTGCATCTGAATCAAGTTGTGTAAACTTGTACTGTTAGGTACTGGTGCCTTAAGCTTCTATAATAGTTCATCATTATCTAAATCTAATAAATGTTTGGGTTTCAATTCAAAATATAAGTACAATATTTTAGACGAAACGTAAGAAACTGACAATTTTAGTATCAGAAACTTATGCCAACACTGCAGTAAAATAGCTAGTCATAGAACAATAAGGGTTTTGGCAGGCCTTATAAGTGTTTTACTTAGTAGCTTTTAGTGTTTGGTAAACAGCTAAAAATGCTTATTTTGGAAGCAAAAGACATATTTGGAGCAAAAGCAAATAAGCTAGCTTTACTTATAAGCACAGCTCCACCAAACACACCCAAAATTAGCCTAAATCTAGATCTAGCGGCATTACAGACCTGTATTGTCCGAGAATACTTATATGAAGCTCACAAAGTAAACTATATTGTACAACACTGAAGACTCTTTTAAGGTGGATTACATTAAAAGTGGATCAGAAAATGATAAACCCTGTAATATGCTAGCTTAAACAAACACAGATTATATGTTAATTGAAAGAAATATCAAACAGAGGCCGCCAAATTTCATTCTTGACTCACAACAGCTCCATTAAGTAGTAAACAAGTAGCTCAACATTACTTACTGAGGTAACTTCTGAAGCAGGAGGCAGTAGACAAAGAAATAACAGAAACAAGTATAGCTCAATTATCTTCAAGTAGAGTTCTCCTGATATTCTGCCATCACAAATTGTAGTTTAAACAACTGTTGTCCTATCCTCAGCATCCTTACCATAGCCTACAAGGCCAAACAAATATTCAGACATGGTTATTGGTAGAACCCACACATTAAAAGTAAAGTTAGAAACTACGTTATTCCAAAGAATATACATCTATCTCCAAAGCATTAACTACAATTCATGATCTCAGTTCATTAGCTTATTGAAATTCATGATCTTGCTCGATTGGTTCATTAACTAGATTGGTTCATTAGCTTATAAGAATCACTTCTATGACATCATAGCTGGCTTGATTTTTTCGATATTTTTTGCGCAAGTAATAATTGCTATCACTTTTATATCTTCACAGCATAATTGGATATTCATAATGAAAAGATCAGATCATTTATGCATTGGTTTCCACATATCTCACTTGTACAACTAATATCCACTTGAGCTTTTAGTTTCACTGTGATTATTGTCCTTAGATTATGATGGTTAGTTACATGCTTTTCATTCATTCAGCAACTTTTAGGCCAGTCTCTTCTTCGGGAGCCAAGTTGAAGTTAAAGAATGCCTTCTCTTCAAAGAGCATTGCCTCCTGAGCTTGCGGATAATGTCATCCGAGTCAGTACAACTTATATCTTTTCCTTTCCGAGTAAATTTGTTCAATTAAGTAGCCATATTCATTGGTTTGTCTGTGAACTTTCGCTGATTCGTTATATATAACTGAATCTCTTGTTCTGTTTGAATGGTGTAGCTTTATCGAGAATGTTTGCGAAGAGCTAAATATATTGGCCACAAGGTTTGGTCTTTGATCTTTGCTTTCAACTCTAAGCATACTTGAACATTTATGTAATGCCTCATTCTTTTAAAGTTGGGGTAAAGAAAAGAGAAATTTGTAATTTATTGTCATTTTGATATAGTAGCGTCATGGAGGAAGGAAATACATTTTGCATTAATGTGTTCTTTGTGCAGATATGCAAGTGTATGGGAAACATAGGCATCTTGAAATCAATGAAGTATCTGCAAATGTATGAGAAACATAGGCATCTTGAAATCAATGAAAACATGTTATAGAGTAAACCTTTCTTGGAAGGTCTCATCATTGAGAGGTGTCTTGGCTATAGGGATCATAGGTGGCTATTTTTGGTCTATCGGCAACACATTTGGCTAAGCAAATTCATACAGGAGTTGAGATGTATCATGTAAATTCATTAGTTGCTGGAAAATGCAAGCTACCTCACTTCTCTGTACTACCATTTTGCAGCAACACAACACTGAACTTGTTGTGGGCATGGTGAGAGACCAATTCAAGAAACATATCCACGAGACAGATCCTGAGAAAATTCAGAAGTTGAAAGACGAGTAAGTTCAGTTCATTATTCACATGTTTCTTGCATGGGAGTTTAGTTTCAGTAGTGGATTTGCGGTGTTGTTTTCTTACGACCTTGTCATGAAAAGATGAGAGTAGGATAACGTATGCATAAAATTCATTGGTGAAAAGATGAGAGTAGGATAACGTATGCATAAAATTCATTGGTGAAAATCTGTTGCCATGCTGGTGTATCTGAACTATTATATCATTTGCATATGTGTTTGCAGCGCTGCCAGGGGACTGATAAATCACATAATATACGAAGCAGAACGAATTACTGGTCGAAAGTTCAGCCAGAGCTCATGAAAATGCTATGAAAGATTAGGGTTATTGGATTTCATTCCAACTGTTTTATGACTCTTGGTTTTGCTGAATAATAAGCCGAATCTTCATTGACTATTACTCATTTCCCCTCTTTGGTTTTTGCCTGGTAGCCTAATACTCCTATATGGTGAAGTTTTTGGTACTTCTAAGCCTAAATAAGAGAGTGATTAGAAGAGATGAATATTTTTGTTCAATTTGGTTGAGTAAATTCATACAGGAATTCAGATGTATCGTGTAAATTCATTATTTGCTGAATATCAGATGATTATCAAATGAGCAACAAACATAAAACAAGAAATATAATGAAAATACAATATGAAGTAAGCGCTAGATAGTGTACTTGTTGGTTTTACTCCGCTGCATTAAACTTGAGAGGAATTGATATTGAAGAAATTTCATATGAACCTGCAAAACGTACAACTCCACAAAAGAATGTAATAAAAAACATCATTCAAGTCGTGTAAGAGACACTTTCCTTAAAACTTTATTTGTTCTCTTTCGTGTGCATGTGATTTAGAATAAATATTCTGTAGGATAAAGTGAAGTTCGGTTGACAGAAGTGTGCACTAACTTCTCCAACCCCAAGAAAAAATGCTTTATCATTCTTTTCCTCTTGATGAGGTTTTCTCTTATACTGAGTACTTCTCTTTTTTTTCTCATGTTTCCTTGTATTCTAGTTGTATTCTTGTTGTATGACATATATCCTTTGGGAACTTGAAGTCATATCTAATGGCGATGAACAATGTTCACACCGATTCATTATTCATAGTCACATCTTTTTAAAGTATAGTCTACCAAGTGGTTTGACAAGTTATAACGACCTTCACTAAGACTTTGGTTTAATAGAAAGACACCACTTGCTGATGCATATGTTATTAAGAGTTTTCTGTGATTTAAAGAGTACATTTTCAATAATCGGAAACGGCGGGGATTGTTGGATATTTTTTTTCTTTTTTAAATATTTAAGGTCAGATTATAATTATTTATAGTATTTATATGTTGAAATTCATTTTAAAAGATTTTCGTAACGAGTCTATCTCTTGAAAGACGGTCTTTCCATAAGTCATGAAAATGATAAGGTTTAAAGTGCAAATTAGAAGAAATTAAGATAAATTTTTTGGATTGCATGAATCGGGTTATAAACTTTATAACCACTACACGTTGCATAATAAATTTTTAATATTACAACTAAAACCTTTTACTTTTTATTATTCTTATAAACCTCGTCTTTCCATAAGTTTATGGAAAGACGGTCTTTCCCAATAATTTGCCTTTCATAATTATATCACATTGCAATAAATACAAACAAATACTAAATCATCATATCGAATAGTTTAAAACAATACTACTCCCTCTGTTTCACTTAGAGTTTGCCAGCCGGTGGTGAGTCTGGTGGAGGTTGTGGTATCGGCGCATCATCACCTTTGCAACTGGTATTTAAAGGAAACCCGCATAATCCCATGTTTCCCTCGAAGGACTTTTCCTCAAATGTTGCAAACTGGTGACCTGATGGGATCCTTCCAGAAAGCTGATTGTAGGATAGGTTCAAGAATGAGAGAAACGTAAGATCTGCAAGCTCTGCTGGTATTGATCCAGTGAGCTGGTTGCTTGAGAGATCCAGTGACTTGAGCTGCGTCAAGTTTCTCACTGAAGAAGGGATTTCACCTCTCAGACCGTTGTGTGATAAATTCAGCGAATAAAGTGCCACAACCCTCATATCCAACATCAAAGCCCACCACGCCGCCGCGCCATCTCTAAGCCCTTCAACTCGCTCATCCCCCAGATTAACTTGCTCCTCCACCAGATTAACTTGCTCCTCCTCCGAGTCGACCCATCACCAAACCCTAAACCACTGGGAAGAGAATGTGAATGGCGGAGAAGATGAATGGCGGAGAGGTTGACAGGTAAGAAAGGGGAGAAGAAGAACGGAAAGTTGACGGAGTGGCGAGGGAGAAGATGAAGGGAAAAAAATGGAGGCGGAAGAAATGGGAGAAAATAGTGCATCAATGTAATTCACAATTTTTTCCCAAAGGGGTAAATTAGTAATTTCATTGAGTTCCATCTAAAATTGATCGAAATAGGTAGTTTTGCACTTATGGCAACTAGGTAGGGTTATATTATCACTTTTAAGCACTAAAATGTTATATTGACACTTACGTGAAGTAGGTAGAGTTATAAAGACTTTTTTTCATTTTTTAAGTATCAATCTATTTTTCAATAAAATTTTGGCCTTGCAAATTTAAATAAACGAATTAATTATTGAGTTTACTTTCTCCATTTTCTTTTCATACGTACTTATTTTCCTTACAAAAGTAGAAAGTAAATATTAACAAGAAATATTCGAAAATAATATTTGTACTTAAAAGTGATGTGTATTAATTATGTCGTTTATTTTATTATAATTAACTGTAGTTTTATGGGATTAACGTGCACTTTAGGTGTCTTTTTTATCACAGATCACAGTTTATAGGTTTAAGAGAATTAGGAGGAAGTTGGTGAGAAGTATTGAAATTATGGCAAACCGTGGCAGCATATTTGCAAAATATAAAGCTGATTTGAAGATATTCTTGAAGATACTTAAAAAGATTTAATTATATCAAATCAAAATTCAAATTTGGAAAGACTTATATTTTGACTGGGAGACTAAGACTTCTATTTAGACTTGGATTTATTTGGAATGGGAAGAATCTTGGGACGGAAGTTAGGAGCAGACTGGAATTCCTTTTAGCTTCAGTATAGTTTCGGAGAGCAGCCGACATTAGTTACTTGGTTTCTTAGTTTGTTTTCACATCAGATCCTTGGGAGAGCCGACATTTTCTCTCTTCTGGTTTTGGTTAGTTCATTTGCGTGTGCAGTTTGGGCTGCATGCAATTAATTGCATTCCCTGGTTGCTTAGTTCTTACTTTTATATTATTTTATTAATACCTCTCGTTATTTGTTTAATTTAATTATTATAGTAACTAATTCATATACCGAAAGAGAATAACAAGTGTTAGTTTATAAATCGTGAGGCATAATAGTATTGTAATTGATTCTTGCAGGTTCTTGGTTGCTCTTGGTTGAATTTATTTCTAATGTATTTAACCCTTATCAACTTAAATATTTTTTGAATACTGCTATCTAATTTCCGTCAATACATAATTGTTAGATGTGATTAGTAAGTAGCGCAATCTTGTGAAAAACAGTTATCTAGCTAAGAATGCAATAGCAAGATAGGGAATAATTGAGTGTGCGTTACTATTACTTTTACTCTGGTAATTGCTATATTGGGTTCTTTTAATACTTAATGCTATTAAAATGTAATATGATTTATCGAATACTTTCTGGGGACGTTTTGGTAAGGGAAATAGTTAATTAATCATAATTGGTTGACTGTCGATAAAGTAAGAAAGAATTGGGGTTAAGCGTACAAACTTTCCTATAACCGGTGCTGTGTAGGAATTTATTCATTATTGCGCATATGATCGATATTAACTAGTATGAGTTATTCTTATCCGATATCATTCATTTATATATTTATTTCTCTTTTTTTAGAGTCGTCATTTCCATTGCTAGTGTTAGTAATCTATTCAATTTTTTAGGGTTAGCCAAAAGAGGTTAAAATCATTGAATTTGAGGCGTGGTGGCATCACCAAAAAGGTTTTCAAAATTAGTAGGAAAAATAATTACTGATTATTGCTTTTGCTCCTCGTTGGATCGATCCCGCTTACCATTGTACTAATTAGTATTGATCTAAATTTACAGATTATTTGACAGAGTTAAACAACGCTTACCAAAAGGGAACGGAAAGTCTATAAAAAGAATTTAAGCACAATTTTAATTTATGTTCTTACATACTTAATAGTCGTGTCTTTATTTATTATCTCAGTGGCCATCCTCTAGTAAGGACGTAAAACATAACAAAAAAATATTTCAAAAATGAAATATAAAGCAGCGACAACTCTTTTATCTACTGGTTAGCTATGTGTTTGGCATAATTTATAAAATGGCTTATAATTTGTACTTTTAACTAATATTTGATAAGGGCTAAAAAGAAGTTATTTTTTGAAAAGGAGTTATTTTTTTAAAGAAACGTGGAAACTCATCTCATGACTCACATACTTTTCATTGGGAATTTTAGTCTCGTCATTCACCTTGTTAAGATTAAAAATTCCCCATTTACTCTCAAAACACGAGAATCAAACGATTTCAATCTACTTGAAAATAAAAAAAGAGTTTACAATGTGTGTTTTATCTCTCGATATACAGTATCTCTAATCAACCACAAAACTTTCTATCACTCACATATAACGGGTATAACACAAATATGAAATATTTATTCTAGAACTCCACCATATGTTTAATTTTACTGAGCCTAACTCTTCTACTTCATTTAGAATAAAGATCTCAAACTCAATTCTTATTATATTTTGATTTTAAGGAGCATTCAATCACTTTAAAAATAAAGTAATTTTGTTTATAAACACAACTTTATCGCTCTTTTACGCCGTGTGGTTTGGTGAGGAGGAGATAGTAAATTACTATGAATCTGTATAGAAAATGGTTTGATTGTACACTAGTAGGAGACTAAACTGGGTTTTTGTTTTTCTTCCCTTAAATATAGTTGAACCAATAAAAAATATTAGTACTATAATATTATATAAATGGTAGCGGTAAACAACTTATACCACAGATTTTCTACCCATCTTATTCTCCTACTTTTCTCATATTCTTATTCAATCAGACTGTTCAACGTTTACCTTTGACGGGGGTTGGCATCATCCCGTTATAGCATCATGAATTGACCGAAGAAAAACTGCCGAGAAATTGCAGCATAGATATTTAATATTGCTCCCCATTTACGCAATTGAAGAAGCAAAAACTGAAGATGTAATTCTAACGGACATCAATTAATTGACTTTGACTTATATAGTGTCGAGGATTAATAGAGAAGTATTTGGTTTAGAATTTGTGCACTGTAGGGATAATTGATCTTGAGGAAAAAAATGAAAGTGAGTGTCTAAGTAAAGCTCTGCAATTGTTGTACTATATTTTAACTCTTTTCTTCGGTGAGTTCCTTTTGGTAAGTTACTTTTCAAAATATTTTGAACCTCAAAATTTAGTCTTGTTTGCTAAATAGTGTCATACATTCAGTGGCGGAACCAGGAAAAATTTTGAGGGTAGGCTGAAATTAGCCTGTACTTAAAAAAAAATTTTGTACAACTCAAAAACAAATGATCGATTAACATAATATAATAAGATGAGTACAATACAATAAGTCATACAAATTCACTACTAAAAAAACTACATTCTAATGCTAGAAGCAGATTTAGGAAGTGGAGGCAATTTAATCCTACGAGGCTCCGAAATTTGAAAACGTTGCATGATTGCTTCATTCTCAATCTTAACAAAAACCCTTTTCTCAACATAAACCCTCATAATATCATTCAACCATTCATCTCCCATTCTATTACGTGGATCAGTCTTGATTTTTTTCATAGCAGAAAAAACTCGTTCAACTGAAGCAGTTGCAACGGGTAGAACTAATGCCAATTGAATAAGACGATATAGCAATGGAAAGACGACATGGCTACGTGATTGAACCATATGCTGAGCAAAACGTCCTAGATCATTGATCACTGGCCAAGAAGCATTATTATGTCTCACATCATGAATGAAAGTGTTAAGTTCTTGCTCAAGTTGAAGACAATCAATTCGAGAGAAGTCATTCGGATATAGTTCACCAAGGCGAACCAACTTACCAACATCAAAGCTGGAAAATGAATCTCTCGGATCAAGGCATGCAATACAAGTGAGTAACTCCGAGCTTGCTTCAGAAAATCGATCATTCATTTCAACAATCATATTATCCACGGTCTAGAAAAAAAAACATCAACAAGATAAAAAATACATGTAAAATAGTCTAAAAAAATATATTAAAGTATATAAATTTTAAAGTTTACCTGAAGAAAATGTCAACGCGATAAAAGTCACCATTGGTTTCCATCTGTCCACGACGTCTAGAACGGTGACGAATTTTCCGTTGATCTTCCATCTGGCATACTGTGATCTCATGTTTCTTACAAAAGGTCTCGACTTTATTCAACAATACCTCAAAACCCCCAGCTCTGAATTCTCTCAGTTCAAGCTTCATTGTATTCATCAAATGCACAGCTTGTACAATATTTTGATCTCTTTGTTGCAAGGCAAGAGACAATTGACTTGTAACTCCCAACAAATGTTTCATCAAAAACATACAAAATACAAATTCATAGCTCTCCATTCTATCCATCAAACCCTTTGCTTTAGAGGCATTTTCAGCTGAATTGCCATACTCGCATATATTAAGAAGCACTTGATCAATGGAAGACCACATAACCTCGAAACGAAGAATAGTAGTGTAGTGTGATCCCCAACGGGTATCACCAGGCCGTCTCAAACTCATTTCCTGATTTTTGCCTCTTCCACTAACATTATCTCCTTTTTCCAGTGCCTCCACAAGTCTGTCATATTCTAAACGATTGAGCATATCTTTTCTAACACAAGAACCCCCAACTAGATTCACGATGTCAACAAGATACGAAAAAAATTCACATACTGATAGAGTACTATTTGCAACACTAACAACAACCAATTGAAGTTGGTGAAAAAAACAATGGATGTACCTTGCCGAAGAGTTTTCTTTCAACATCAAAGCTTTCAACCCATTAAACTCTCCACGCATGTTTGAAGCCCCATCATATCCTTGCCCCCTACACCTTGACAACGACAATTTCTTATTTCCAATAAGTGTTTTGAGAGCAAGAAACAAAGTGGTAGACTTAGTATCATTCACATGCACAAGACTAAGAAAACGCTCAAGAACACATCCTTTTTTGTTGACATGTCGCAAAACAACTCCCATTTGCTCTTTTATTGAACAATCTCTAGCCTCATCAACAAGAATAGAAAATACACCATCTCCAATGTCATCAATGATAACATCACTTACCTCTTCGGCACAAGCATGTGAGAGTTGTTTTTGAATTAAGGGGGATGTCAACTTGTTATTTCCCGGAGCATCATGCATTACCTAGCAATATCCTCACTTCTATCGCAATACCAATCAACCAATTCAAGAAAATTACCTTTTTTGAGAGAATCAATACTCTCGTCATGACCACGGAAAGCCAAACCTTGCTTTAACAAGAATCTTATCACATTCAAAATCGCACTCAAACGGATGCGGTATGCCTCTTCTACTTCACGCCCATGAACCTTCAAAAAATGTGGGATTCTTTGGTTTGGATTACTAAAGTCTTTCAATTTCCCATTGGCAATATGATGCTTACCATCCACATGTTTTTTATGCTTCCTAAAAGAGTTTAGGGCATTCTTCCAAGTTTTCACCCCATCCACACTATAGTCATCATTACTTGTGGGATCCTTAAAAAGATAGCAAGGAAAACAATATGCGGTATCATTTGACACACTATACTCCAACCAAGGAAACATATCAAACCAATTCTTTTGAAACTTTCTATATTCGTTTGAATAAAATGTTTTGGGAAAATTATGGTTCCTAGGTTGACAAGGCCCTCTTTTCACATATTCACACCTCACATTATCTATAATAGAAGCATCATACTCATTTATAGGTTTTCTTAAGGCGGGATCACTTATAACATCATTGGCACAAAATTGTAGACGAGATTGCTTACTACCACTACCACCCTCCTCATTATGCCTATCTTGGGTACCTTCATCACATTCAAGAGCTCTCTTCTTCAAAGGTGGAAATCCTATACTCCGTTGCACTAAATTCTTCATAACCTATCAAACACCAAATTCAACTCATTATAAAATCTACAAGAGTATATGAATATTACAACATGAACACATGATAAACCCTAAATTATTAATAAATCAAATCAACATGAATACATGATAAACCCCAAATTATTAATTCACAAAATCCCACAAATCACAATTCAAACGAAAATCACAATGAATTGAATAAAAACGAAAATCTCACAATAACAAATTCACAATCAATTTAAATAACCTCACAAATCACAATTCAAACGAAAATCACAATGAATTTAAATAACCTCACAATCACAAATTCACAAAATCTCACAACTCACAATTCAAACAAAAATCACAATGAATTTAAATAACCTCACAATCACAAATTCACAAAATCTCACAAATCACAATTCAAACAAAAATCACAATGAATTTAAATAACCTCACAATCACAAATTCACAAAATCTCACAAATCACAATTCAAACGAAAATTAAAATGAATTGAATAAAAACAATATTGCATAACTAAAATCAAAATTGAAAAGGAATTGAACTAGAAACAATTAAATTCATGTTTTGAATCTTTCAATTTTAGTTCAAGAGTTTGAATTAAATTGAAATTGAAATTTGAATTTTTAAATACCTAAATGGTGGTGGATCTTGGCGGTGTGGCCGGTGCCGGTGGTGGCGGACTGGCGGTGGCGGACTAGCGGTGGCGGGTGGCGGACTGGCGGTGAACTGAGAGAGTGAGAGAGCCGAGAGGGAGAGGCTGAACCGCTGAAGGTTTGTAAATTGTAATAATGGATGGGGTATTGCCGTATTGGGTCATGGCCTCTTGGGTCGTTTGGGTTTTGTTTTTTATTTTTTTTATATTTTTTAAACCTCACCGACATACATCTGTAAAATGAAAAAAAAAACTTAAACAAACGACGTCGTTTTACGTCGTGTTTGGGGGAAAAAAGAAAACAGACGCAGCAGGCTTCTTCTCCAGACGCAGCAGGCGGCGAAGCTTTCTCACCACCGCGCCTACGCCGCCGTAGGCGGAAACCCCCCCTTCCGTCGGCCGGGAACAATAATTCCCGCCTGGTCGACTGATCTCAGGGCAGGCGCGCGCCTGCCCCCGCCTAAACGTGGTTCCGCCCCTGCATAGATTGATCTAAATTTGATTTTTGTTTACCACTTCCCTTTACTTGTGGCTGAAAGAATTGCGAAAAAATTAAGCAAGAGTACTAAAGATGTAAATATTTATGATCTCAATCCAATACATATACCTATACAACAGCAACAATATTACAGAGTGAACCCAAACACCCGAACTTCCTTAAAGAGGATTTGACATGCCAAATAAAGCCCCAATCCCACTCCGAAACCCAAAGCAGCAAATATCTTGGTACCGGAATCGAATGCCAAGTCGCCATTGCCATCAGGTGGTGAGTCTGGTGAAGGTTGAGGTATTGGTGCATCATCACCTTTGCAACTTGTATTTAAAGGAACCCCGCATAATCCCATGTTTCCCTCATAGCACTTTTCCTCAAATGTTGCAAACTGGTGACCTGATGGGATCCTTCCAGAAAGCTGATTGTAGGATAGGTTCAAGACTTCGAGAAACGTAAGATCTGCAAGCTCTGCTGGTATTGATCCAGTGAGCTGGTTGCTTGAGAGATCCAGTGACTCGAGTCGCATCAAGTTTCTCACCGAAGAAGGGATTTCACCACTCAGAGCGTTGTGTGATAAATTTAGCGAATAAAGTGCCCTCAACTGCCCTATTGTATCTGGTATCCTCCCTTCGAAATTGTTGCTCGAGAGATCAATGGATGCAAATATCGTTAGACTCTTCACAAGCTCCAGCTCTAGCCCTTTGAAGTTTACTATCAGTTTGTCTAGATAGTACCCACCATATGGCACATAAATTCCCAAACGACCTTGGGCTGATTGCCCATTTTTTTCAAGGCTCAACATTCCTCGCCAATTAGAGATGCTTCTAGAGGATAGAGTTCCACTGAAATTGTTTCGAGAAACATCGATAATCTAAAGACTTGGCCAGTTGTTATTGCCAAAAGAACAAATGAGATTTCCATGGAACATGTTGGCTCGCAAAACTAGTACCTGCAAGCTAGTTGAGTTCTTCAACATGCAAGGAAAGGTATCTTCAACTTTGTTCTCTCCAATGTTCAAAACTTTGAGTGATGTGCAGTTGACTAGGGATCTTGGAATCCATCCTCCTAGACCATTTCTGCTAAGGTCTAATGTTTCGAGAGCACAATGGGTCGGAAAAAGGTCTGGAATGGTGCTACTTAGGTTGTTTGTGCCTAGAAGAAGCACCTCGAGGCTCGTCATACTATGAAATAGACAATCTGGTATTCTGCCTGTGAATGAGTTGCTGGAGAGATCGAGAAATTGGAGATTGCTTGCATCACAAATGGATTCTGGGATGGCTCCACTGAGACTATTACTTGAAAGAGAGAGGAATTTTAGCAGGGAGATTGAGCTGGCGGCATCAAAAGAAATGGAGTTGCTGAAGTTGTTAATTGAGCAATCAACATACTCAAGTGTTGCTGGTAGGATTGGAAAGTCTCCTTGGAGTAAGTTAGAGTTTAAATCAAGCACCGTGAGATTACCAACTGTGTAATTATTCTCCAGACCCACTAGGTGGTTATCAGAAAGATTTAACCAGACAAGACTTCCCTCACCAATTTCCCAGATCCATTTCGGCACTAGTCCTACAAGTTAGTTTTCTGAAAGGTCTAGATTTTGCATCCTGGACTAATTCCTAAGATCTGGGAACTCTTGCAAATTACAAGAAGCCAAACTGAGATCTTGAAGCTGAGGGAAACTGAAATTGCTGTTATCCATGAGAATTGATAAGTTGTTGTAAGAAAGAGCTAGTTGTGTTAGGCTGGAAAGCCCATTTATCTTTTCTAGTTGCAAGGAGCCATTGAAATAATTATAAGAAAGGGAGAGCACAGTGATCCTTTCAAGTTCAAAGAAAGAATTTGGAATTGGGCCTTCAAGTTGGTTACTAGTCAAATCAAGCGTGTCCAACCTAGAGGCAGATGCATTGGGGAATTCTCTGATTATACCATTGAACTCATTATATTGAAGTCCAAGGTACTCCAAGGATGGGAGAGTAAACAGAGATGATGGAATTTCTCCTCCTAGAAAGTTGAAACCTATATAAATTTGAGAAAGATTAGGGAGACCTTCAAATGGTGGAATTGAACCACTGAGTTTGTTGGATGAGAAGTCCACATAAACCAGTTTTGTGAGGTTTACCATCGTGGATGGAATTGGTCCACTGAACTTGGAATATGACAAATCTATCTTGGACAAATTTCTCAAGAAACCAATGGAATCAGGTAGTGTACCCAAAAATTTTGTTTGACTCAACTCTAGTATCCTTAGCGATCCATTCATAGGAAGCTCTGGGATGATGCCATTGATGAAAACATTATACGACAAGTCTAGAATCTGCAGTGTTGGTACCTGGAGGATCTTCTGTGGGAAAGTTCCCTGCAGATTGCATGAGCTGAGACTTAACTCCGTCAAATTTTTGAAATCTGCAAAGAAGTCTGGAACAGAGGCGGACAGATTGTTGCTGACAAGATTAATCACTGACAGTGAACCAAGTTGTGAAAGGGCAGCATCGATAAGACCTGAAAGATTACAGGAAGACAAGCTCAACGCCCTTAGATTAGACAAAGAAGATAGAGCCTTGCACCAGACTCTTCCAGGAGCTGAAATTTTGACACCATCAAGGTACAACTCTGCAAGCTTTGTGAGATTCCGGAGCACGTCAAGATTTTGATTTTCAAATTTCATGTTCAACAGTGTAATCTCCCTAAGATTTTGATCCCTAAGATTTTGATCATGGTACACCTGCGAAGAGAGGTCAAGAGTAACCAGCCTCCTCAGATTTCCCAAATCCCTACTAATTTCCCCCACCAAATCCAGCAGATGACAAATTCAGATATGCCAGATTAGTGAGTTGATACAACCTACTGGGAATGGTGGAGCCGTTGAAGTTGTTGTAGGCCAAGTTCAAGATTTCTAGGTACTGTAAATCAAATAGACCACCCCAGTTTGCAATTTCACCCGAAAGTGCTTGATCGTCGAGTTCCAGCTTGATCACATGACCGGAGCTGTCACAGGCCACCCCATCCCAAAGACAACAATCTATGCCATCTTTCCACCCCACCAACTTGAACGAATTTGTCGATGCAGTTGTGAGATTGTTTTTCAGTGCCAGCAACAACGACTTCTGATCCTCAAGGCATTGGCCCGAGACACCATTTTTACTGAAAAAGAAAAGGATCAAGAAAAGGCAAGAAAGGAGTATAATCTGTTGATCGTATATTGAAAACAAACATGTCGGAAGTATGCAAACAATTTAACATCAGTAACAAATTTGGAATATTACTAATGAACAATTTAACATCAGTAACAATAATGAAATATTGCTAATGAATAATCAAATATTACTAATTATTCACACGTACAATTAATAATCACGTTTCAAGCAATCACATATATCACATATTGATGGAGTCACGAGTACACTCGCTGTCCTTGAAACGAATGAGTCCCGTCGTGGACATCGTTCCCTAGGATAAAACCATCGAAGGTAATTTAACAAGTAAAATTACCTCGGAGTCACACAAAGCCCGAAGGACTATCACCGACAAAGACAGAATAAGAAGATAAGACTCAAGTTTAGAAGTAGGGAGGAACTTGAGAATGGTGCGAGTTTTCTGTCTGACATAAAGGCTCTATTTATAGACGTCTAAGAAACCTATGGGAAGATACGTGAAAGATCTGATTCCCGTAATCAGAGAAAATATTCTCTAACCAACAGATTCTGAGAAAATATTCTCTAACCAACAGATTCTGGAAAGATAAGAATATAATATTCCTTATCATGATTAACCGCGTATCAAATCTCAGATATTCCACACGTGATTCTTAGAATATTTCTTACGCAGTTTGGGCTTTCTGGAGACTTCCACACAATCCAAACGCATTTTAGACAGTCAAAAAATCACAGAATACTTAGTACGTGTGAATCAATTTCCGCCTAAGTTTCCATTCTCAGAGGGACTCTTTGAGCATCCATATCTCATTCACCCTTTATCCGTTTTGAGAGTTTAAACAGTCGATTTATAGTACTCGCAGAGGAGAATCCAAAAACGACGCCCACTGACTCTAATTCAGTTCGAGCCCAACTCAAAAACGAAGCCCAAAAGTTGACGAAATTCAACTTGTTTTACAATCATTTTCCAACATAATCTTCATGGCTTGCAGTTTGTTGCAAAGTTAGGCTTGCAGTTTGTTGCAGTATGTGCAAAGTTATATATAGTGGCTAAGTATGAGGCTGCCAGAATGGACTGGGGGTCCGTCTGTTACTTTATGTCTCTGTATTATCATGGTGATTCAGTTGTTTCCCACTAAAGAGTCCAAGTAAACGCTGGATGGCCGTGACCCAGGGTGAGGATCAAAGTCATGTCTTTCTCTTGATTTTGCTTTTTCGTTTTTGTTTAGTGGTCTCAAATAATGGTACTCTGACGTGTCTTAGTAATTTTGAAAGTAAGAAATCTGTGCAAGTGGTAGTTGAGGAAGATTTTGCAAGATAAATTGGCAGAAGAAAGGATTAGTGTGTTGGCGGGAGCAAATGCTCGCTGTTTTCAGTAGGAAACATTTACAGTTACAACGAAAAGGATTCTGCATTTACTGTAGATTCATCTTTCTTTTACAGTATTTTTTTTGCAGGAAATCAATTCACGAGAACTTGAAGATTAGGCCAGCTGAAGCGGGGACGTCGGGATGATGGCATGCATTCAATGGTGAATTTTGTTGTGGTCAAGGTATACCTCCAGCTCCTTGCACTTATTCAGAGATTTGGGAACCTTTCATCCTAACAGATTTGGAAAAATGTCCGTATGCTCCTATTTAGCTTGCTCCTATGCAAGTTCAGTAGTAGCTCACTTGGATTACTTTAATAAAACGGGGATGTCGCCAACAATGCTGTTTCTTGACAGTATGAAGGACATGGCGAACGTGAGGAAGTTAGCAAATGCAGACCCACTTCTACTGGTTTGAACTGAGGAACCCGAAAAAGCTTCAGGCAAAGTACCTCCGCTCATTAAATTCAACCGTGTTTCTACTGAATGAATCCAAGAGTGGATTCGAAGCATACTTATTTTAAGAGCCATTTTTCTGCTACCTCTTCGCCAGTGTGATTCTTATACTGTACCATGTGTAATGTATGCATGTACAGTGCTTATTTCATAACTAGTATGTGTGCACACAATATTTATTTAGTGAGAGTAAGTCCCCTGACGGGTAGCCTGTCAATAGCTACTAATTTTTTACCTTATAAACTGCATTCGTTAAATTACATACTAAATTTAGAAATTTAGATTTTTTTTCTAATATTTTATTTTTTTATATTTTCACATTTAAATACATATTATTACTTGTTTTGACTTTTAAAATACAATATTCAATTTTTTTCAAAAATTACAACATTTATGGTAAAAACAACTTTGAACTGTTTATTAACTTATGAAAATACTGCATTTCCTGAGATTTCCTCGTGGCAAAATCTTGAGAAAGATCGTCATTTTATTGGCTTACGGAAAGACGGGGTTTAACTAGAATAATAATAGGTAAAAGATCTTTGTTACAATATTAAAATTTTATCAAGTAACGTGTAATAAAATTTATAACCAGATTGATACAACTCAAAAATTTTATCTTCATTTCTTCTAATTCGCACTTTAAACTTTGGTCTTCCCATGAATATGGAAATACCGTCTTTCAAGAGACGGACTCTTTTCTCATATTTAAATTATGATTATGCACACAACGCAAACATAAATTAGAACTTAGCATAGTCCTCCCTAGCGCCTAGAGCAAGAGTAAGCTACTTCACTGGAAAAAAAGAAATACGCGGATTTTGACTTAAATTCCTTAACTCCTTGATATTCAATCAAATCTTTCTTTTTGGCAATTGACTGCATTTCGTTACAAAACATGTTGTGCGGAATGGAGAAAGAACAGAAAATATGAACGAAAATAACAAGATACAAGATTTACGTGGTTCACCAAATTTGGCTACATCCACGGGAGACGGATTCACTAAGTACAGAACAGAATTATTGTTTACAGAGAAAAGAGAGACACTTTATATGCTGTCTCCACTAAACCCTAACAAACTGGGCCAAAACGCAATTCGGCCCAAATCAATACCGTTCGACCGGGGGCGTCTGCCGCCCCCCGGACCCCCAAGCCAGGGTCGCAGAAGCGGCTATTACAGTATTCAAGGCATACCAACAAAACATAATAC
The DNA here is from genome assembly GCA_037428765.1 of Rubia yunnanensis. NCBI lineage: Eukaryota > Viridiplantae > Streptophyta > Magnoliopsida > Gentianales > Rubiaceae > Rubia > Rubia yunnanensis. The sequence continues at coordinate 114,645,576 of CM075066.1, read as the reverse complement.
ACATTTTTACAATATGAAATGCACAAAATATCCCTGGGGGCTCATAGTAGGCTAGCAGCACAGGAATACCATACAATTTGTCGCATCAGTGTACTTCTCCATTTTACTCATACAACAATTTAATTATGTAATTACAAAATAATAAGTCACGACTAAATAAATGGTTAAATTGTAACTTAAAAAAATGACAGGGGGAAAACATGTCTTTTGAAAAAGTTTAATTCTAAGGCAAAGTCAATACCGTCTTTTCATACGCTTATGAAAAAATGGGGTTTAATTAGAATAATAAAAGGTAAAAGATCTTAGTTGCAATATTAAAAATTTATTATACAACGTATAGGACAATAGAAGTTATGAATGTTATAACCCAATTCATGCAACTCAAAAATTTTATCTTTATTTCTTCTAATTTGTACTTTAAACATTAATTTTTCATTATTTATGGAAAGACAGTCTTTCTAGAGACGACTCTGATTCTAAACTCATTTAAATAACTTTTTATTTAATAAATTTAAGCCCAAAAGCAATTGGATTGAGTTGTGTGAGATTGATGGATATTAGTGTAAAATTTGCAATGTGAAGGACCAAACGGAAAACTGATTCTAACTACACTACAGGGACCATCGGCATAATTAACCAATGGTTAAGCATTATGGATTCATGGATTTAGATTGAAAGCAGGCCAAGCCCAAATACGCAGAGTTGAACCGAGTATATGGCGCCAAGCAAATGGCGCTTCCTATTCATTTTGGTTGCTTATGGCCTTTCCGATTCGCCTCTGAGATTACGAAAAGTGAGTTTCTGCTCGATTTCCGGTTCCGCTCTTGAAGGTACGCAGTACGCTGCTTTATTTTCTTCAGCATTTCAAATTTTTGCGGCTCTCGATTTTTTTCTGATGTTCAATTGTTCGAGAATATTGTGCAACAAAGATGAAATATACTGTATAATTTAAACTTTATCTCGTATATTGTGTTGGAACTTCTGTCTCCGCTGATTGAAATATTGCCATCACTGTGTGTCTTTGTAGTGTTTGTAGGTGATGTCCTTAGAAGTTTGGGTGCATTTGAAGTGTTTGGCAAAATGCCTCTATGATGATGAGCTGGAAAAAAGTGATTTACATGACTTGCTTCATTTTAGCCCATACATTGCTGTCTTGTTGAATGAGTCTGTTCTGTGCCTTTTTTGGGGAGTACTAATTAACTATAGACATAGTTCTTTAACATATCGTGGTTGGGTTAGGAGGAACTAGTGAGTTACTATGGATATGTACAGAAATGGTTTGATATATTCTGGTAGGGTACGAAGCTGAGTGTTTTTGTTTTTCTTCACTTAATAGAGAGTTGAACCAATAAAAAATTAGTATTATAATATTATCTGGAAGTAGCGGCAAACAACAATACTACAGATTTTCTACCCATCTTATTCTTTTACTTTTCACACATTCTTATTCAATTTGACTGTTCAATGTTTACCTTTGAATGGGGCTGGCAGCATCCCATTATAGCATTATGAGTTGAAAGTAGAAAAGCTGCTGAGCAATTGCAATATTGTTAATTTGATATTGCTCCCCCCACTTGCGAAATTGGAAAAAAAATGAAGATGTATACCTGTATTTCTGATTAGTGGACATCAATTAATTGACTTTGACTTAAATAGTTTAGAGGATTAATAGAGAAGTAATTAGATTAGACTCTGGTAGTGAAACCCATTGCTAGTAAAATAAGTGGACGTACTGCGAATGTTGACTCATTGCTTACATGATTACATAGAGTTTGTGCAAACTGGTGGGGACAATTGATCTTGAGAAAGAAATGAAAGGGAGTGAATTAGAGCTTTGTAACTTGTTGTGCTAATGTTTGTTTGTAGAAATTTATTTGACCTCCTTTTTCTGGTGAGTTCTTATTGGTCAACTTATTTGGGAGTGTTTTTCAAAATATATTGAACCCAAAGTTTGGTTTTGCCTTCTAAATAGTGCTAGATTGATCTGAATTCAGTTTTAGTTTACTACTTCCCTTCACTTATGTGCTCAAAGAATTGCAGAAAAAGTAAGCAAGAGAACTAGAGAAGTAAATATTAAGGTTAACTTAAGAAATAAGATGATGAAGTTTATTATTAATGATCTCAGTCTGATACATAAACCAAAACTCTAGGAGCAACAACATCACAGTGTGAATCCAAACACCCGAACTTCCTTGAAGAGGATTCGACATGCTAAATAAATCCCCAATCCTACTCCGAAACCCAAAGCAGCGAATATCATGGTACCGGAATCGAATGCCAAGTTGATATTGCCAGCAGGTGGTGAGTCTGGTGGAGGTTGAGGTATTAGTGCATCATCACCTTTGCAACTTGTATTTAAAGGAACCCCGCATAATCTCATGTTTCCCTTGAAGGTCCTTCCAGAAAGCTGATTGTAGGATAGGTTCAAGAATGAGAGAAACGTAAGATCTGCAAGCTCTGCTGGTATTGATCCAGTGAGCTGGTTGCTTGAGAGATCCAGTGACTCGAGCTGCGTCAAGTTTCTCACTGAAGAAGGGACTTCACCACTCAGACCGTTGTGTAATAAATTCAGTGAATAAAGTGCCCTCAACTGCCCTATTGTATCTGGTATCCTCCCTTCGAAATTGTTGCTCGAGAGATCAATGGATGCAAATATCGTTAGACTCTTCACAAGCTCCAGCTCTAGCCCTTTGAAGTTTACTGTCAGTTTGTCTAGATAGTTAAATTCAGGGAGTCCCAAATTTCTGGTTCTAAGATGCCCATTTTCTTCAAGTCTCAACATTCCTCGCCAATTAGAGATGCTTCCTGAGGATAGAGTGCCACTGAAATTGTTCCGAGCAACATCAATAATCTGAACACTTCGCCAGCTGTTATTGTCGAAGGAACAAATGAGATTTCCACGGAACATGTTTGCTTGCAAAACTAGCACATGCAAGCTAGTTGAGTTCTTCAACATGCAAGGAAAGGTATCTTCAACTTTGTTATCTCCAATGTTCAGAACTTCGAGTGATGTGCAGTTGACTAGGGATCCTGGGATCCGTCCTCCTAGACCATTTCTGCTAAGGTCTAATGTTTTGAGACCACAATAGGTCGGAAAAAGGTCTGGAATGGTGCCACTTAGGTTGTTTGTGCCTAGAAGCAGCACCTCGAGGCTCCTCATGCTATGAAATAGACAATCTGGTATTCTGCCCGTGAATGAGTTGCTGGAGAGATCGAGAAATCGGAGATCGCTTGCATCACAAATGGATTCTGGGATGGCTCCACTGAGACTATTACTTGAAAGAGAGAGGAATTTTAGCAGGAAGATTGAGCTACTGGCATCAAAAGAAATGGAGTTGCTGAAGTTATTGATTGAGTAATCAACATACTCAGCTGTTGCTGGTGGAATTGGAAAGTTGCCTTGGAGTAAGTTAGAGTGTAAATCAAGCACCCAGAGATTACCAACTGTGTAGCTATTCTCCAGACCCACTAGGTGGTTCTCAGAAAGATTCAACTGGATAAGACTTCCCTCACCAATTTCCCAGATCCATTTCGGTATTAGTCCTACAAGTTGGTTTTCTGAAAGGTCTAGATATGTCATCCTGGACTGATTCCTAAGATCTGGGAACTCTTGCAAATTACAAGAAGCCAAACTAAGAACTTGAAGCTGAGGGAAACGGGAATTACAGCTTTCCACGAGAATGGATAAGTTGTTATAGGAAAGATCTAGTTGTACTAGGCTGGAAAGCCCATTTATCTTTTCTAGTTGCAAGGAGCCATTGAAACTATTATGAGCAAGGGAGAGCACAGTAAGCCCTTCAAGTTCAAAGAAAGAATATGGAATTGAGCCTTCAAGGATTCCTAGAGGCAGATGCATTGGGGAATTCTCTGATTTTACCATTGAACTCATTATTTGAAAGTTGAAGGTACTCCAAGGATGGGAGAGTAAACAGAGATGATGGAATTTCTCCTCCTAGAAAGTTAAAACCCAAATCAACACGAGAAACATTAGCGAGGCCTGCAAAGTGATTGGAAGGAATGGTGCCTGTTAGAACATTCTGAGAGAAATCCACGTGGTTGAGGTTTTTGGACTTCTGAAATGGCGGGATTGAACCTCTGAATTTGTTGAATGAAAAGTCCACATAAACCTGATCCGTGAGGTTTGCCATTGTGGATGGAATTGGTCCACTGAAATTGGAATGTGACAAATCTATCTTGGACAAATTTCTTAAGAAACCAATGGAATCAGGCAGTGAGCCTGAAAATTTGGTAAAGCTAAGGTCTATTGTCCCAAGTGACCCATTTTCAGTAAGCTCTGGGACTATGCCGTAGGTGAATTTATTACTTGACAAGTCTAGTACCTGCAATGTTGGTACCTGGAGGATCCTCTGTGGGAAAGTTCCATGCAGATTGCATGAGCTGAGACTTAACTCCGTCAAATTTGTGAAATCTGCAATGAAGTCAGGTACAGAGGTGAATAGATTGTTGTTGGCAAGATCGATCACTGACAGTGAACTGAGTTTTGAAATGGCAGCGTCAATAGGACCTGATAGATGACAAGCAGACAAGCTCAACACCCTTAGATTAGACAAAGAAGATAGAGCGTTGCACCACACACTTCCAGGAGCTGAAATAATGACACCATCAAGGTACAATTCTGCAAGCTCTGTGAGATTCTGGAATAGCTCGTTAATATTTTGATTTTCAAATTTCATGTGCTCATCGGTAGAGAGGTCAAGAGTAACCAGCCTCCTCAGGTATCCCAAATCCCTACTAATTTCACCACCAAAACCAGCATATGACAACTTCAGATAAGTCAAATTTGTGAGTTGATATAACCTACTGGGAATGGTCGAGCCGTAGAAGTTGTTGTAGGCCAAGCTCAAGCTTTCCAGGTACTGCAAATCAAATAGACTACTCGAGTTTGCAATTTTATCTGAAAGCATTTGTTTGTCGAGTTCCAGCTTGATCACATGACCGGAGCTGTTGCAGGCCACCCCATCCCAACGGCAGCAGTCGACGCCTTCTTTCCACCCCAAAAGCTTGGTCGAATTTGTCCATGCAGATGTGAGATCTTTTTTCAGTGTCATTAACAACAACTTCTGATCCTTAAGGCACTGGCCTGAGACCACAACAACACCATTATTACTGAAAAAGAATAGGATCAAGAAAAGCCAAGAGAGGAGTATAATCTTCATGGCTTTCAGTTTGTGGCAAAGTTAGGTTGCTTAAAATGGCCAAGTATGAAGCTTCCAGAATGGACTGGGGGTCTGTCTGTATCACTTTATGTATCTGTACTATCATGGCGATGCAGATGTTTCTCACTAAAGACTCCAAGTAAACCCTGGAATAAGGAATACCTGTTTCTATTGGCCGTGACTTTTGAGGATCAAAGTCATGTCTTTCTGTTTCTCTTGATTTTTCTTTTTCGTTTTGGTTTTGTAGTTTCAAATAATGGTACTCTGTAAGTCTGTTACTACTACTAATTTTGACTCAATAATGACAAATAGCTAAAAGTAAGAAATTGGTACAAGTGGTAATTGATGAAATTTTGAAAGAAAGAAATGCTCATTGTTTTCAATAGGCAATGTTAGCTGTTACAATGAAAAAGCTTCTGCATTTATTGTATGTTCATCTTTCTTTTACAATTATTTTTTGCAGGAAATAAATTCACAAAGATTAGACCAGCTGAAGCGGGGATGTCGGGATGATGGCAGGCATTCAATGGTGAATTTTGTTGTGGTCAAGGTTCAATACCTTCAATTCCTTGCACTTATCCAGGGATTTGGGAACCTTTCCTTCTAACAGATTGAAGCTCAGATCCAATGTCTGTAGGGTGCAGCCCTCCGGAAATATGTCTGGTATGATCCCGCTTAGCTTGTTCCCATGCAAGTTCAGTAGCTCAAGAGTTTTGGACTTCTCAATGAGACATGAAGGTATTGAGCCACTCAAACTATTATCAGAGAGGTCAAGTGTTTTAAGAACACTTGGATTACATAATGAAACCGGGATGTCACCAACAATGCTGTTTCTTGATAGTTTGAAGGACATGGCGGATGTGAGATGGTCGCCAATGTCAGCTGGGATTGGGGAGGTGAATTTGTTGTCGGAGAAGTCAATAAAGACACCTGATCTTGGCGGCAAAGGGAACGCTCCTGAAAGCTTGTTTGAATGCAAATCAAGGAACTGATGAGTTTGAAAATGGTAAGGCTCTTGTAGCTTGGTGAACTGATTATAAGAAAGGTTTACAAAAGGGAGATAACCAGCATGGAGATTCCACAAATAGTTTGGTATTTCGCCGGTTATTTGGTTTTCGGAAAGATCTATCATGTTCAACCTGGTTTGATTTCTTAGAGATGGGAACTTCTTGATCTGGCATGATGACAACATCAAACTATTGAGTTGGGGAAGTGAAGCAAATGCAGACTCACTTCCACTTGTTTGAACTGACAACATCTCTGGGTGTAAATCAAGCACCCAGAGATTACCAACTGTGTAGCTATTCTCCAGACCCACTAGGTGGTTCTCAGAAAGATTCAACTGGATAAGACTTCCCTCACCAATTTCCCAGATCCATTTCGGTATTAGTCCTACAAGTTGGTTTTCTGAAAGGTCTAGATATGTCATCCTGGACTGATTCCTAAGATCTGGGAACTCTTGCAAATTACAAGAAGCCAAACTGAGAACTTGAAGCTGAGGGAAACGGGAATTACAGCTTTCCACGAGAATGGATAAGTTGTTATAGGAAAGATCTAGTTGTACTAGGCTGGAAAGCCCATTTATCTTTTCTAGTTGCAAGGAGCCATTGAAACTATTATGAGCAAGGGAGAGCACAGTAAGCCCTTCAAGTTCAAAGAAAGAATATGGAATTGAGCCTTCAAGTCGGTTACCACTCAAATCAAGCGTGTCCAGCCTAGAGGCAGATGCATTGGGGAATTCTCTGATTTTACCATTGAACTCATTATTTGAAAGTTGAAGGTACTCCAAGGATGGGAGAGTAAACAGAGATGATGGAATTTCTCCTCCTAGAAAGTTAAAACCCAAATCAACACGAGAAACATTAGCGAGGCCTGCAAAGTGATTGGAAGGAATGGTGCCTGTTAGAACATTCTGAGAGAAATCCACGTGGTTGAGGTTTTTGGACTTCTGAAATGGCGGGATTGAACCTCTGAATTTGTTGAATGAAAAGTCCACATAAACCTGATCCGTGAGGTTTGCCATTGTGGATGGAATTGGTCCACTGAAATTGGAATGTGACAAATCTATCTTGGACAAATTTCTTAAGAAACCAATGGAATCAGGCAGTGAGCCTGAAAATTTGGTAAAGCTAAGGTCTATTGTCCCAAGTGACCCATTTTCAGTAAGCTCTGGGACTATGCCGTAGGTGAATTTATTACTTGACAAGTCTAGTACCTGCAATGTTGGTACCTGGAGGATCCTCTGTGGGAAAGTTCCATGCAGATTGCATGAGCTGAGACTTAACTCCGTCAAATTTGTGAAATCTGCAATGAAGTCAGGTACAGAGGTGAATAGATTGTTGTTGGCAAGATCGATCACTGACAGTGAACTGAGTTTTGAAATGGCAGCGTCAATAGGACCTGATAGATGACAAGCAGACAAGCTCAACACCCTTAGATTAGACAAAGAAGATAGAGCGTTGCACCACACACTTCCAGGAGCTGAAATAATGACACCATCAAGGTACAATTCTGCAAGCTCTGTGAGATTCTGGAATAGCTCGTTAATATTTTGATTTTCAAATTTCATGTGCTCATCGGTAGAGAGGTCAAGAGTAACCAGCCTCCTCAGGTATCCCAAATCCCTACTAATTTCACCACCAAAACCAGCATATGACAACTTCAGATAAGTCAAATTTGTGAGTTGATATAACCTACTGGGAATGGTCGAGCCGTAGAAGTTGTTGTAGGCCAAGTTCAAGCTTTCCAGGCACTGCAAATCAAATAGACTACTCGAGTTTGCAATTTTATCTGAAAGCATTTGTTTGTCGAGTTCCAGCTTGATCACATGACCGGAGCTGTTGCAGGCCACCCCATCCCAACGGCAGCAGTCGACGCCTTCTTTCCACCCCAAAAGCTTGGTCGAATTTGTCCATGCAGATGTGAGATCTTTTTTCAGTGTCATTAACAACAACTTCTGATCCTTAAGGCACTGGCCTGAGACCACAACAACACCATTATTACTGAAAAAGAATAGGATCAAGAAAAGCCAAGAGAGGAGTATAATCTTCATGGCTTTCAGTTTGTGGCAAAGTTAGGTTGCTTAAAATGGCCAAGTATGAAGCTTCCAGAATGGACTGGGGGTCTGTCTGTATCACTTTATGTATCTGTACTATCATGGCGATGCAGATGTTTCTCACTAAAGACTCCAAGTAAACCCTGGAATAAGGAATACCTGTTTCTATTGGCCGTGACTTTTGAGGATCAAAGTCATGTCTTTCTGTTTCTCTTGATTTTTCTTTTTCGTTTTGGTTTTGTAGTTTCAAATAATGGTACTCTGTAAGTCTGTTACTACTACTAATTTTGACTCAATAATGACAAATAGCTAAAAGTAAGAAATTGGTACAAGTGGTAATTGATGAAATTTTGAAAGAAAGAAATGCTCATTGTTTTCAATAGGCAATGTTAGCTGTTACAATGAAAAAGCTTCTGCATTTATTGTATGTTCATCTTTCTTTTACAATTATTTTTTGCAGGAAATAAATTCACAAAGATTAGACCAGCTGAAGCGGGGATGTCGGGATGATGGCAGGCATTCAATGGTGAATTTTGTTGTGGTCAAGGTTCAATACCTTCAATTCCTTGCACTTATCCAGGGATTTGGGAACCTTTCCTTCTAACAGATTGAAGCTCAGATCCAATGTCTGTAGGGTGCAGCCCTCCGGAAATATGTCTGGTATGATCCCGCTTAGCTTGTTCCCATGCAAGTTCAGTAGCTCAAGAGTTTTGGACTTCTCAATGAGACATGAAGGTATTGAGCCACTCAAACTATTATCAGAGAGGTCAAGTGTTTTAAGAACACTTGGATTACATAATGAAACCGGGATGTCACCAACAATGCTGTTTCTTGATAGTTTGAAGGACATGGCGGATGTGAGATGGTCGCCAATGTCAGCTGGGATTGGGGAGGTGAATTTGTTGTCGGAGAAGTCAATAAAGACACCTGATCTTGGCGGCAAAGGGAACGCTCCTGAAAGCTTGTTTGAATGCAAATCAAGGAACTGATGAGTTTGAAAATGGTAAGGCTCTTGTAGCTTGGTGAACTGATTATAAGAAAGGTTTACAAAAGGGAGATAACCAGCATGGAGATTCCACAAATAGTTTGGTATTTCGCCGGTTATTTGGTTTTCGGAAAGATCTATCATGTTCAACCTGGTTTGATTTCTTAGAGATGGGAACTTCTTGATCTGGCATGATGACAACATCAAACTATTGAGTTGGGGAAGTGAAGCAAATGCAGACTCACTTCCACTTGTTTGAACTGACAACATCTCTGGGTGTAAATCAAGCACCCAGAGATTACCAACTGTGTAGCTATTCTCCAGACCCACTAGGTGGTTCTCAGAAAGATTCAACTGGATAAGACTTCCCTCACCAATTTCCCAGATCCATTTCGGTATTAGTCCTACAAGTTGGTTTTCTGAAAGGTCTAGATATGTCATCCTGGACTGATTCCTAAGATCTGGGAACTCTTGCAAATTACAAGAAGCCAAACTGAGAACTTGAAGCTGAGGGAAACGGGAATTACAGCTTTCCACGAGAATGGATAAGTTGTTATAGGAAAGATCTAGTTGTACTAGGCTGGAAAGCCCATTTATCTTTTCTAGTTGCAAGGAGCCATTGAAACTATTATGAGCAAGGGAGAGCACAGTAAGCCCTTCAAGTTCAAAGAAAGAATATGGAATTGAGCCTTCAAGTCGGTTACCACTCAAATCAAGCGTGTCCAGCCTAGAGGCAGATGCATTGGGGAATTCTCTGATTTTACCATTGAACTCATTATTTGAAAGTTGAAGGTACTCCAAGGATGGGAGAGTAAACAGAGATGATGGAATTTCTCCTCCTAGAAAGTTAAAACCCAAATCAACACGAGAAACATTAGCGAGGCCTGCAAAGTGATTGGAAGGAATGGTGCCTGTTAGAACATTCTGAGAGAAATCCACGTGGTTGAGGTTTTTGGACTTCTGAAATGGCGGGATTGAACCTCTGAATTTGTTGAATGAAAAGTCCACATAAACCTGATCCGTGAGGTTTGCCATTGTGGATGGAATTGGTCCACTGAAATTGGAATGTGACAAATCTATCTTGGACAAATTTCTTAAGAAACCAATGGAATCAGGCAGTGAGCCTGAAAATTTGGTAAAGCTAAGGTCTATTGTCCCAAGTGACCCATTTTCAGTAAGCTCTGGGACTATGCCGTAGGTGAATTTATTACTTGACAAGTCTAGTACCTGCAATGTTGGTACCTGGAGGATCCTCTGTGGGAAAGTTCCATGCAGATTGCATGAGCTGAGACTTAACTCCGTCAAATTTGTGAAATCTGCAATGAAGTCAGGTACAGAGGTGAATAGATTGTTGTTGGCAAGATCGATCACTGACAGTGAACTGAGTTTTGAAATGGCAGCGTCAATAGGACCTGATAGATGACAAGCAGACAAGCTCAACACCCTTAGATTAGACAAAGAAGATAGAGCGTTGCACCACACACTTCCAGGAGCTGAAATAATGACACCATCAAGGTACAATTCTGCAAGCTCTGTGAGATTCTGGAATAGCTCGTTAATATTTTGATTTTCAAATTTCATGTGCTCATCGGTAGAGAGGTCAAGAGTAACCAGCCTCCTCAGGTATCCCAAATCCCTACTAATTTCACCACCAAAACCAGCATATGACAACTTCAGATAAGTCAAATTTGTGAGTTGATATAACCTACTGGGAATGGTCGAGCCGTAGAAGTTGTTGTAGGCCAAGTTCAAGCTTTCCAGGCACTGCAAATCAAATAGACTACTCGAGTTTGCAATTTTATCTGAAAGCATTTGTTTGTCGAGTTCCAGCTTGATCACATGACCGGAGCTGTTGCAGGCCACCCCATCCCAACGGCAGCAGTCGACGCCTTCTTTCCACCCCAAAAGCTTGGTCGAATTTGTCCATGCAGATGTGAGATCTTTTTTCAGTGTCATTAACAACAACTTCTGATCCTTAAGGCACTGGCCTGAGACCACAACAACACCATTATTACTGAAAAAGAATAGGATCAAGAAAAGCCAAGAGAGGAGTATAATCTTCATGGCTTTCAGTTTGTGGCAAAGTTAGGTTGCTTAAAATGGCCAAGTATGAAGCTTCCAGAATGGACTGGGGGTCTGTCTGTATCACTTTATGTATCTGTACTATCATGGCGATGCAGATGTTTCTCACTAAAGACTCCAAGTAAACCCTGGAATAAGGAATACCTGTTTCTATTGGCCGTGACTTTTGAGGATCAAAGTCATGTCTTTCTGTTTCTCTTGATTTTTCTTTTTCGTTTTGGTTTTGTAGTTTCAAATAATGGTACTCTGTAAGTCTGTTACTACTACTAATTTTGACTCAATAATGACAAATAGCTAAAAGTAAGAAATTGGTACAAGTGGTAATTGATGAAATTTTGAAAGAAAGAAATGCTCATTGTTTTCAATAGGCAATGTTAGCTGTTACAATGAAAAAGCTTCTGCATTTATTGTATGTTCATCTTTCTTTTACAATTATTTTTTGCAGGAAATAAATTCACAAAGATTAGACCAGCTGAAGCGGGGATGTCGGGATGATGGCAGGCATTCAATGGTGAATTTTGTTGTGGTCAAGGTTCAATACCTTCAATTCCTTGCACTTATCCAGGGATTTGGGAACCTTTCCTTCTAACAGATTGAAGCTCAGATCCAATGTCTGTAGGGTGCAGCCCTCCGGAAATATGTCTGGTATGATCCCGCTTAGCTTGTTCCCATGCAAGTTCAGTAGCTCAAGAGTTTTGGACTTCTCAATGAGACATGAAGGTATTGAGCCACTCAAACTATTATCAGAGAGGTCAAGTGTTTTAAGAACACTTGGATTACATAATGAAACCGGGATGTCACCAACAATGCTGTTTCTTGATAGTTTGAAGGACATGGCGGATGTGAGATGGTCGCCAATGTCAGCTGGGATTGGGGAGGTGAATTTGTTGTCGGAGAAGTCAATAAAGACACCTGATCTTGGCGGCAAAGGGAACGCTCCTGAAAGCTTGTTTGAATGCAAATCAAGGAACTGATGAGTTTGAAAATGGTAAGGCTCTTGTAGCTTGGTGAACTGATTATAAGAAAGGTTTACAAAAGGGAGATAACCAGCATGGAGATTCCACAAATAGTTTGGTATTTCGCCGGTTATTTGGTTTTCGGAAAGATCTATCATGTTCAACCTGGTTTGATTTCTTAGAGATGGGAACTTCTTGATCTGGCATGATGACAACATCAAACTATTGAGTTGGGGAAGTGAAGCAAATGCAGACTCACTTCCACTTGTTTGAACTGACAACATCTCTGGGTGTAAATCAAGCACCCAGAGATTACCAACTGTGTAGCTATTCTCCAGACCCACTAGGTGGTTCTCAGAAAGATTCAACTGGATAAGACTTCCCTCACCAATTTCCCAGATCCATTTCGGTATTAGTCCTACAAGTTGGTTTTCTGAAAGGTCTAGATATGTCATCCTGGACTGATTCCTAAGATCTGGGAACTCTTGCAAATTACAAGAAGCCAAACTGAGAACTTGAAGCTGAGGGAAACGGGAATTACAGCTTTCCACGAGAATGGATAAGTTGTTATAGGAAAGATCTAGTTGTACTAGGCTGGAAAGCCCATTTATCTTTTCTAGTTGCAAGGAGCCATTGAAACTATTATGAGCAAGGGAGAGCACAGTAAGCCCTTCAAGTTCAAAGAAAGAATATGGAATTGAGCCTTCAAGTCGGTTACCACTCAAATCAAGCGTGTCCAGCCTAGAGGCAGATGCATTGGGGAATTCTCTGATTTTACCATTGAACTCATTATTTGAAAGTTGAAGGTACTCCAAGGATGGGAGAGTAAACAGAGATGATGGAATTTCTCCTCCTAGAAAGTTAAAACCCAAATCAACACGAGAAACATTAGCGAGGCCTGCAAAGTGATTGGAAGGAATGGTGCCTGTTAGAACATTCTGAGAGAAATCCACGTGGTTGAGGTTTTTGGACTTCTGAAATGGCGGGATTGAACCTCTGAATTTGTTGAATGAAAAGTCCACATAAACCTGATCCGTGAGGTTTGCCATTGTGGATGGAATTGGTCCACTGAAATTGGAATGTGACAAATCTATCTTGGACAAATTTCTTAAGAAACCAATGGAATCAGGCAGTGAGCCTGAAAATTTGGTAAAGCTAAGGTCTATTGTCCCAAGTGACCCATTTTCAGTAAGCTCTGGGACTATGCCGTAGGTGAATTTATTACTTGACAAGTCTAGTACCTGCAATGTTGGTACCTGGAGGATCCTCTGTGGGAAAGTTCCATGCAGATTGCATGAGCTGAGACTTAACTCCGTCAAATTTGTGAAATCTGCAATGAAGTCAGGTACAGAGGTGAATAGATTGTTGTTGGCAAGATCGATCACTGACAGTGAACTGAGTTTTGAAATGGCAGCGTCAATAGGACCTGATAGATGACAAGCAGACAAGCTCAACACCCTTAGATTAGACAAAGAAGATAGAGCGTTGCACCACACACTTCCAGGAGCTGAAATAATGACACCATCAAGGTACAATTCTGCAAGCTCTGTGAGATTCTGGAATAGCTCGTTAATATTTTGATTTTCAAATTTCATGTGCTCATCGGTAGAGAGGTCAAGAGTAACCAGCCTCCTCAGGTATCCCAAATCCCTACTAATTTCACCACCAAAACCAGCATATGACAACTTCAGATAAGTCAAATTTGTGAGTTGATATAACCTACTGGGAATGGTCGAGCCGTAGAAGTTGTTGTAGGCCAAGTTCAAGCTTTCCAGGCACTGCAAATCAAATAGACTACTCGAGTTTGCAATTTTATCTGAAAGCATTTGTTTGTCGAGTTCCAGCTTGATCACATGACCGGAGCTGTTGCAGGCCACCCCATCCCAACGGCAGCAGTCGACGCCTTCTTTCCACCCCAAAAGCTTGGTCGAATTTGTCCATGCAGATGTGAGATCTTTTTTCAGTGTCATTAACAACAACTTCTGATCCTTAAGGCACTGGCCTGAGACCACAACAACACCATTATTACTGAAAAAGAATAGGATCAAGAAAAGCCAAGAGAGGAGTATAATCTTCATGGCTTTCAGTTTGTGGCAAAGTTAGGTTGCTTAAAATGGCCAAGTATGAAGCTTCCAGAATGGACTGGGGGTCTGTCTGTATCACTTTATGTATCTGTACTATCATGGCGATGCAGATGTTTCTCACTAAAGACTCCAAGTAAACCCTGGAATAAGGAATACCTGTTTCTATTGGCCGTGACTTTTGAGGATCAAAGTCATGTCTTTCTGTTTCTCTTGATTTTTCTTTTTCGTTTTGGTTTTGTAGTTTCAAATAATGGTACTCTGTAAGTCTGTTACTACTACTAATTTTGACTCAATAATGACAAATAGCTAAAAGTAAGAAATTGGTACAAGTGGTAATTGATGAAATTTTGAAAGAAAGAAATGCTCATTGTTTTCAATAGGCAATGTTAGCTGTTACAATGAAAAAGCTTCTGCATTTATTGTATGTTCATCTTTCTTTTACAATTATTTTTTGCAGGAAATAAATTCACAAAGATTAGACCAGCTGAAGCGGGGATGTCGGGATGATGGCAGGCATTCAATGGTGAATTTTGTTGTGGTCAAGGTTCAATACCTTCAATTCCTTGCACTTATCCAGGGATTTGGGAACCTTTCCTTCTAACAGATTGAAGCTCAGATCCAATGTCTGTAGGGTGCAGCCCTCCGGAAATATGTCTGGTATGATCCCGCTTAGCTTGTTCCCATGCAAGTTCAGTAGCTCAAGAGTTTTGGACTTCTCAATGAGACATGAAGGTATTGAGCCACTCAAACTATTATCAGAGAGGTCAAGTGTTTTAAGAACACTTGGATTACATAATGAAACCGGGATGTCACCAACAATGCTGTTTCTTGATAGTTTGAAGGACATGGCGGATGTGAGATGGTCGCCAATGTCAGCTGGGATTGGGGAGGTGAATTTGTTGTCGGAGAAGTCAATAAAGACACCTGATCTTGGCGGCAAAGGGAACGCTCCTGAAAGCTTGTTTGAATGCAAATCAAGGAACTGATGAGTTTGAAAATGGTAAGGCTCTTGTAGCTTGGTGAACTGATTATAAGAAAGGTTTACAAAAGGGAGATAACCAGCATGGAGATTCCACAAATAGTTTGGTATTTCGCCGGTTATTTGGTTTTCGGAAAGATCTATCATGTTCAACCTGGTTTGATTTCTTAGAGATGGGAACTTCTTGATCTGGCATGATGACAACATCAAACTATTGAGTTGGGGAAGTGAAGCAAATGCAGACTCACTTCCACTTGTTTGAACTGATAGTTTGTTGTGGGAAAGGTCAATATGATAAAGATTCTTAAGCTCTGCAAATTTGGTCAACTCCACATTGCCTGAAAACTGATTCGAATTCAGTGAGAGGCTGATTAGAGTAGTGATCTTGAACAAGAACTCAGGCAGGGGACCCTGAAGTTTATTCCCACTCAAATCAAGGTCATTCAATGGAGACAGAGGGACACTTTTCACTTCATTGATCTGACCAGAAAATCTGTTGTCTGAGAGAACCAAAAGCTGAAGTTTCGGGAGAGAGAAAAGATATGATGGAATATTCCCAACCAGATTGTTTCCTCGAAGCAGCAAGGAAGAAAGATTTCTGGACAGGCTCAAGACTGGGAGATAACCAGTGAAGTGGTTCAATGACAAGTCAACTGATACGAGGTGGGAAAGTTTAGACATTGAAGATGGGATTGGCCCAGAAAAATTGCACCCCAAAAGTCCCAAACTAGACAACATTGCAAGATTACCTATGGAGTACGGTAAAGTTCCGGCAAATTTCGTGAACCCGAGTTCCAAAGTCTGCAGGGAGGATCCGACGCCATGAGAAAATTCCGGCAAAGAACCAAACAGTTCTCTGTTGTTTGATAGGTCAAGAATCTGGAGAGTTGATATCTGGAAGAGCTCTTTCGGCACCAAGCCGCCGAGCCCGTCGGAGCTGATGTCCAGGCTAATAACTTGGCCCGATTTGTCACAGCTCACGCCGCTCCATGTGCAGCAATCTTTGCCTTCATCCCAGGTGGAAAGCTTGGAGGAAGGTGAAGAGTCATACGTAAGACTCTTTCTCAACTGAACCAAAAGCTCTTTGTGTTTGCTCAGACATTGGCCTGAAGCCAGTGGATTCGATACTACTAGGAATATAAGACACATGCATATTTGAATTGGAAGTCTCATGTTCCTTGCTTTTTTCTGTGATTGTAAACAGAGGATGCCTAGGATTTTATGCTAGAATTGAAAACGCGTACGTTTTTTGGGTGGAGTCAGATTAAGACAGCGCCGCAAGATTGGCGCACAGCTGGTTATGCGATCTGATTTCTTTAATGATTAAACTCATCCATGCTTGTCCACGATCTAGATATGAAATGCTTTGTTTGAATTTTATAATGCTGATTTTTTCTTCCTGCTGTTTAGTTTATTGTGTTAGCTTACTTTTGTTGAAGGCCATTGGTTATTCAATGATTAAACTACATGCAAAAGAAGGGCGTGCTTGAATGTGAACGGTTACCAGAAGCTTCTTAAGGGATGTCGGTGGGTCATGGGTGAGTGGTGGGTGTTGGAGTTCCACCTTGGTTTAGCAACTCTACTTAATACCAGTCGACTGATTTTTAGATGGATGTTCATGACTCAAATATTGCGATAATTGTTGAAAAATGAGATTTAGCGAATGACCTTCAATTGTTAAATAATACTCCCATAGATTCACTAACATTGGCATCCATTGAAATGACACTTGATTTTAGGAGAAGTGTATCTTTTAAAGTTGAAGTGAAAGATTGGTAAGGGTAATGGCTCAGTGAAAAGGTAATGACTTAAAGTGCGTTTGAACATGGCTCACTTGGTAATTTTTTGGAAAAAGAAGAGTTATCATTGTAACAGTTAAATCAAAAAGTGAGAGTTATTCATGTGTATCAAGAGTGAAACAAAATGGAGAAGTTATTTTATGTGGGGGTTTTATATATGAAAAGGTAGAGGCTAACTGAAAATTTATCAAAATGGTATTTTTTTATTGGGGTCGTCTTTAGTTGCTAAAGAGTTGCTAAACGTGGTTGATGATTACATCATGTGAAGTTAGAATCTATACTTCTGGAAAATAAAGAAAAGGGAGGGTAAATTAAGCTGAATTAATTTACTACAAGAATATTCAAATGTGTTCATCTTTTTCACTTTTCTTTCCATGCTGATCGGCCTTTCTGGCCAAGAATTCTAACAACTAATCTATCAAGATGATCAATATACCATTCCCTCCACTTTTTGTTGCAGAAAATTGAGCCATAAATGACTGTTAGGCTCACAGCAAATCCTATTGCAGCACTGATGTAGATATCATCACTCTCAGAAACAAATCCTTCATCGTCCCGTGGTGTCGAATCTTGCAATCCTGGTGGTGGAGAGGGAGAGCTGCAGTTTTTATCCAATGGAAAACCGCATAATCCATCATTCCCTTGGAAACTACTCGCTGCGAATGTATGCATTTGCCCACCTCCGGGTATCCTTCCGGCCAGCTCATTGTAAGCCAAGTTCAAGAATGATAGGAATGTGAGCCCAGAAACCTGTGGAGGAATCTCCCCACTCAGACTATTGAATGAGAGGTCAAGTGCCTCCAGCTGATGCAGGTTACCGATTGCCGAGGGGATTGGACCAGTGAGAGCATTGTGTGAGATGTTTAGAAGATAAAGCCTCTGAAGGTCTCCAATTGTTCCAGGCAGATTCCCCTGGAAATGATTGCTGGAGAAGTCAATAGAGGTGAAGGCGGTTAAGATCTTCTCCAGGTTTGTTTCGCGTCCTTTGAGGAGCACTGAAACTGAGTCCTGATAGTAAATTTCACCGCTGAGAAAAGTCTCATACCGCAAGTGATTGAGCTGGGCTCTGGGACCATCCTCCTCAACTGTAATTGCCTTCAAACTCGAGAAAAGAACTGCTGGTATACTGCCATTGAAGCTGTTTGCAGCAAAATCAAGAATCTGGAGATTTGGCCAGGTATAATTGTTTCCAGGACATGCAATGTTTCCATGGAAGGTGTTGTTACGCAGTACAAGCACGCGCAGATTGGTCAATTTGTTTATCCAGCATGGGAACTCATCATCTATTCTGTTGTTGCCGACGTTCAAGACCTTCAGATTACTGCAGCTGGACAAAGATTCAGGAACCTGTCCTTCGAAGCGATTCCAGCTTAGATCATAAGTCTCTAATTTAGAGCTGGAAGAGCAGTTTCCAGGTGCATGCCCACTGAGGTTGTTCCGTCCCAGATTAAGCACTCCTAGGGCATTGCTAGTTTCCAGGAAACATGTTGGAATGGTTGTGCTTAAGGAATTGTTGGATAAATCAAGTACTTGGAGCAAACTTGCATTGCAGAGGGATTCAGGGATGCTACCCACAACCTTATTATTTGCAACGGAAAAGAACATAGCTCGCGGGAGCCTATTGCCTGTGTCTGGAGGGATTGAAGAATCAAAACCGTTGCTTGAGAAATCCACAAAGCCAAGAGTGGAAGGAAGGATTGGGAGCTGCCCAGTTAGGGCATTCGAATGCAGATCAAGATAACCTAGATTGCGGATACGGTATGGCTCCTGAAAAAAAGTTAGCTGGTTATGAGAAAGATTGAGTAAGCGAAAGTATATGTCTCCGATTTCCCATAACCAGGAGGGAATTCCACCAGCTATTTGGTTATTTGACAGGTCTAACATCACAATCTTTGATTGGTTCTTTAGGAAGGGCAAGTTTCGAATACCACATGAAGCTAACATCAAATAAGCAAATTGAGGAAGCAAAGAAGGTTCGGAATAACTGCGATTCATGTCAACGATCAGCTTGTTGTATGAAAGGTCAAGATCATCCAGCTGAGGAAGTTTTCCAAAATCAGTTAACTCTATAGAACCATTAAATTGGTTCCAAGAAAGATTGATTGTGGTAAGATTCTGCATATCTAACAGAAACCTAGGAATTGGTCCTCCTAAATTATTACTATCCAACTCAATGTTTTTCAGTTTGGAAGGCTTGTTGCTAGCAGCTTCACCAATTTGACCCGAAAATTTGTTGTGGGAAAGTCTCAGGTATTCAAGGGAAGGCATGAAAAACAGGCTTTCAGGTAGGTTTCCTTCCAATGAATTGTTACTCAAGTCCAGAGTCACAAGATTATCAAGAGTTGTACCTAGGAAAAGGGAAATGTTACCTGAAAGCTTGTTCCCTTTAAGTTGAAGGGAAGTAAGCTTCCGCGACAGATTCAAAGATGGAATCGAGCCATTGAACTGATTTTCAGACAAGTCTGCATCAACAAGGTTGGTGAGATTCTCCACTGAACTGGGGATGGGCCCTGAAAATCTGCACTTTCTCAACTGTAACTGAGACAACATCTTGAGATTACCGATGGAGTTTGGCAAGCTTCCTGAGAATTGCGTCCATTGAAGAACCATAACTTGTAGAGATGAATCAGCAGGGAATTCAGGCAGGGTGCCCTGGAGATCTTCATTTTCAGACAAGTTGATAGTTTGAAGAGTTGGTATCCGGAAGATTTTCTCTGGAGTTTTCCCAGAAAACTGACATGAGGCCAAACTCAAGACAGTAAGATTACGAAAATCCCCTATGAATTCCGGAATGATTTGACCTGAAAAACTGTTGCTGTCAAGATTTAGGACAGAAAGATACTTCAGCTTCGCCAGTGAAGAATCAATCGGACCCGATAGGCCACAGTTTGCCAAGCTCAAGACCTGCAATTCAGGCGTTGAAGAAGACAGAGCTCTACACCAGTCCCCTTGCGCTGAAATGTTGATATTGTCGAGGTACAATTCCCGAAGCGCTGTGAGATTCTGAACTAGGATTTCAAGATTCGGGTTTTCAAGAATCAACACATTCAAAGGCTGAGACGAAACGGAGAGATCAAGGCTAACCAAGCTGGTCATTTTGGAAAATGCAATTGGAATTTGGCCAACAAAGCCTGAATCAGACAAGTCCAGATACTGCAATGAAGTGAGCTTCTGAAAGCTTTCTGGTAATGGAACTGTCAGAACTGAATCCAGGTAGTTGAAAGCTAAATCTAACCTCTGCAGAAACCTAAGATCAAACAAGCTGCTGGTCGCGTTGATGCCTTCAGAGATTGTTTCCTGGCTGAGGTCAAGCCCGACGACATGACCCGAAGAATCACACGAAACACCTGCCCAGAAACAGCAGTCACTGCTGCCCTGATTCCACTCCACAAGCTTCGTGGAAACCGCGAAATCGAACGTTAGATTGTTCTTGAGCTGCAGCAACAACGTTTTCTGATCTGCCAGGCATTGTCCTGAGACCAAGAAAACATCAGTGTTGTACAACTACACCAAGAACAGTATAACCCAATGCTGCCCTATCATTTTTTCTCTTAGCAGTTTTTGCATCTGGGAGACTAATTAAAGAGCTCATGAGTTTTGTAGTTTTCTGGGTAGAGATACAAAATTAAAATAATCATTAACAGATATCATTTTATAATGGCCATGCCCACGAGCCCAACCTCAAAATTCGTATAAATGTTCATTGTAAATCAGGTCGCTTTTCCAGGTGATGAATTTTTGTCTAGCAACGACTTAAACAGTACTAATTATATGTGTATATTATTGAGGAATTCAAACGATTCTTTGGAGCCGAAAGGTGAAACTCAGCCTCAAGAGCCCTTCAAGCTGTTAATAGAAAATGATGATAGGGTAAATCATGATGTCTACAAAATCAATTTTTATTTATGTATTCCCATTCCCTTCTAAAGAGGACACTTCTTGTTAGAATCCAGCGATCAAGCAAAAATTCAGCATCAATAGTGACCAAAATATGAAGCGTCCAAAAAAGGCAGTATGAACTGATTGAGACTTTTAAAATAAACAGATATTAAGGTTCCTATCACTTATTTGAACAAGCGTTTATGTATGTTGATTTGACAGGAGAAGTAGGAGCAGACTAACTTTCAGTTTAATAATACATACAAAGTTTTTTTAGACCGACTAACAATAAGATGAGATTATTTTATAATTGATATAGCTAGAAATGATTGGTTTTTGTTTTTATTTATTTCAATGAGATTTTTATAATTTTGAAAAGCTTATAATATATATCCAAATGTATAAATGATTATAATTTTATCCTAAAAATTATTGAAATGTAACTTGTTCATGATTGGTTCAACATTTAGTTGGTTTAACATGAGACTTTCTCGATTATATATGATTATTGACATTTTAGAATGCTAAGACTTTTTAGAATGGGTTATAAATTATAATCTTGTACTAGTATACTTTTTCTTATTTTCTAGCATTTAACTCTTTAAATTTGTATAAAAGTGTAGATGGGTAGAATACTGTAATGAGTGGAAAAAATTGATTTTATAATTGAAGAGGTAAAATGAATGGATGGAATAAAAAAAACTATTAAAAAAATGTGCTATTGCCTTGTTAAAATCTAAATTTAAAATAAAAATAGTGATAATTGTAGAAAACTTGATAATGTTATTGGGCCTTTGCTAAAAGTAAATCGAACTGATATTGAGCTCAATCAGCACAATATTTAAAACTAATTGATAATGTTATTGGGCTTTTTGCTAAAGATAAGCCCACTCGTAACCTAGTCCATGTGACACATAAAACTCCCTATAAATACTCAGAAACGCTAGGGTTTTACATTCCACACGCAGCTCACTGAACTGTTCTCGATAGAATTCCGCCGAACAAAACTTTGACAACAGGCTCCATCAAGCAATCACCATGAGGGCCAAGGTTAGATTGCTTAACGATTTGCCTTTCTTCTCGGTTTACAATGATGAATTTGTAGTTTGATTTTGATTTCGTAATTAATAATCCATCTGTATGTGTTTCGATTGACGATTAGCTTTCATTCTCTGTTTCTAATGATGAATTAGTGATATGAATTTTGATTTTCGTAATTAACAATCAACCTGTATGTGTTTGGATTGACGATTAGCTTTCATTCTCTGTTTTTAATGATGATTTAGCAGTATGAATTCTGATTACCGCAATTATTAATCAATCTGTATGTGTGTTTGAATTGCAGTGGAAGAAGAAGAGAATGAGGAGGTTGAAGAGGAAGCGCCGAAAGATGAGGCAGAGATCCAAGTAGATCGATCTCGGTTGCTGCATCAAGAAGGAATGAAGCTCGTATTCTCTAATTATAATTCTGTAGGGTTATCTGTTCTTAGGGTTTCCTGGATATTTCAGTTTTGTAATTCGTACTGGTTTAAACTTATGTTCTGAGTCCGGTTCTTACTTTTATGAGGATGTTAAAGTTTATCGAAATGCTTAGACTGAATGGCTTATTATTGGGTTTAAAAATGCTTCTTGATTGCTGGTTATGGTGATTTGCTTTATGAGTTTTTTTTTGTTTGATGGTTGTGATAAGATGTGTTGGAGCTGTGTCTTTTTTGTTTGATACTTGTTTGATATCTGTAAAGCTGTGCATCTTGGTTAGTTACTTGTCATGATTTGATCATATGGAGCTGTGCTCCCCAGGTTCATGCATCTGTGCTTGCTGTTAATTTATTTTTGATTTTGATGGAAGAATGTGTAGTCCTTGGGTTTAGCCCCTAATGCCTGATTATTATGTGGTTTGAAATGTTTAGTTCCATGGCTTGAAACATCTACTGGTAGTCTGGTAAGTGTTAGATGAGTTCCATAGCTTTGCTGTTGGACCTGCGGGTTCTTGTTAAATCTTCTTGTTTTTATAGGCCTTCGTGTTCTTGATTAATTGATGATTATTGGCTAGGATAATTAATTCATGAATAACTAATTTTTATAGTCTCCCACAAAAATGGGAAAACTGACTTTTTTTTTTCTGATTTCGTTACTTTCATTATACTACATGTTCCTCACTTGTTAATAGTGTAGTCACCATTAATGGGTGAATACTTGAGTTTCAATGTTTAACCTACCATGATCATTTTTCAAAAAAAAAAAAACTTGCTAATGTGTTATTGTTTTGCCTAAAAGGGGTAATGAGAGTCGAATTTAAACGTCTACTGATGGTTATCGGATCATCTAATTTATTCGACCACTTCTTCAGTTCAATTTACAACAGGGTCGGTCTTTTTCTCAATGATCCTTTTTGTTCATGGTATCCTTGTATTTCAGTAAAGATCGGTTGGTAACCAATTAAAGAAATCACTAGATCATGGAGAATTGTATTGTGATGTATTTTGAACGAATCCAAAGTAGTCAAAGTACATTCCTTTATGCGGACTTTACAAGTAATGGGTTAAACAAGTCATCGCTAAAGATTAAATGAAACGGGAAAATGGACATAATAACTTTACATGGGAATCTCAAAACGAATTTGGGAAAAAACAGGTGCAAGAATGAAAGATTCTCTCTAATTATAATAAGATAATTTATTCAATTCTACTATAGAAAAGAGGGAATTCGAAAGAACTAAGAGCTAAGTATTTAATACCTCCTCTGTTCCAATTTATACTTGTTAATTGCTTTTTGCACAAATTTTAAAATAAGTTTATGTGACATCTTTTTAATGGGTGATGAGAATAGACCTATATAAAATCAAATAAAATAAAGAATTATGACCATGTATTTATGGCTAAATGTACAAGGCTTACAAGTAAAAAGATTACAGTGAGATGTTCAAAAAGAAAAGTAGAAAGTTTATCGTGGGAAATAAGGAGAGTAAGAGAAGAACTAAGAATTTCTTGAGCTAGTTCTTCGATGCGCGCCCGTTTCCTCTCACAAATGTTTTCTCATGCCTTCCAAATGTCTGCCAATCATTTCTTACATGAATTGTCAAAAATATCGGTTGATGAGAACGTTTTCATCGTCTTTTGCACTTTGTTTGTCAACGACATAAGTCACTCTTCAATTTATAGTTATAAATGTGTACCTCTCACTTAATACATACTGACAAAGTTGATTCACTCACATAATACACGCCCAAATAATTAAGATAACAATCAAACACTTGTCAATGAAAAAATATTTTTCCGATGAAAAATATTTACATGTGTATAACAACGATAAATAAAAAGTTGATACATAAAACTATTTGTTACGATAAATTCAGCAATATACATATGATAACATTGTTGTTAATATATATCCATTCAAATATGTGATGAAATTTTTACGGAGAATAGTGTTAAAAAAACAAGTGACAATTTAAGCTAGGATGGGAGAGAAAATATGCGCTATAGAATAAAACCGCTAGGCATAATGAAGCAGCCCAAAAGTCGTATACCCTCCATCCTAGATTAAATTGCAAAACAATCATTATTATGTTATTCAAAAAATATATTAGATTGTTAATATGTTTACTTATGTATAATAATAAATAAAAAAATTAATATATAAAATTATTTATTATGATAAATTAAATAATATTATATATAATAACATTATTGTTTATATGTATCGTTTCAAATATGCGATGAAAATTTAGTGGTAAAAAAAAAGTGACAATTTAAGCCAGCACGTAGGGAGAATTGTGAACTTTGAAGGCAAGCGCACAACTCCATCAATTTGGAGTCGCCATGGAAGCTATGGAGCTTGATCCCGCAGCCACCTCTTCTTCGGGTAATTTTTCCCTACCTTTTGCCTGCTACTTTAATCCTCACTTCCAAATTGTTGTGGTTGAATCGTATAAATGCATCCGGTTTCGTTCGTAATCAGACCTCGTTTCGAAAACAGGCAACAACGGAGAACAGGAAAACCCGATTCTAGTGCTAATGATCGGTCCTCCGGGCAGCGGCAAATCCACGTTCTGCGAACACGTCATGCGCGCCTCCGCCCGCACTTGGGTCCGCGTTTGCCAGGTAAGTGTTTGATGAAATGCCTCACTGAATACTCAAAGATAAATTAGTACAATTTTACTGTTTATTTGATTAAAAGTGACAAACTATTGAAGTAGGTGGAAATGTTATCGCATGAGATTTTGTTTGATTCATGGTAAGTATGTTTTGGAAATATCAACTTTTGGTATCATTTTCATGATAGAATGACTTATACTTACATGTAGATGGTAATTTTCGAACATCTTTGATATTACTTTTCTTGGATTATAGAATTGTGGCACAGATTTTGCTTTATTGTTTTAGGTTCTATGTTTTTTTAAGTTGTAGGACACTATTGGAAATGGTAAGGCTGGAACAAGAGCTCAGTGCATAGCAAGTGCATCCAGTGCACTGAAAGAAGGCAAGAGTGTGTTCATTGATAGATGCAACATAGACCGAGAACAGAGGTCTGACTTCTTGAAGCTTGGCGGCCCCCAAGTACAGAAGCACGCGGTGGTTCTTGATCTCCCTGCAAAACTCTGTATCTCGCGTTCTGTCAAACGAACTGATCACGAAGGGAAACTGCAAGGTGGGAAGGCAGCTGCAGTTGTAAATCGAGTGCTGCAAAAGAAAGAAGGTCCCAAGCTGACTGAAGGGTTCAGTCGAATTTCATTTTGTTATAGTGAGAAAGATGTTGAAGATGTAATCAATGGTTACTCTTCCCTTGGCTTGGGTGATGCCCTTCCACCGGGTTGTTTTGGCGAAAAGAAAGCAGAAGTCAAAGCTCAGCCTGGAATAATGAAATTCTTCAAAAAAGTTGATCCTCCTTGTAAAGATGGATTGGTGGAAAGTAAAGAAAAAAACCTGAGTTTTCCTTCTAGTAAAGCTACTGATGAGAAGGAATCTGGCTCAGGAGGGCTAGAGGATCATTCAGCTCCATCCAAAGATGTCCATGAGTGCAGGAAGGATTCTGCAAATTCTCCAGATAGTGTTCCCACTTTGGCATTTCCATCTATCTCTACGGCGGATTTCCAATTCGACCTAGGGAAGGCATCTGATATTATTGTTGAGAAAGTTGAAGAGCTCTCGAATAAGTTGCCTAATGCTAGACTTGTTTTGGTTGACTTGTCTCATGGATCAAAAATACTGTCCCTGGTTAAGGCGAAAGCTGAACAAAAGAACATTAATCCGGACAAATTCTTTACATTCGTTGGAGACATCACCCAACTCTATTCAGCTGGGGGCTTGCGTTGCAGTGTAATTGCTAATGCTGCCAACTGGTATGTCTTCTTCTGCAATCCCTCCCTCAAATTCTCTAAAGATCTTTTAAGACTCTTAATTTGAGTATTTACTTGTGGCCTTGTTCAGTACATGAGCAGACAATTGTGCTGTTTTGTTCAGGGTGCATAGATTGAACACTTTTTATGTACCAAATTGTATTATATTATGGTCATTTTTATCATGGTCACAGGCGACTGAAGCCTGGTGGTGGTGGAGTAAATGCAGCTATATACAGGGCAGCAGGGCCTGAACTGGATAGGGCAACCAAGGAAAGAGCATCATCTCTTGCACCAGGAAAAGCTTTGGTCGTTCCTCTTACTTCAACTTCACCGTTGTCTGTGAAAGAAGGGGTAACCCATGTGATACATGTCCTAGGGCCAAACATGAATCCACAGAGGCCAGACTTTCTGAACAATGATTATGTCAAAGGCTGCAAAGTATTGCGCGAAGCATATTCCTCCCTGTTTGAAAGTTTTGCTACCATTCTGGCCACGCAAAGTCAGTCTTCAGAGCGAAGTATTGAAAGCTCAATGGATTCAAAACGTGACAGTGATCAGAAAGTCAAGAGGGAAACATCGTACGAATGTGAAGTAAACAAGAAGTCGAAGTCATTACTCGAAGAAGTTAGATCCAGTCTTGGTCATTCTGTGCATAGAAATGTGAACCTTGAGAGCAGAGATAATGTGGGTTCTGTTCATGACTGTGAAAAAACTGATACTTCCAAGGGAGGCGACAAAGATGATGCAAGTTTGAACAGAGTCTGGGGCTCATGGACGCAGGCTCTTTACAAGATTGCCATGCATCCTGAGAAACACACAAAGGACATAATAGAAACCTCGGATGATGTCGTGGTGCTTTATGATCTTTATCCCAAGGTTTGTGAACTTTCTCTATTGCCTTTCGTAGAAATGCAGGTTCCTTTTACAACTAAGCTCACATTTTGTCTGTTACAGGCACGAAAACATCTGTTGGTATTGTCAAGAGTTGAAGGTATCGATCAACTTGCAAATGTTCGCAGAGAGCATCTTCCTTTGTTAAACAGAATGCATGATGTTGGCCTGAAGTGGGTAGAACAGTTCCTGGGCGAAGATGAATCATTAGTGTTCCGTCTGGGATATCACTCGGTATGTGCATTCGTACTGAATGGCAGAAACTGTACATTTTCTTGATGATCATCCTTTACTCGTTTCGTTTTTCAGGCTCCTTCAATGCGACAACTACATCTGCATGTAATTAGCCAAGATTTCGATTCAAAGCATCTCAAGAACAAGAAGCACTGGAATTCATTCAACACACCTTTCTTCCGAGACTCGGTTGATGTAATGGAGGAAGTAAGCAAACAAGGCAAGGCTGTCATCAAGGGCGACGATAGCTACCAGTCAATGGAGTTGCGTTGCCATAGATGCCGGAGTGCACATCCTAACATACCGCGTCTGAAAACGCATATCAGTAAGTGCCACTTGGCCTTCCCGGGCTTTCTACTCGAAAATGATCGGCTGGTTTTCCGACCGGGCAAGGCAGGTGGTGTCTAAAATCTTGAAAAACCGCCTGTTTGGACCTTTTAATTTGTGGTCCATTGGCATATGCATGATGCGAAAATGTAAGGTTAATGGTTGATGGCAATATTTCTTCCAGCTATTTTGGAGAAACAGAGCGGTAGGTGTTGAATGAATGTGTGGCTTCAATATTATAGCCACCAATTTTGTGCCTTTTGAAAGGACTGAGACTGTCAACCAAGTATTGTTCTCACCTTTTCTCGGACTATTCAGCATACTACATCACAAATCAATCGCTCACACATTATTGCTGTCAGGGGCGGAAAGTTTATGCGAGTATGTGACTGATTGCTGTTAAGAGGACATACGCTTTCGATAGTTTTGTTGCCTTGCTACTATCCATTCATACATTATAAATGTACTGTAGCTCCAATTGTATGATAATGCATAAAAATAAAAATCTGTAGCGTGATACATGGTTAGATTCGTTATAACATATATTTTTAAAATATTAAATTTTCACAAATAATTTTTAATCAACTATTAAATGTTTAAATGTGAAGTTTTTAGATTCGTTATAACATATATTTTTAAAATATTAAATTTTCACAAATAATTTTTAATCAACTGTTAAATGTTTAAATGTGAAGTTTGAGATGGTACGAGTACCAATATTGGTGTCCTGGTTGGGTAAAATGAAAAGAGGCGAGAAAACAGAATAAAATGAAAGAGCCTCAACCATCAATGAGACCAAAAGTAGATGAAAGATCGTAGCATCCAAAAGTTGAGGCCATTTGTACACTAAACAGAACACCATTGAACTAGAAAGGAATAGAATCTTGGCCAATCATAAGTCTACTAGAAGGCATAAAAGAGATGATATTCGAACAGTTTTTAGAGGAAACAACTAAGCAATAGAACCAACAACTCATCAACAATTTCACTGAGGATTTGGGGGACGGCTGTTTGCAGCAGAGACTCTGGAACCCCATTCCAGAAGCTCTTTGCTGGTATCATCCCTGTGAACAATCACCTCTATGAAGCACAGGCTGTCTTTCTTCGCTCCAGTCGCCGTTTCAATGGCTTCGATCAGCTCCTCTTCGCAGAATACCTACAAGTTCCGATCCAAAACTACTATCAGAACCTATGCAGCTATCGATATGGAGCTGATTTTTAGAGTTTACATGAACTACTGACCTTGGTTGTCCAGCAGTTGCCTTCGCCATTGTGGATTGCATCAACCAGGGCAGTGTAGTTCCAGTTCTTGATCACATTGTAAGGGCCATCATGGATCTCGACTTCGATGGTGTAGCCGCCATTGTTGATCAGGAATATTATGGTTCTCTGGCCGCTGCGGATCATGGTAGAAATGTCCTGAACAGTCACCTGAAAGACGAAACTCATCAACATTAACACAGTTCTGTAAGCAAACGGACAAGTGGGAGTTTGTACAACTACAAACCTGGAAGCTGCCATCGCCAATGCAAGCGATTACACGCTTTTCTGGAACAGCTTGAGCATAGCCAAGAGTGGCTCCAACAGACCAGCCAATGGATCCATACTGCATTTGGAACTCATACCTGCAAGAATCATACGAGATAAGCCTAACATCACATCAGCTAAATGTAAAGCCATAATGGAAGTGAAATGGAAGCTGAACTTAGCTCGAACCAAAACCCAAACTTACCCGCATCCATGGGGCAATTTCAGCTTCAGACAGTTGAACCATGAGTCCCCAGTTTCAGCAATAACAGCAGTATCCCCAGAGAGCATCTTCTGAATGTGCTGAAACAGAACGTTAACTCTCAGAGGCTCCCGAGGCTCGCATTTGAGAGGAGTTCCATCAGGAACATAGATCCTGTGGTAATTTTCATAAGCAGTGGTGTTTCTCTTCAGCTTCTTGGCCAACTCAGACAGGAAATCCTTCATCAGAACACACCCAAACGCGGGACCATTCGCGATCACCACGCGATCAGGCTGCACGATGATAGCCTTCTCTTTCTTGAGCAGCAGAGAGTATCCCACAGA
Organism: Rubia yunnanensis; assembly: GCA_037428765.1. Taxonomy (NCBI): domain Eukaryota; kingdom Viridiplantae; phylum Streptophyta; class Magnoliopsida; order Gentianales; family Rubiaceae; genus Rubia; species Rubia yunnanensis. The sequence goes on along the minus strand of CM075066.1, from coordinate 114,615,714 downwards.
GCTGTAGTCATTGAAGATTGGACCAGCAAACAGATAGGCATCAGCAGACTCCACAATCTCGGCACAGAAGCTCGTACTCACAGCTCCCCAGTAGGTACCGATGAAATGCGGGTGCGTCTCTTCAACAAGCCCTTTTGCAGAAGGCATCACAGAAAGCGCGTAGCCGGAAGCATCAGCCAGCTTCATGAAGGACTTGCAAGCCTTGGCAACACGCAGCTTCGGGCCTCCGACCAACACCGGCTTCACTGCCTTGTTCAAGAACCCAGCTGCGGCTTCAACTGCAGCCTCCAATCCCCTCTGATTACTCACTCTACATTCAAACAACAGAACATTGAATAAGCAATAACACAACCAAATGAACAGATAGGACCATATACAAGCATTTATTGGCATTTAAGCATCCATCCCAACAGTAAGATTACAAAAAAGATCAAATACATACAAACATAAACAAAACAAAGTGGAAAAAACCACACTAGGCCAATTCTATTCTTTTTATCATTATTTCAGATACTGATTACACACTCTACACATGAACAACACAACAATGAATAAGCAACAAACACCAAAGCCCCATCTGTAAATGCATATCCCCAATCATTCGTAACTTCCACATAATATGCAATAAACACTGAAATTCCAATAGGCATCTATGCATAATGCCAAACCATTCTACGCCAATTCTAAACTGTATATCAATAATAAAGTAATAAGGCCACAAAATAAATAGATCGTGCAACCATAAACAAAAATACACAGTCATTGATTCAAGTAGTAAGGCCACTAAATAAGCAAAATATTCGGCAAACGAAGCTTACTTAGGGGCAATGCAAAAGGGAATCGGATCCCGGCTGAAGGTGGCGTGAGGGATTCCGGGCAGGTTACAGCTGATGCTGATGTACACCGGCTTACTCTCCTTCAACGCCGTCGAGATCGCCGTGTCGATTTGCTCATGAGCATCTTCCAGATTATTCACCACAGCCTAATAACAATCAGAAATCCTTAGAACTACATCCTCCATAACCGACAAAAAAAGTGAAAAAACAATAAAATATTCGTGATCCTAACCTGATAACAAGTGACGGTCTGGAAGCAGCGGAGCTCCTGGCTGAAGTCCGGCAAGCCGATGGTGTGATGCAGGATCCGGTTAGTACCATAGTCGTTGGAGTTCGGACCTCCGACGATGCATATCACCGGGAGATTCTCACTGTACGCGCCGGCGATAGCGTTGAGAACGCTCAGCCCGCCGACGGTGAACGTCACGACGCATGCTCCGACGCCGCGTGACCTAGCGTATCCGTCGGCGGCGTAGCCGGCGTTGAGCTCGTTGCAGCAGCCAACGTTGGTGAGTCCAGGCTCCGCAATCAGGTGGTCGAGGAGCGTCAGGTTGAAGTCGCCGGGAACGGTGAACACATCCGTGACACCGACCTGGACAAGGCGGCGCGCGAGGTGGCGGCCGAGGGTCGACTCCGGCGTGGTGAGGGGCGAACACGGCGGCTGGATCGTGACGGCGCCGTTGGTGGGAAGGCTTCCGACGTCGTTGCAGGTTGGCTTGCAGACATCGAGAGAACCGATCTTGGTATCCATGGCGGAAAGGTGGAAATTCCGGCGGAATTTGCAGAGAAAGGCGGAGAGGAGTATGATGAGGAATAAAAAACAAAGAATGGCGGATTATATAGGGGGATTTCTGGGGTATTTTTGGTGGGATTTAGATTTTCTTGGGGCGCAAGGCGGTGGTAGATTCTGCTAATGAGTGATCAGCGGTGCATGAGCGTGATTTGTGTTGTGGAAATGGAAATGGAGGGAATTTATAGCGCTCCGTTCTTTCTTGGAGTGTTTTACCGTTTGACTGGTGTGTGACTGTGTGTGGAAAATCAGGGGGCGGTTTTGGTAATTCTGGTTTTCGGTTTCCCGGATTTTTTTCTTGGTGGAATCAGTGGGGTCCACCTGTTTCCTTGGTTTGTTGGAGGTGGCACTACTTTGCATGTGATTATTGCTAATGTTAACAACTTTTTACTAATTAATTTTTTTTACGAACTTTTGTGCGGTGTCGATTTTTCCACGTGCGTCAAAATGGATTGAATTTCTTTCTTTCTTTTTTTGAGAATTCACTTGCTTTAAATTTTTTATTTTTCATGCAGTGTCAGATTATAATAAGAAGTTATATTCCTGTAATTACGTTAAGAAATGAATAGGAGGTAAATAACCGGTCGAATACAATGGAACCGCCTCAACACGGAGATGTCGGTATTGCTAATCTAGTATTTGGTTTAAGGAAAAGAATGGCATTTGCTTACTAAAAATACATATATTCAATATATTTTTAATTTTGGCATACTTATCTTTTTTTCGTGAAAGTTTTTTTAGGCCAATTTATGGCTAAATTAATTACTATGAAAATTTTACTTCAATAATTTTCAGGGTTAAATTATAATTATTTATACATTCTAATACATTTTAAAAGTTATTCAGAGTTAGGCAAAGTTTTGGAAAAGATTATCTTTCCATAGGCTTATGGAAAGACGGGATTTAATTAGAATTATAAAAGGTAAAAGGTTTTAATTACAATATTAAAATTTTATTATGCAATGTGTAGTAGTTATAAAGTTTGTAACCCGATTCATGCAACCGAAAATTTTATCTTAATTTCTTTAAATTTACACTTTAAACCTTGGTCTTTCCATTATTTATGAAAAAATCGTCTTTCAAGAGACGAACTCTCAAAACTATAGGAATTTCATTGCAATAAATAATACCAAAAATCAAATCACACATTTAATTGCATTATTTATAAATGACTTCATTTAGCAGCTAATTTGGTCTAAAACATTGCTCCATGATCATTTTTTTATTTATTAAACTTTGTATCCTTGCCATTCAATTTTCTCTATATGTTTAATTTATCAAAAATAATATTTAAAATTAGTGTGTTAAATATAATATAAAATAGAGGTAGTAATAAATATGTAAGAGAAAGGCATAGGAAAATCGGCATCTCTGAAACTTATGGACGGTCCACTGTACTTTTTACATTAAATGTTGTAATTTTTAATAGAATTTAAATATTATTTTTTAAAAGTTAAAATAAACAATAATTTATATTTAAATATAAAAATATAAAAATATATAATACGATAAATTTAAATTTTAAATTTAGTATGTAATTTATAAATACAGTGTATAAAGTGAAAAAATAACAAAATTATTAATAAATTTATGGACATACTGATGTTCATTTTAGAATTTACAGCGAAGACGAATCTTCATGAAATGAACAAAATAGAGGTCAAAAGCGTCAACTTAAACTGAACAAAATTTGCTGTGTTCTGAACCCAACTAAGAATTGGCTAGTGGCTTCTTTATAGTTCTATAAATCAATTTCGTTTTTTGTTAAATAAACATTTTTAATATTGTGGTTTCATAATTTCCCCTGAAATGCGGGGTCCACTATATTTTAAAATGCCAAATTGTTACTTGGGGTAGTTGGATTGTCACTTTGTCTCGGCCAATAACTGCTTCAGCATTGAAAAGTTGTTACGATAATTACAGATGAAAAAGTTACTACACTGTAAATTCAGTAAATTCAGTTTTATTTCTTTTATATTGGCACTTTCTAACTATACAAAGTTAAGGTATTATATTCACTCATTTTACTTTTCTTTTTTTCAATTTAATTTCATCAACTTAGCATCTCCTACGTTCTAACACCCAAAAGTAGTGTGTCACTAATAGAGAAATAGAGAATTACCTTCCATTTCACAGGAATGTGTAGAAAATTATTACTGCTGGCTATTTAAGTAACTCGTTTTTAAAGTGTTAAAACTTAAAATTATAAATTATTGATGTTCAGATATTGTTATTATAGACTGTGAAATTACGTGATTCACAAGAATATATTTGTATCTATAAAATAAACTTATGCCCGAAATATTTTGACGGAGAAAGAATCTGTAGCGTAAAAGTAATTGTTTTCTCTTCAAGCCATTTCCTTTTTAAATTAGATTTTTGATTAAGGAGCAAGTAAACAATAACTAACTGACAACAAATTATAGAAAAAATATTAATTAAAAAAAGGAAGAAAAGGTACGAGCGTATCATTAAGAAGGAAAACCCGTTTGACCCAAAACTGGCAAAGCCCACAAATTAGTGAATCCACTAAACCAGAAACATTACTCATCAGTACTCCTTTTATTTTCTTTTAAATTAAATTTGACATATTAAATTTATGTTTTTACAAATTAAAATATGTGAATACAATTAAATGAGAAAAATAAAAATTATAATGAGTGAACGAAAGTGATTCATTTTTTACTGTAAAAAATCATAATTTTAAAAAGAACAGTAATAAAATAAAAGAGTGCGTCTCTTGAAAGACGGTCTTTCCATAAGTCATGGAAAGACCAAGGTTTAAAGTGTAAATTTTATAACTACTACATGTTGCATACTAAATATTTAATGTTGCAACTAAAACCTTTTACTTTTTATTATTCGAATTAAACCCCGTCTTTCCATAAGCCTATGGAAAGACCATCTTTCCCAAGACTTTGCCAAAATAAAAAGTGGATCAAAATTTTAAAAATGAAGAATTATTGGTGGATGGCAACAGTGCGAAATGGAGATCCCCGAACGAATTTAATCAACCGACTTGTGCAGTTATGGTTGAATTTTTTCAGCTAATGTAGAACAGAAAAAAATCAAATCTAAATTTTCAAGGGCGGGTCTCCGGACAGAGGTCTGTCCATTATGTACAGATAGTTTATTTTTTTACTTAATATATTGCATTTGTTAAGCTATGTATAAAATTTTAAAAAAATTTAAAATATTTTTTATATCATATAATTTATGTTTTCACTTTCAAGTAGATATTATTACTTATTTTAATTTATAAAATATAATATTTAATTTTTATTAAAAATTTACAATATTTAAGATAAAAGTGTCTATGTATTATCAATAAATTTATGAAAATATCGTATTTCACAAAAATTTATCTATTTTCAAGTACTTTTATGGAGATGTACAACATGGACATGTATCCACGTGCATATGATTTTACAACATACATTTTCCCTCTATTTTCCTCCTTATTTTAAAGGTTTATAGGCAAATATAACCATACGTGTAGGAGAAAGTGCAGACATAATCTCCAGTTATTTTTTAGTGTAAATATAACACTACATATTATATACAAGTGCAAATATAACGCTAAAACCATTATTCCGGTATTGATTGGCCATTGACCGACTATAAATGACCAAAATGTCCTTCTAACCTAATACAAAATTTTAGAAGACAAAAATACCCCTAGGGCCCTCTGAAACCACCGTCGCCTCCTCTACCCTTTGAAACCACCGCCACCGTAAAACACCACCACCATCGCCTCCTCTACTCTCAATCTCATTTCTCTTCCGCTCACCTCCTGATCACTACCCCCCTCCCTAAAATCACCAATCTTTTTTTTTGTCCTCATGCCTGCAACCCTATCCACATCTCCTCCGTCGTCGCCTGAAATTGTCGCCGCCTAAAACCCTAGCCACACGAGTTGGCCTTCCCCAGCCCCTCCCCCTCACTGTTACCATTCTTCTCCAACGCCGATTCGTGTTCTTCTCCGACCACCACATGCAGTGATTCACTCCAACAAGGATGTGGGACCGTCGATTAGTGTTCTTCTCCGACCACCGCTCTGACCGATTCGTGGCTCGTGGCTCACTCCGACTGAAACCCTAGGCCCAGTGGCTCGTGCAGTGGATGTCACCACCGTCGATTCGTGTTTGCTACCAGCCTTCTACCGAAACCCTAGGCCCATGGTGATTCGTGGCTCGCTCCGACCAAAACCCTAGGCCCAGTGGCTCACTCAGTAGACGCCATCACCGCCGATTCGTTTTTGCCACTAGCCCTTCACCGAAACCCTAGGCCCACGCCACCTCCACTACCAATGGCCACCATTTCCAACGCCGCTCATCTAAGCGCCAAAAAATCGACGAAAGTGCAGAGCAGTTGGTGATTGAAGTTTGGCGATGGAAGTTATAGAGTAAACGAAGAAGATGAATAACGAAGAAAAGGGTTAGGGACAAAACAATTTAAATGTTTTTTCAAAAAAATGTGTTTACAGAGGGGCAAAATAGTCTTTTCACCCAAAGCCGGTCTAAATCTGTCGGACAAGGTTATATTTGCACATAACCTCAATATATAGGGTTATATTTGCACATAACCTCAATATATAGGGTTATATTTGCACATAACCTCAATATGTAGGGTTATATTTGCACATAACCTCAATATATAGGGTTATATATATGATCATGAAATGAACAAAACCTACTTACTTGTGAGTACGCCCACTGACTGTTCACAAACAGACTTCAATCACTCCCGAGCCTAACTCCACGATAAGTGCCTATCATCTCTATGCGAGTGCTTTACGGGAAGGCAGGTCCGGGGCACCCCGCGGTGATAGAACGAAGGTATGGACTATCACATACGCTACTTCGGATTTTTGGGATAGTTATTTAAAACCGTCAAAGCTGAAGCTTCCAATATGCTGCTCGCCTAGATGCCGTGCATATTTTTCCCGTCCTTCTACTGGCAAAACCAACCCTAACTCGCTCTCTCTGTGCTTCTTTCCTAAGTCTGTAGCTCAAGTTTACCTTAGCAGCGGCAAAACTTACTTAGCCTTTAACGGCCTTTAGCAAGCAAGTTAGCTACAGCTGAGCTGAGGGAAGGAAACCCTATGAGTCACTGAAGGGTCGTAATCCTCTTTGTCGACCTGTGGGCTACTCAGATCACGATCTAGGGGTAGTAACAAGAAAACTAGACTAACTAAAGGTGCGCAAGGTATAGCCGGGCGACGCGCCATTCCTGCAGGTAGCGAAGAGAGGAGTAGCTCCTCTCGTTTATGCTCCTGAGCTCGGAGAAGGAAGAGATAAGAGGGCCCTATGGAGAATGTGGTCAGAAATCCATAATAGAGTCCGACCACAACGACCGAATTGATTATCTTCATGCATAAGGATACTAAATTACATATATAGAAAATAAATATAGACTAGAAACGACATCTCTTATGTCACCAAAGGGATATTAAATGAATGGAATTGGGATATGGGGAAATAGAGCCACTTTGAGCTCTAAAATGAGGCATGGAAGGGAGCTACTCCGAAGAAGTTCCGGGGGATTTTAGCTCATATTTGGGTTGAGAACATCTATGAGATCTACCATTCTTCCTCAGTAGCTCAGCGGTAGAGCGGTCGGCTGTTAACCGATTGGTCGTAGGTTCGAATCTCCTACTTGGGGAGATTGGATTCATTCTGAATTAAAGTTAAAGAATTCAGAATCAAAGAAAGGGGCTCGCTTTGACCGTTAAGAGTAGGTAACCCGTTCCCTGTCTTTGCATTTTATCTCATTGTATCACATTCTGCGAGATTTTTAAATCACCGTCAATACCTCGGTGTAGGTCCGCCTTTGTTCCATAGCCCCGGGGCTATTTACAACTAGCCAATTAAGAATTCTCAGATGTACTCTGCATCTTTGATGCAGTCATCGATTCTCCCGAGGGGTCACAATTTGTATCGATTAAAAAGTTGGAATTCCTAAAGCCCGTAGGGTCGTATATTCTTCGTGCTGATCAACGATGATTACAATATCGGGTAACCGTGTCATATATTTAATCCCGCCCAGATATATATCTTTGCAAATGAGAGAATTGTCTTTTTAACATAGCTGCATCTCTTTTTAGCAGACAATTATGCCATTCGGAAGAAGTCTTCTACAGAATAAAGTTACGAGTAAGTGGAGAAGAAAGATCTCCAGAGATTCTTATCTCATTCCATTCCAGTGGCTCAACCAGTAATGAACCTGGCAACCCCATCTCGAAAAATGAACCTTTTTCAACAGCCTTTTCGGCTAGGGCATTTTGTTCGCTTGTAATACGGGACAACTTTCGATCCACTTGTCTTAGAAGCTTTTCGTCGGGATGGCCGGTCCAACAATCCGATGGGCCAGCAGCCTCCACTCGCTGCAGACGACTCACAAATAAAAGAAAAAATAGAACAATCCCCGACCCAGGCAGAAAGAAATGGATTATTTTCCAGATGCAAATCCTAAAAAGTACACGACCCCATTTTAGCATTCTCGGTTTAGTAGAATAGAATTTAGAGAAATTCAAATGTTATAACATTCCCCGAAGGGGCTATATGAGGAACTCTGAACGAAAGAAACATAGATCAACAAGCCATTGGAATTACTCTTTCGATCAGAGCAGAGAGAACTACTTTGAAAATATTCCAAAACATCAACCACAGAGCTTCAAAGCATTAATTTCCACAGTAAAAATCTATATACACAAATCATACAGCACAAGCAGAAAACCCTCAGTCTGTAAATCAATAGCCAATCATTGAGTAAAAAGACTAAAGCAACGCGGTAAGATTAAGCTTCAGAGTATCAATCAAGAGACTAAATATCAGGTTTTACGGCACCGAGTTACATCTCACTAAAAACTTCTATTGAAGTACCACACCTCCCAAATTGAAACAATCCCTTCAAGAGGATGTTGTAAGTAACAATTGCAGGATTTAAGCCCTTAAGTGGAATCTCTCGGAACAGATGCATGGCCTCCTCAAATTTACTTTCCTTAAAGTACCCATGGATCAAAGTATTGTAGCAGATAATGTCAGGAACAACCCCATCAGTGACCATGGCATCAAAGATTCTTCTTGCTTCATCTACTTGGCCCTGCAAACAATATCCATCCATCAGTGTATTATATGTGACAATGTCTGGAGTCTCACCTCTCTGAACCATGGTCTCAAATACATCATTAGCATCTTTCATCATTCCTTCCTTCGATAGTGAATCTATTATATTATGATATTGTAAGTAAACACATCTGGAGCAATACTATAATATAACCAATCATCTCACGCAAGAGAGCAAGAGCTTGATCCATCATCAAATCCTTGCAGAGGGCGTCAAAAATGCTGTTATACATGATGGTATCAGGTTTAGTATCTCCATTTCCATGAGTCTAAGGAACTCAAGAGCTCTTTTGGTGTTCCCGGCCTTAGCCAGCCCGTCTATTACAATCCTAATCATTACCTCATTTGGTTGACACAAACTTTCATATATTATATTATCTTCCTGAACAATTCTTGTGCATCAAGAACCCTTTGTTGTCGAAACAGCCCCGTAAGTAAAGTGTTAAAGGTGATGACATGAGGCACAAGACCACGCTTGAAGAAGGCTCCCAATGTGGAAAACCCCAAATCTACTCGACCCACCAGGCAATAACAATTAATGTTTAACATGCAAAAAATCTGGTTATCACACACATTAGATACAAACTCCTTAAACCACCTCTTAAAGTGAACGTGAGTAGGATCTTTTAGTTTCAGAGAGGGCTGCTATTGCCTCTCCTTCACAAGCCCGATTCCGATGGTTATGGTTATAGCAACAGTTAACGGGTCTTGACTAGGAAACTGGCTCTGCGAAGACGCTTCTTTGGTGTTCTTCCGGCGGATGAAAATAAAAACCAACTAGCCAACCAGAAAAAAAGGCTTCCGTCCTCGGAACTAAAGCTGGTTCTATTCCGGACAAGAAAGCAAAGCCGGGGACCTAGGTGGGAGGAACTGACTTGACTGGTTAAATTCCGGTACTTAGTCATTCTACTGACAAAGAGAGGGGACCGAAGGAGATAAGAGGTTTAGCCCTTTCCCTAATGGTCGATCTTCCGCTACGGCTCACTGTACGTTCCTTTAGCTATAGGCGTGCCCAATCCGATAATAGTCCGTTCCACACATAGTGCAAGGAAGCTTGGTGCGATGAGCTGAAGGAGAGAGTATGTTCGATGATGCCGGAATAGTCCTTTCCATTTTTTTCCTAAATTTAGCAGCTTGACAACAGGAGGGGATGTAGGAATTGCGCATTACGCATGAGCAACCTTATCCCAGAAAGAACTCGATGGAGATGGATTGATCGGTTGGATGATTCCAATTAATGAATAAGAGTCAACAGGTTCAATCCCTGTTCGATCGAAAGAGCCCTTCGACCCTATATAATCTAGTAGGACATTGCCTCCTAGAGGGGCTAGGAGTTCAAAGATTAGAGTCCCAGTGGCTCCGCGGTGCTCCTTCCGCAACATCATGACATAAGGTTCATAGAACTTATCTATGCAACTGGCATACCGTCGAATAGACTCTACTTTACGCTATTTCTTCTTTATTTACATTTACGCAAATCTCAGTTTCGATAGAATAAGAAGGGGGGACTCGGCAGAAGATCGGTCTGAAAAACTACTTCTTTATCCAGGGGTTCATTTGCTTAAGACGGCTGTGCAGGGCAATCGGATGCAGTAAGTATCGCCTCTAAAGTTTGTCTTCTCTTTCCTTTTTCCGATTGGTTCTGTGTTAGGTGAGTAGCGGAACTTCTTCCTGTCAGGCAGAGCTTTGCCAAGAATTCAATCTTAAGGTCGGTACCTATAAGGTAAGGAGTGAGAGGTTTCAAGCAGATGAGAAAGGTAGATCCTATAAAAGAAGACGAGTCATAAAGGCAAATATCTAACAATTGAAGGGGGTCACATCCTAACGCACCTAGAAAGAGAGGCGCTGAACCAACTGGCAATAGTGAAGAAAATTTACCCAATGATACGAATGTGGAAAGATCAAGATGTGATAATCATGTAGATAGATAGGCTTATTCCGTGTAGCAGTACTTTCTTTAAGGGGTAGAGCCTCAGAATTTCCTTGCTCCCTCCGCTGGAAAGAAGGAGACCTCAAAGTGATATCTGTAGGCCGACCTTGGGATTGTGATATGCTTCGACTTAGCCTTGATAGGCGAATGGTTTATAGTTTATTAATAAGTTTTTTTTAGTATGGCCTATCTGAGCGAACTACTCCTTTCTGTCTGCCACTATCCGAGGGAAGCGAGCTCTTGCCTATCGACTTATTTTCGTGCCGTAAGTGAGATTCTCTGGTTAAGTCTTTATTTTCGTTATCTGTATGAGCCAGGTGCATTGCTTTACTAAAAGCCTGTGATATTGACGTGACGGCCGCATCTCATCGTAATCGTATAGGGAGGCCCCTTCAATGTTAAGGCAGGGCATCAATCATTGTCAAATCAAGGGGAGGGGTACTATGAATACATTGATTATCTGGGTCCGTCTAGTCTGGGTAAGGGCTCCTTTGTTGCCTTAAGTAGAGCTGGGCACTACCAAAAGACCAAAAGACCAAAGGCCGTTCTCGTTTAACGATGCTTTTCGAACGATTCGTGCTATTTCATAGCCGGGTCTTTTGACTTAATATTATATTATTATTACTTCTTGCAAAGAACCATAAGCTCCCAACTTCGGGCAGGGAACAATTCTTTTTTTCGATCAGATCAACCAGCGCCCGGTTTACGGGTCGTTCTGTGAGTTGTTGCCCCAATCCCCTTCTGGAATCTTTCTGCTCGAAGCTCTCTCTTCCTAGCACACGGAAGAAATGAACGGGCATACATTCGAGAGGGACGAGCCCTATGAAGGGAAAGGCAACAAAGAAGAGGAAGAATGGCTAGGGATGCGCCGGAAAGAGGCTTTTTGCGCTACCTGTAGTAATCCACGAGTCAAAACTTGCCTTCAAGCTTGAAACTTCTTGCTCATCCATCCAGGCTTTCAACATAGGATTTGCGGCATATGATTATTACTGTATAAAAGGAAGCATGGAAAGAGCATTTGATTAGTGAACCACTATGGGATCGTCGCTTAGTGCATTGATGCCTTTAATAGGGGGCGTATGGATTGGGCATGATCTTGGAACAAAACTCGTTGATAAGCTTACCCTGTGGGCTACGAGTCTAAGAACAACCTGCAGGGGAACAAGGTTGGACACTCCTCTCGTACTTTCTTTCCGAACCTAGAAAACAGTCCTCTAAAAGGTTCTAAATCTAGCAACTCTCATCCTGTTGATCCCTCCCAGTGGGGATAGATCCTTCCTTGTTGGTTGTGACCCATTGGTAAAGTGATAGGGCGAAGAAGATCAAAAAGCTCAGTTGGTTAGGTGCTATCCTAGTTCTATACTTTCTTTGAGGGCTGTCTTTTCCTTTATTTATCCTTTCTTAGGAATTTCGAGCCACGGATCAGGGGCTCTTATATGCCAGGGCTATACTCTCCGATTGTCAGACCCCGTCGTGATCCAGGAAGGTCATGGTCGGAGACAAGATGCATGAAAGGATCATCCACCCCCCTCCTGCTTATCGTCCATTAACTTTACTATACTCTTTGTCGGCAAATGGCTTCATTCCTATTCTTATTCTATTCCCAAGACAAGACCGGTAATTCCTTATCCGTAAAGCAGGCAATGGCAATAAAGAAAAGTAATCAGGAGAGGAATCGGGTAACGAAGGAAAGCATTCATCCCAGGAGATGCCATCTCCCCTTTCATATGCAAGACCGGCTACTGGTTGGGCTGACAGGTTCACAGCTTCTACTTGTGGATCGTCTTACTAGTAAAGTAATTGGACGTTAGTCCAGCTCTTTCCTTGCTATTTCCCTGTTTTCTCTAATCTACGGGGATCGCTCTAAATAGCTTATGTAAAGTAGAGTTCCATCCTCCCCCGGTGCTTCCTCTTGTCGAATGATCTTCACCTCTGCTCTGAAACTCGGGCATTCCTCCGTAGGGCTATCCTTAGCTTCTGTGCTTGCGGGAATGAGGTGAAAACGAATCACCATGAAACTAGTACCCGTAGTGCCCGTTGCTGACTTGGAGGAGTATGAGAAAGCCCCGATTCCCGATTCGATCAGTGATCGTATAGATTGGGCTGGTTCCTCGTTTGAGCCTGCCCGCTCCATAGCCTATTGTCTTGGGAAAGTGGCCTGAGAGTGCTGGGACAAATCCCTGTCGTCCAATCTCATAGGATGGTCACAATCCCGATAGTAAAATATCAGGAATCTATCTTCCACTGGCTGTGACAAAAACATATCTGCTAGAACGAGTGCTTTAAGAGTGCGGTCATACAGTCTTTCTTTCCCCAAGGGCAGAAGGGGTAGGAGATTTCTCCTCTATCGCAGCATCCTTCCTCGGAAATGAGGCCGAACATAACATAAAGATTTCCTTTGCTTTGCTCGAAGCTCACTCATTATGTTCTTAATAGGTGATTTGTCTTGATTCCAGGGGTGAAAGATAGTACATTGATGAAGGTTGACCGGCAACATACCTTTATACAAGAACTTTCTTTGTGGCTACGAAGCTGCAATCAGCTAAAGACATAGGTAAACCCCCAGGGTATTCTTCCTGCACTGATTCCTATCGTTATGTCGAGCTCAATTACATCGATCCTGAAGTAGCTCTTTTCAGAACTTATCTTCGGCCGTCTTCTAAGCTGTCTCCATTCACTAAGAAAGGAAAAGGCCTATTGCGTGATTCGTCCGGTTGAACCTCCTTCTTCAGTCGGAAGGCAGTCGCATCAAAGTGAGGCTGCAACAAAAACTATCAGTGATTGGTCCATTCGCCCCTCGAAGGAGGGGGATCTTGTGTGGTTTAATCTCTTAGCCCGTCTATTCCTACCCTACCTATCTAAATTCGTATAAAAAGTAGGATATTACATAAGCCATCTAAGTCTTCCAATTTAGATAAGATTTTTTTGTAAGGCCCTGAAACTTTATTTCACTAAAGTATATCTTTCTTGAGGTGAAAGAGATGCTTGAGAATAACGACGATTTTTTCACAAAAGCCTATGAAGAGATCGCCAACGAATATGTTGTCATCGGTCTCGGCTCTAATAACCCTGATACCAGAATTGAGCGGAGGGCATAGAAAGACATAGCCGCCATGCTTGAGCGTGAGAAGAAGATGGGAGCATCATGATGAACAGAATTCCCGCCCCCATACTGGATTGGCGGTATATCGCCGCACTTAACAAGGAGAGTGCATCATGAAGTACATCATTCAGGAACTGTGCACTTAAATTTATCTGGCCGCATTTGTGATTGTTCTGTTGATTTGGGCTAACGCATTCGCTGATGTGCTGATCGACAATAGGGCTTGCATACTAGTACGCAACTAAAAGATTTTCAACTGAAAAAAGTCCGGTCTATTATTGATATCGAATTGCATGGCCAGTAAAAGCAGTGGAACATACCAGCACGGGCATCATTCCATCAGTCTCAGTGCATTAGTTCTTTTGCAAGCTAGCTACGTTACCCGCTATCATATCTGGGCACCCAACACCTGCACCCCGCTTCGCTACAACTACGTGATATACGGACAGACGATACAGAGAACCACGACCCAGCTTCCGAACAACAACTACTACGACTACGATGACAACTTAGCTTAGCCCATGCCAGAGACTCCTCCTAGTAACCATCCCCGAAATCCGGGGAGTTCCGCCGGTAGTGAAATCAGAGTACCATTGATTAGTCATTCCAACCACTGATTGGAATTTATATCGTGATAAACCGTGATTTGAGTCTCTCTATAGCTATAACAGTGTGATTCTATAAGCTAAGCAGATGAGGAAATTCAACAAAGCTTGACTCGCCTTTCGCTGCCTTCTAAATAGAATAAGTCCGCCTAGACCCCCACTGGCACTATGCTATGGGAAATGCAACTCCAGCTACTAGGCTAGCTCGATAGGGCTATGTGATTTTAGATGGTTCGATAGAGCGAGCGACTACTATATATTATACCCTTTCCAGGGTACTTGTCTGTAATCAAAGTCTCAGTTCGCGATTTCATAGAAAAAAAAGGAAGGGACCACGCCCCTGACCGCATACTTGTCAAGTGGTCTTAAATCACTTTTTTTTTGTATTCTCCCTCAAGCGAGAAATTTAGTGGGTAGATGAACCTATAGAATGACCTCAGGTTCTAGATTCCCGTCACTACGGATTGATTGTCCCTACCTAACTACATGGTAGTGGTCTAGGGGGCGAAGCCGCTCGACTGTAGGTCTTTCCAACTCGAGCAAACGCATCGCCTACTACTAAAATCCTTAGTTTTGTGCTCTCCCCCGATTCACCTTGATTGGTCTATTCTGGCTAAGCCTAGTTCATCCTCGTCTCTAGCTCCAACCGCTTCCAGTTTTTTTTTAGAATACCATTTATGGACATAACATAAGAAGGCTAAGACAAGCAGTATAAGGGTAGGTCGAATTCCAAACTCTTTCTCTCGAGTATACCCATTACCAAAAAATGGACGTAACTTTGGGACACATGCGGATAGCCGCCCCGAAGATACTTCAGAAATGGAAGAAACTCTAGCAGGAAATGCCTAGCCATGAAGTGCGGTTGAAAGATCGGATTATAAGAAGCTTTTTTTTTGCCAAAGAAAGAGAAGAACCTACGACGTAGGGCTTTTTCCAGTTCAGTTACCAGTCCACCTCTACCTTTTCGGCTTAGCCACTCCCTAGCCCGGGAGCTAAAGTGAAGCTAAGCATTGGGGAATAAAATAAGGGAAGGAGTGAAACCAAACTTCTCACAGTAGGGGAGAGAAAGAGTTTTTTATTACCTTAAAAAAAAAAGCAAAGAAAAAATAGGTATAAGAAATGTCTTACTAAATGCGCTTGCTTCCGTCTTCAGTTCAGAAGAATGTTCCATTGATTGGACCATACCCATTAGCCTAGCGACTGCTTAAGATAACAAGTCAAGAACAATGGAAGACCAGATAGACACAAAAAGAAAGATAAAAAGAGTTCAACCGCTTGACCTCAAATTGGCGAGGAATTCAAGAAATCATAGGCGCGGAAGGCCAATGAACATCGGCTTCAGACCTTAACTTAGACGTACCCTACTTCCTCAAAATGAACCAGCTGTAGAGATGATCCAATCCCTGGACTGGAGCCCCGGCTTTCTATTTTCCAGCTTAATAAAGATAAAGATGGAAGCTGTTCCTGCCTTACCTCTAACTTTCCTTAGTAGACACTGTATTCATTTACTAAATTAAGTAATCTCACTACTGGACTCCGCTCGCTTTCTATAGATAAGAGTTGAATACACTGAAACTACTAAAAAGTATGCTTACCCTGAGGGAAGGGATAACTATAACTAGTAACTTAAAGTAATAAGCTTGACTCCTTTCAGGAGTAGGTATGCGGTCAAGCCTGTTGGATTCGTTTCGTTAACATGATTCCTCGAAAAGTAATTATTTTCTTCTTGATCTTTCGATCGTAGCGCGAAGACATCACCTCCTTCTGGTAGCATCATCGCAATCACATCTCGGTTGGATTATCTGAAGTGAAGAAGTATACTAGAAATAGCTTTTTTTTCTTGTGATCTGACTCCAGCCCCGCGAAATCAGGTTCAAGGCTTGAGATTGGTGTGATTTAGAGAAATATCAAGCTATCGTCTTAGATTGGCAAGCCCCTTTTTGAAGCAATAAAATGAGAAATGAAGCCTATGAAGCGAACTACTTTTTCTGGTTAGTTTGTTCAATCGTCTGACCTATTAAAGTGAAAACGAGGCAGCGGACTGACCATTCGTTTGTTCTTGCGAATCAAACCATTTGTCCTTATTTCAATAAAAGACGCACGTTGCTCGAAGAACTTTTTTTTTTTTTTCTTTATCCCAATTCAATACTAAACAAGTACGGACTAATTGAATACTTGTATCAAAAATTCCGAATGCTCTCTTTTTTTTTACGAGAAAAATCCGAACTAAAAGATTTGTACCTCATAGGGGCGTTAGTTACTGAGAGGTTCGAAGAAATATCTCTTCGCTTGACAGAAAGAGAATGCGCGTTCGTTTGATCTTGATCCTTGTGAAGCGAAAGGGAGACTAGACTCGATCTGCACGGACCTCCCAATAATATCCATAAATGACTTGTTTTTGGTAAAAAATGGATATTACCATATGTAAATTCAGGTGCATGATACACGTCGGTACTCCAGTGCATTTCGCCATCTGAGTCAGAATAAATATGTTTTCTTTCTTTCTCTTTAAAATGAAAAGTGGATATTCCCGCCCGAATCTCAGCAATCACCTGTTCTGATTCTACATATTGATCGTTTTGAATTAAAAGAAAACTCTTTGATGGAATATTCACATTATGTATAATATCTTCACTCTCAATAGTTACATACAAGTCCGTAGAGCATAGAAAAGCAGGATGTCCGTGACGTGTACGTGTCGGATGAACTAAATCCTTATTGAATTTTCTTTTTCCAGTACTCTCATACTAGGCTAGGCTTTTGCTTCTACTGGGATTTTTAGATCAATTGCTATTTAATAGGGTGGACATGAAGGCGTTGTTCGACGAAGGGCTTGTTCTCTTTTCGACGGTAACTCGATAAAAAATAAGCTAAGAGAGATGTGGCAAAGAAGGAATTGATAGAGGTGCGTCGAGAAGTTCCATACCCTCTTGATAGAGTAAATTGCCTTGCTTGTACTTACTTAAGTAAAGATTGGCTTGGTGTTCATTCTACCCACGGAGCGGTACAACTAGCAGCCCCCTTACTAGGAAGGGAAAAGGCTAGCGCGCTAGCTAGCTACTTATAGTTCTAGCCCCTACTTAATTTTTAGAATATTTGAAGAAGCCTGCTGAAAATGAAAAAGAGAAGCGCGCAATGGCTGATGAAAAGCCAGCCACTTTTTAGTAGTAGGTTTTGGCTTGCCCCTTTCTTAGTAAGATAGGTGCTTAACGCCCTATATAAGGTGCTTGCTGCTCGCCCGCTGTCTACTAAATGAGCCTTCACTCCCCGCCCGGCCCCTATCTTTAATCTTAAGTAAAGTGAAGTAAAAGCAATGAAAGC